>CM022303.1:50223594-50685275 GCA_011799875.1 Thinopyrum elongatum | reverse complement strand
TGACTTTGCGGTCTATCATGTACAATTGCTGTCTTATTCTCTATCAATCAGCGTCGGCCAATGGCTCGAGATATCTTCTGTCATGTCCAAAAGAGCAAAAAAAAAAAAAACAGAATAGGCTGGAGCCAGATAGCCTCTCTTTCCAAGAACCCATGCTCATACTGTGTGCGACCAAACATTTAACTTTCATCAGCCCAAGACCTTAGAAAACTTGAGCAAAATGATTTTATGTTTTAAATTCGGCATGTAACTGGATTGTTGTGTTATGTATGGATTTGCTAGGAAAAGACTATAAATTTTTAATAGTATGAACGTGTTTTTCATGGAGAAACAAAGCAGGAACGTTCTAACAACCAAAGGGAAGTAGTAGCTTATTAAAAAAAAAACGATCCTTGGTATGTGCTATAATGACCAGCAGTGTGTGAGTGGTGCGATTCGGTCATACCACACACCCCGTATCTTAGAAGTTTTCGAAATAGGATTTGCCAACACTTTATAAATAAAGCAACCATCACGCTCATACAAACAGTTCAAGTGCAGCAAGTAGAGAAATATATTGTGTGGCAATCAGCACAAAACGGCCAAAATAGGGCATTAAGAAATAGAAGAAAAAAGGCCACCAGTTAATGGCAAGAGTCTCAGTGTGCCTGCGTTTAGGCAATAGTCGGGCGATTGAAAGATCTCTAACTTTGATACATCCCAGTTCGTCTGTCTGAGAGGGCACATAATGGGACATGCCACTTGATCACCTCTTTCCTACATGGGAGGCGATTCCACAAAAATTGTCGAACAAAGATTTTGATCTTCAAGGGTAAGGGCACTTTCCAGAGTGGAAGAGTCCAGGCAACAGATGGTCGCCGACATAGGGCAGGATATGCCGACCCAAAGAGAAGTCCCTCGAAGGGGCCAGCTGCCAGGATACAGTTTCCGAATAATCCGTGAGCGCCGGCGGGGGGGCGGGGGGGGGGCGGAATCTAGCCCATTCTACGGTATCCCTCGGCCCAAATGTACGTTGGAACAAGATGTTCAACTGGCCATCGTAGACAGCTCTGGAGATCAACACCATCGGATCCAAACAGATGGTAAACAAGTTTGGAAACCCCATACATAGTGGTGTCTCGTCCACCCATGGTTCAAGCCAGAATAGGGTCCCCTCCCCATTGCCAATGGAGAAGGACAACCCCGGGCGGATCTCATGCTCGATCCGATGGATGGACCTCAAGAATTGGGATCCCTCCGTACGCCCACAAGTAAGCAAGGGCCGGCCCCTCAGGTATTTTTCTTGAATAAGCTGCAACCATAGACTCCTATCCTGGGAATGACCCGCCATACCCAGCGCGGCATAAGGGCCACGTTCATGCGACGAGATGTCAGGATTCCCATCCCTCCCAAGTCCTTTGGCATGCAAATGTGAGACAACTTTACTATATTATATTGTTGTCGGCCATCAATCGCTTGCCAGAAGAATCGGGAAAGGTCTTTATCAAACGTGCTATGAACCCCTTCTGGTAAGATATAAAGCCTCATCATATACATCCGGAGACAAGAGATGTTGGAATCTATAAGGACGATCTTACTCCCCTTGGATCTAAAATGACCGCACCAAGGTTCCACCCTAGATGCGGCCCCGTCCCATAAGCGGGTCCAACTCACTCAAGGGAACCCTCGAGTCAGACAGCGGCGTCCCAATGTACACAATGGGGAAGGGGGACAACGTGCAGTTTAAGTCATCCGATATCTGCAGTCGCTCGTCCTCAGAGTAACCTAAAACTACCTCCTCGCTCTTGTTGAAGTTCATCTTAAGACCAGACATGGCCTCAAAACAGAGTAAGATGAACTTGAGATTCATGATGTCAAGATCAGAGCCCTCGACAATAATCATGGTATCATATACATACTGAAGGTGGGTGGCGCAAGCCCCAGAGATACGATGCCCAACCACCCCAGAGATGCGGCCAGACATCCAAGTTTTGTCCAGAATGACCACAAGGGCGTCGACGACAAAGCTGGAGAGAAGAGGGGAAATAGGACCCCTCCCCCCCTCATGTATTACCCCACGCAAATACCTAAAGAAGGGGGCCAACGTACCCATTAATATTGATCGATCTGCTGCCAGTCCGAACCAGTTGTGTGATTCAGGAGCACCATCGGTCATCAAACCCCCTTAGCTCAAGCACCAACTGGAGGAAGGCCCAGTCAAGGCGCTCATAGGCCTTCTGGAAGTGTAGCTTAAGGAAGACACCTTTATGGCGGTGTATCCTAACCTCATGGACTATTTCACAAAGGGCTAAGATCCCATCATCAGGGACAGAGGATTAGTTGGCTGACTTTCTGACAAAGCCTTTGGGTTGCATCAGTGTCCTCCAGCTGCGTGACAAGATTGGAATACTCAAGATAAGGTAGACGCTACAAGTTTAAGGGGGTGATTGTTAATAAATAAAACATTGTTCGCGTTGGTGGTTAATCTACCATGGCAAGCTATTTTTGCTGCCATGGCAAGCTATTTTTGCTGCCATGGCAGCGCTTTTATAAGCTGTCGTGGCAGTGTTTTTCGGCCGCAGTGGCAAGTCTTTTCTGTTAGAGTTTTTTCGGTTGTAGGCCCAATTACTTTGAGCGGTTCTTGTGGTGCGATCGGTTTGTTTGTTCTTATTCGTCGAGCAAGTGTGAGCTGATAGAGTAGAGATTCCTATCAGATAGCCAGCCAACCATGGATTAATTATTGGGTAAATAAAAGATGGGATAATTGATATTGTGTCCTTAGTTGTGTCACACTCGGCTGGTTTGCCCCTAATTTTGAAAAACCCATGGTGCTGCCCAAGTGCGTTTGGTCCCCTTGTGTTTTTGCCCTTCCGTCCCAATTCCGTCCAGTCAAAAGCGTTTGATTGTTAGGGAGACATTTTTCTGGACCATTTTGCCCCTCCTTGCAAGTTCAATTAAAAATCAAAGAAAAAAAGAGTTACACTTACATGTGGGACCCAGTTAAATACAAAAGAAAAGAAAAAGCCTTCCCTCTTCCTATCTTCTTCCTCCCTCGACTCATCCCCGACCTCCATCCTGGCCATGGTGCCCTACGCCCCACCACTGACCGCCAGTCCCTCCCGGACCTCCATCCAGCCGGATCCAGTCCAGCCGACGCCTCCTGCGACCGGATCCGCCGTCTCTGTCGCGCCCCATGACCCGCGCCAATCCAGGCCTCCCCTGCATCGCGTCGCCGCCCCATGCCCCAGGATCCGTGTCGCCGTCCCTGGATCCGCCTTGTCTTGGTGGCTCCGGCCGATTCGGCTACGGAGGCGCGGGCACTCCGGCCACCAACCTCGGCCACCTAGCTGGACGACGACCTTGGCGGCGTTGCACGACGCAGGGCTCCGGCGTGGCTGCGAGGCAGAGAGGCAAGGTGCGGGTGCTCCAGCGACGGGAACGGCGAGGAACTACGGGGATGTGGATGTAGCCGAGGCGGGGTAGAAGATCCGGCGACGGAGGCGAACTCCATGGGCGGCGGCGCTCTACACATCTGAGGGAGAGAGAGAACCCATGGGAGAGAGAGGAAGGAACTGGGCCGGGAGGGCCAGATCTAGGCCACGACAGGCCACTGTGGTGGTGGCTGGCTGGGGAAGCGCCAAGCTGCAAGGGCAAAATGGTCCAGAAAAAAGTCCCCCTAACAGTCAAACGCCTTTGACTGGATGGAATTGAGACGGAAGGGCATAAACACAAGGGGACCAAATGCACTTGGGCAGGACCACGGGTTTTTCAAAATTAGGGGCAAACCAGTCGAGTGGGACACAACTAAGGGCACAATATCAATTATCCCATAAAAGATTGTCACCCACTGAAAATCTAGTCTTCCCCGTGCTCATGCTCTTCCCAAAGGATGGATGCATCTGGTCGCATGCATCTGGTCGACAAGCAAATACTCCCCATTTAAGCTAATCCAAGTGGATGGCCAAGTTGAAATATACCACGTATGAAATTTGAGCTAAAAAAATTAAAACATGAAAAATGACTTTATAGCCTCCCAAACATGGATTAACTATGGGAAACTCTTACCATCACCCGGCGGATCGCAGCGTCCACGTCCGCCACCTCCCCTGCTTCACACGTGTCCTAGTGAGAGCCCACTATAGGAGATATGCCCTAGAGGCAGTAATAACAGTTATTTTGTATCTCCAAGTTTGTAATGAATGTTTATGTTCCATGCTATAACTGCTATGATTCTCGAGTCTGCAATAACACGAGGCTCGAAGGGAAACTCATATGCACGTGTGGTATAATAAACGGTAAAATGTATTCCTGGTCTTGCCTCTAAGACTGGCTCAAGTATTGCATGATGATCCTGTTTTCCTGATCATGGGCATGGATGTGCTGGCAATTTTGAGGGCACATTGTTAGTAGAACACTTGTGTTGAATCGACCCAGTTTGATGTTATGCTATGAGTTACATTCGTCACAAATTAATGGTTAATATCACAGAGATGGTTAACGTTTGCATGATTCCTTAGACCATGAGAGTATCGAGTTTCTTCATGCTTGCTTCATGAACTTTGGGGTTTGTTAAACGTCGTCCGTAATTGGGTGGCTATTACGGCAGCTTGCGGGTTCATGGAAAAGTATGTCAAGTAACTTGATAGCTCGAGATTGAGATTTGCTCCTCTGACGATGGAGAAATATCTCTGGGCCCTCTCGGTGTTACAGTATCCATCATCGTCTGGCCAGACACTTTGTGATTTGATCACGGGGATGCCGCAACACGGTAACGAGAAAAGAGAACAATACCGGTAACGAGGTAACTAGCGTAGTGGACAAGTTGTTGATCCACGGGAATACCAACATGTCTTACCTCGGGTATTTGTAACATATCGCGTAGCAACAGGAATAGCACACGGCAACTGGAGGTTCACTCGAATATTCATTCGTGTGGGTATAGGGGTCAATATGGGTGTCCACGGCTCCGATGTTGATCATTGATCGGAAGGGGTTCCATGTCATGTCTATACTTCACCAAACCTATAGGGTCACATGCTTAAGGGTCATCTATCTGCTGAATACTAGACAGGGAGTCTGAGAGAAAATCACCGAAAAAGTTTCGGACACCGAAAAAGTTTCGGACAGCGGAAAAGTTCCGCAAAGAGGTCACCGGATGAGTTCCGGTGAAACTGAAAAGTTGTTTCAGAGGATACCATAAAGTCAAATTGGTTTCGACACATGCCTGATAATTCTTGGAGGGTGCCAGAATCATTCTGGAAACTTCTGGGAATTTTCTGGAAGAAAAACCGGAAATGTTTCGGAGCTGCCGGAACCACTTCAGATGCTTTTCGCAGATGAAAATCACTAATCTGGAATTGTTCCAGAACGCGTTGAAAATTATTTTAGTGCGTACTGGAATTGTTCTAAGCCCACATAAATATTTTCAGTTCGAACGGAGGCTGAAAAATGTCGTCGTGAATAGTGAAAGTGCTTTTTGGATATTTTTTTGGAAGCCACCTTTTAGGGCTTTTACTAAAGGCTTCTAGAAGGGCTTGGGGGGCCATGAGAGCCCCTCATGGGGGGCCCCCTAGGGGTGGCCGGCCATGGAGTGTGGAGCTCCTTGGAGCTCCACATGGCATCCCATTTTACCCTAATGCCCATGAGGTGTGACCTAATGCATGGGTTTTTTGGTAAAATGTGGAGGAGCCCTACCCCTTGGCTTTCCTATAAATAGAGGAGATGGAGGCTGCCATCTCTTCATCCCTTGCTCTCATACACATGCCATGCATTATCTGGCTTCTTCTCTCCCTCCCACGAAAAGAGTTTCGTAGAGCCGAAAGGCTGTCTGGGTTTCGGCAGGAACTAGTTCTGGACGGCGAAGTCCTGCCGGATAGCTGACATCGTATGTGTGCAACCCCATAGAGAGGTCGTAGTTTCGGTCTTTTGCCCGAGGGGCTGTTCGAGTGTCCTCCTGGAGGGCTGTCCGAGTCTCCGTTCGAGTTTCGAGGGTCCTCCCGAAGGGCTGTCCGCGACATCGTCCGGGGGACTGTCCAACCGCCTCCCGAAGGGCTGTCCGGCGAGGGAGTACATCCTCGCGGTTGGGAGATTGTAAATCCTAGCTGCGGGGATCTGCACCAACGATCTCCACCGACTCTTCTTCCGCTGCGCTTCGAGTCGGTACGGAACAGATCAAACCTTGTATGCAGTCTCCATAGTGGTCCTGGGCGTGCTCGCTATACCGAAAATTTTGATTTTCTGTCGCGTTCCCCTACGGTGGCATCAAGAGCCGTGCTATGCATAGATGCAAGTTACGATCTAGAATACATGGAGATGTATGGGTATTGCATAATATAATTTTGGAGTAGATGAGATCTATTGCTGAAAATTATTTATGCGGGTGGCAGATGAAATCTGTTACCCGATGTTCTTGTTGCTTCCCTAGAATTTGTGTTTGCTCAATCTCGAGACAGCATGGTAGAATTTGACAAAGTTCTGGCAATCCGTGATCCTGATTGATCATGGAAGTGCTATCAGTTCTTTGGGTTCTGCCATAGTCAAAAGAAAGATGAAATTCGCAGATGAAAGGGCATTGCAGATATGATCTGCACGGGGGTCATGCGTATGACGAAGTTTAGTATGAGGCTCGAGATTTAATTATCTCGTGTTTCATACACCCCGAGATGTTAATCTAGCGACTTGAATAATCATACTTGATGATATACGTTGGTAGCTGCGGTTTAAGTCAAAACCTTAGAAGCCACGTAAAATAAAATTTTGCATAAACCGATTAGAGGCGTCTAACTTGGTTTTGCAGGATGGTTTGCATGTGATGTGGTATAGCAAGTCTCATATTCAATTTGATTATGTATGAGATGACTATATGATGTAATTAACATGACCTGCGTGTCATGATTCGGCATGATGGCTGGAGCCATATGATTGCACTTTAATGACCTGCATGTCAACCTTAAGTAATGCATTTATTTTATCTGCTATGGAGATAGCAATATTATCTGGTGCATCGATAAGGTGGTGGCAATCTTTGCGAAGGTGAACACCGACGCAAGTGCCGAAGACGAAGAATACTTGACTTCTACGTCAGAAGAGGCTATACCATATCATGCTATTATGAATTGCCTGAGATGTTTATCCCTCTTGATGCACCCTTCTTGATTGCGCGGTAGTCGCTTTTTATTAGGGTGATCTCTCACTTAAAATATCAAAGTAGTTAGTGTTCACCCAAGTGTAGCACCGTCTGAAATTCGTATCTTTTCGGGGTGCGCCATGTACACATGAGCACGAGCGAATCGAGAGGAATGAGGAGGGTGAGGTCAGACCTCGCAGCAAGATCACTTGGTTGTCTTTGATGTTCAGGCAGGAGAGTCCTAAGCTCGGAACACGCCCATCGAAAGATGAACAAGAATCACATAGAGATGTGATTGGCAAGTTGGCCTACCGATTGAAATTCGTGTCATCAGTGATGAACCCGTCAATGGCATCGAATTGAAATACGGATCTTGAATCACTCATAATCATTTTTGAGAGATATTGATTTGAGTGGGAGCGCACTTTAGAATAAAACTGTTTATTCACTAGTGCAAATTTCATTATAAACAAAGTCTAAGTGAAACCTGTGTTTTCCGTTGTAGATCAAATGGCTCGCAACACCGCATTCAACTTAGGCCCGATGTTAGAGAGAGAGAAGTTAGTTGCGACTGGAAACAACTATGCGGACTGGGTCCGCAACCTGGGGATTGTCCTCAGAAGTGCTAAGAAGTTGTATGTGCTTGAAATTGCTCTTCCAGCTAAACCGGCGGCAGATGCCCCGGAAGATTTACAAAATGTCTGGGCCACTAAGGATGATGATCACAACTTAGTGCAGTGCCTCATGCTAGCTTGCATGAGTGCGGAGCTTCAAAAACGTTTTGAATTCCATAAACCCCGTGATATGATCCGGGAATTGGATGCTCTGTACAAGGAAACTGCAAAGTCTGAACGATTTGATATCATGAAGGCTTTGATGGATTGCAAGATGGCTGAGGGTAGTTCAGTTGGCGAACACGTGGTCAAAATGATTGGATATTCTGAAAGGCTTAAAACCCTGGAATTTCCACTTCCACCTGGCCATATGATGGACATGTTGCTTTCTTCACTCCCCCCGTCTTACGACGGTTTTGTATTGAACTACAACATGAGTGGGATGGAGAAGGAACCGGAAGAGGTGCTCGCCATGCTGAAAACTGCAGAAGGAGGACTACGGAAAAATCGCAAGCAAGTGTTGCTTGTGAATAAAACCGCCAGTTTCAAAAAGAAGAAAGGCAAGCCAAAGAAGGGCAAGGGCGCCGGTAAGACCGGCTCCCAAAGCAACTCTAAGGGTGGAGCCAAGAATGAAACTGAGTGCTTCTACTGCAAGGGCACAGGACACTGGAAGAGAAACTGCAAGAAGTATCTGGAAGATAAGAAGTCCGGGAAAACCGGAAAAGGTATAATTGTTATACAAGTTAATGTCATTGACGTTTTGCTTGCTAGCGAAAATTCTAAGTCCTGGGTATTTGATACCGGATCGGTTGCTCACATTTGCAACTCGATACAGGGGCTTCAGAAGGTGCGTAAGCTGGCAAAGAATGAAGTCGTGATGCGCGTCGGGAACGGCGCTGGGATCGCCGCTCAAGCCGTCGGCATTATGCCTCTACGTCTCCCTTCGGGATATATTTTGGAACTTAGTAACTGTTATTTTGTTCCGGCATTGTGTAGAAACATTATCTCCGGATCATGTTTAGTGCACGATGGATATTCGTACAAGTCTGAGAACAATGGTTGTTCACTTTATTGTAAGGATATGTTTTATGGATTTGCACCCATTGTTGGGGGCCTTTTCATACTAAATCTTGAATGTGGAAATGATGTCTTTAACGTGAATGCTAAACGCCTTAAGAAAGCTGATACCACCACCACTTTCTTGTGGCACTGTCGCCTCGGCCACATCGGAAAGAAACGCATGCAAAGACTCCATAAGGATGGAGTTTTACCGTCCCTTGATTTTGAATCATTTGACACATGTGAAGCTTGCTTGATGGGGAAAATGACCAAGATGCCGTTCACGGGTCATCCTGAACGGGTGGGTGAATTATTGGAAATAATACATAGTGATGTATGTGGTCCAATGAACACAGCCGCACGGGGTGGGTATTTCTACTTCGTGACTTTTACTGATGATTTAAGTCGGTATGGTTATATCTACTTAATGAAGCATAAGTCAGAAACCTTTGAAAAGTTCAAAGAATTTCAGAATGAGGTAGAAAATCATCGTGACAAAAAGATTAAGTTTCTGCGGTCTGATCGCACAGACGAGTATCTTAGCCATGAGTTTGGCCAACATCTGAGTGACCATGGAATCGTTTCACAGCTTACGCCTCCCGGAACTCCACAGAGAAACGGAGTATCGGAACGACGTAACCGAACCTTGTTGGACATGGTAAGGTCGATGATGTCTCTTACAAATCTTCTGATATCTTTTTGGGGTCACGCACTAGAAACTGCCGCTCACACACTTAACAGAGCACCGTCTAAATCAGTTGAGACGACACCATACGAGTTATGGAATGGGAAGAAACCCGGTTTGTCGCATCTCAGGATTTGGGGTTGTGAGTTATACGTAAAACGTTTACAACCTACCAAACTTGATCCCAGATCAGACAAATGTTACTTTGTAGGTTATCCCAAGGAAACAATTGGGTATTCCTTCTACCACCCGTCCGATAACAAAATGTTTGTTGCGAGAAATGGACAATTTCTTGAGAAAGAGTTTCTCGCCAAAGAATTAAGTGGGAGGACAGTGCAACTTAATGAGATTAGTGAATCTTCGGTGACCGTTGATATGGCTAAGGAACCGGAAGAAATTCCGCTAATTATCCCTACAACTGCGCCGGAAGTTGTCGCATATGATGCGGAGACTTCAGACAATGTTGTAACTGAACCACGCAGATCAGGTAGGGCTATCCAGCCACCTGAGTGGTTTCATAACGAAATCTTCATTCTTGAAGATGATGAACCTGCGCACTACAAGGAAGCGATGGCGGGGCCCAGCTCAAAAGAATGGCACAAGGCCATGAGATCCAAAATGGAATCCATGTACGAAAACCAAGTTTGGAACTTGGAAGAACTTCCAGAAGGCGTTAAGCCAATTGGTTGTAAATGGATTTTCAAAAAGAAGATGGACGCGGATGGTAACATTACTATCCACAAAGCTAGGCTTGTCGCGAAAGGGTTCACGCAAGTTCCAGGAGTCGACTACGACGAGACTTTCTCGCCCGTAGCTATGCTTAGGTCTATTCAGATATTACTAGCAATTGCTGCTTATTTCGATTATGAAATATGGCAGATGGATGTCAAAACGGCTTTCCTAAATGGAAACCTCAAAGAGGATGTATACATGATATAGCCAGAAGGTTTTGTCATTCATAAGGATGCTGGAAAGGTATGCAAACTTCAGAAAGCCATTTATGGTCTGAAGCAAGCGTCAAGGAGCTAGAACATTCGTTTTGATGAAGTGGTCAAAGAGTTTGGCTTCATCAGGAATGATGAAGAATCTTGTGTTTACAAGAAGTTTAGTGAGAGCGCAAAAGCATTTCTAATCTTGTATGTGGATGACATATTGTTGATTGGAAATGATGTGAATTTTCTTAGCGAAATAAAAGACTCATTGAAGAAAAGTTTTTCAATGAAAGACTTAGGCAAAGCGCCATATGTATTGGGCATCAGGATCTATAGAGATAGATCAAAACGCCTGATAGCGCTTAGCCAAAGCACGTACATTGACAAGGTGTTGAAAAGGTTCAACATGGAGAACTCCAAGAAGGGCCTTCTCCCCATGTCACCTGGCACAGTGCTTTGCAAGAATCAGTGTCCTCGGACTCTTGATGAGCGAGTACAAATGAATGATGTTCCATATGCCTCGGCAGTTGGTTCTATTATGTATGCCATGCTATGTACAAGACCGGACATTTCCTATGCGCTAAGTGTTAGCAGCCGGTACCAAAGTGATCTAGGTTTGGAACACTGGGCCGCAGTCAAGGGTATTCTTAAGTAACTCAGAAGGACCAAGGATTTACTCCTTGTGTACGGAGGTGATGAAGAGCTCATTGTAAGTGGTTACACTGATGCAGGCTTCATGACTGACCCAGATGACTTCAAATCTGAATCAGGCTATGTTTTCATATTGAACGGTGGCACAGTTGATTGAAAAAGTTCCAAACAGAAGACTGTGGCGGATTCTACGACGGAGGCGGAGTATGTTGCCGCTTCAGAAGCCTCCAAGGAGGCAGTATGGATCAAGCAATTTCTTGAAGACCTTCGTGTGGTTCCTAGTGCCAAGGACCCGGTGGAGATCTATTGTGATAATAGTGGCGCCGTGGCTCAGGCAAGGGAGCCAAATTCGCACCTTAAGACAAGACATATTCAACGCAAATATAAACTCATTCGACATCATGTCGAAGAGGGTTTAGTGAAAGTACACAAAGTTCACACAGATCTGAATGTGTCAGACCCGATGACAAAGCCTCTACCACGAGCAAAGCTTGAGCAGCACCGAATAGCCATTGGTGTTAGGGAAGCCATGTAACTGGATTATGACTCTAGTGCAAGTGGGAGTCTGTAGGAGATATGCCCTAGAGGCAGTAATAACAGTTATTTTGTATCTCCAAGTTTGTAATGAATGTTTATGTTCCATGCTATAACTGCTATGATTCTCGAGTCTGCAATAACACGAGGCTCGAAGGGAAACTCATATGCACGTGTGGTATAATAAATGGTAAAATATATTCCTGGTCTTGCCTCTAAGACTGGCTCAAGTATTGCATGATGATCCTGTTTTCCTGATCATGGGCATGGATGTGCTGGCAATTTTGAGGGCACATTGTTAGTAGAACACTTGTGTTGAATCGACCCAGTTTGATGTTATGCTATGAGTTACATTCGTCACAAATTAATGGTTAATATCACAGAGATGGTTAACGTTTGCATGATTCCTTAGACCATGAGAGTATCGAGTTTCTTCATGCTTGCTTCATGAACTTTGGGGTTTGTTAAACGTCGTCCGTAATTGGGTGGCTATTACGGCAGCTTGCGGGTTCATGGAAAAGTATGTCAAGTAACTTGATAGCTCGAGATTGGGATTTGCTCCTCTGACGATGGAGAGATATCTCTGGGCTCTCTCGGTGTTACGGTATCCATCATCGTCTGGCCAGACACTTTGTGATTTGATCACGGGGATGCCGCAACACGGTAACGAGAAAAGAGAACAATACCGGTAACGAGGTAACTAGCGTAGTGGACAAGTTGTTGATCCACGGGAATACCAACATGTCTTACCTCGGGTATTTGTAACATATCGCGTAGCAACAGGAATAGCACACGGCAACTGGAGGTTCACTCGAATATTCATTCGTGTGGGTATAGGGGTCAATATGAGTGTCCACGGCTCCGATATTGATCATTGATCGGAAGGGGTTCCATGTCATGTCTATACTTCACCGAACCTATAGGGTCACATGCTTAAGGGTCATCTATCTGCTGAATACTAGACAGGGAGTCTGAGAGAAAATCACCGAAAAAGTTTCGGACACCGAAAAAGTTTCGGACAGCGGAAAAGTTCCGCAAAGAGGTCACCGGATGAGTTCCGGTGAAACTGAAAAGTTGTTTCAGAGGATACCATAAAGTCAAATTGGTTTCGACACATGCCTGATAATTCTTGGGGGGTGCTAGAATCATTCTGGAAACTTCTGGGAATTTTCTGGAAGAAAAACCAGAAATGTTTCGGAGCTGCCGGAACCACTTCAGATGCTTTTCGCAGATGAAAATCACTAATCTGGAATTGTTCCAGAACACGTTGAAAATTATTTTAGTGGGTACTAGAATTGTTCTAAGCCCACATAAATATTTTCAGTTCGAACGGACGCTGAAAAATGTCGTTGTGAATAGTGAAAGTGCTTTTCGGATATTTTTTTGGAAGCCACCTTTTAGGGCTTTTACTAAAGGCTTCTAGAAGGGCTTGGGGGGCCATGAGAGCCCCTCATGGGGGGCCCCCTAGGGGTGGCCGGCCATGGAGTGTGGAGCTCCTTGGAGCTCCACATGGCATCCCATTTTACCCTAATGCCCATGAGGTGTGACCTAATGCATGGGTTTTTTGGTAAAATGTGGAGGAGCCCTACCCCTTGGCTTTCCAATAAATAGAGGAGATGGGGGCTGCCATCTCTTCATACCTTGCTCTCATACACATGCCATGCATTATCTGGCTTCTTCTCTCCCTCCCACGAAAAGAGTTTCGTAGAGCCGAAAGGCTGTCTGGGTTCCGGCAGGAACTAGTTCTGGACGGCGAAGCCCTGCCGGATAGCTGACACCGTATGTGTGCAACCCCATAGAGAGGTCGTAGTTTCGATCTTTTGCCTGAGGGGCTGTTCGAGTGTCCTCCCGGAGGGCTGTCTGAGTCTCCGTTCGAGTTTCGAGGGTCCTCCCGAAGGGCTGTCCGCGACATCGTCCGGGGGACTGTCCGACCGCCTCCCGAAGGGCTGTCCGGCGAGGGAGTACATCCTCGCGGTTGGGAGGTTGTAAATCCTAGCTGCGGGGATCTGCACCAACGATCTCCACCGACTCTTCTTCCGCTGCGCTTCGAGTCGGTACGGAACAGATCAAACCTTGTATGCAGTCTCCATAGTGTGTAGGAGATATGCCCTAGAGGCAATAATAAACGTTATTATTTATCTCCGTGCTCATAATTAGGTTTATGTTCCATGCTATAACTGCTGTGGTTCCCGAGCCCGTATATCCATAAAGGCTCTGGGGAAAACCCATGTGCACGTATGGAATAATAAACGGTAAAATGTATTCCTAGTCATGCCTCTAAGACTAGCTCAAGTGTTGCATGATGATTATGTTTTCCCAATCATGGGCATGTCTATGCCAGCAACTTTGAGGGCACAATGTTAGAAGAACATTTGTGTTGGATCGACCCGAATTGATGTTATGCTATGAGTTACATTCGTCACATATTAATGGTTAATAACACAGAGATGGTTAACGTTTGCATGATTCCTTAGACCATGAGAGTATCAAGTTTCTTCATGCTTGCTTCATGAACTTTGGGGTTTGTTAAACGTCATCCGTAAATGGGTAGCTATTACGGCGGCTTACGGGTTCATGGAAAAGTATGTCAAGTAACTTGATAGCTCGAGATTGGGATTTGCTCCTCCGACGATGGAGAGATATCTCTGGGCCCTCTAGGTGTTACGGTATCCATCATCGTCTGGCCAGACACTTTGTGATTTGATCACGGGGATGCCGGAACACAGTAACGAGAAAAGAGAACAATACCGGTAACGAGGTAACTAGCATAGTGGACAAGTTGTTGATCCACGGGAATGCCAACATGTCTCACCTCGGGTATTTGTAACATATCGCGAAGCAACAGGAATAGCACACGGCAACTGGAGGTTCACTCGAATATTCATTCGTGTGGGTATAGGGGTCAATATGGGTGTCCACGGCTCCGATGTTGATCATTGATCGGAAGGGGTTCCGTGTCATGTCTATACTTCACCGAACCTATAGGGTCACACGCTTAAGGGTCATCTATCTGCTGAATACTAGACAGGGAGTCTGAGAGAAAATCACCGAAAAAGTTTCGGACACCGAAAAAGTTTCGGACAGCGGAAAAGTTCCGCAGAGAGAGGTCACCGGATGAGTTCCGGTGAAACTGAAAAGTTGTTTCAGAGGATACCATAAAGTCAAATTGGTTTCGGCACGTGCCTGATAATTCTTGGAGGGTGCCAGAATCATTCTGGAAACTTCTGGGAATTTTCTGGAAGAAAAACCGGAAATGTTCCGGAGCTGCCGGAACCGCTTCAGATGCTTTTCGCAGATGAAATCACTAAACTGGAATTGTTCCAGAACGCGTTGAAAATTATTTTAGTGGGTACTGGAAATGTTCTAAGCCCACATAAATATTTTCAGTTCGAACGGACGCTGAAAAATGTCGTCGTGAATAGTGAAATGCTTTTTGGGTTACTTTTTGGAAAGCCATTATTTTGGGCTTTGTCCCAAGATATTTTTGTGGGTGACATGGATGGATGAGGCCCCCTTGGGGGGCCCCTACAAGGAGATGGCCGGCCACATGGGGGCTCCTCCTTGGAGCCCCCACTTGTCCCTTGATTTCTCACTTGGGTCCTTGTGGAAGGACTTCATCCATGTGCATTTTGGGTTTTCTTGTAAAAC
Organism: Thinopyrum elongatum; assembly: GCA_011799875.1. NCBI lineage: Eukaryota > Viridiplantae > Streptophyta > Magnoliopsida > Poales > Poaceae > Thinopyrum > Thinopyrum elongatum. Next base: position 50,670,047 of record CM022303.1, on the reverse strand, counting down.
CACCCTACCCCTTGGGTTTCCTATAAATAGAGGAGAGTGGGCTGCCCACAACCCTCACTCCTTCTCACATACACTTGCCATTGCATGATCTGGCTTCTCTCTCCCTCCCCACGAAATAGTTTCGTAGAGCCGAAAGGTTGTCTGGGTACCGGTGGGAACTAGTTTTGGACGGCGAAGCCCTGCCGGATAGATGACACCGTATGTGTGCAACTCTGTAGAGAGGTCGTAGTTTCGATCTTAGTGCCCGAGGGGCTGTTCGAGAGTGCCTCCCGAAGGGCTGTCCAAGTGGCGGCCCGTGTTCTGTGAGTCCTCCCGAAGGGCTGTCCGCGACACCGTCCGGGGACTGTTCGACCGCCTCCCGGAGGGCTGTCTGGGTAGTAGATGAGGGAGTACATCCTCGCGGTTGGGAGGTTGTAAATCCTAGCTGCGGGGATCTGCACCGCCGATCGTCATCGACTCTACTTCCGCTGCGATACGAGTCGGTAACGAAAATGATCAAACCTTGTATGCAGTCTCCATAGTGGTCCTGGGCTGGTGCGTAGGGCGGGAAATTTTTGTTTTCTGTTGTGTTACCCTACAGTGGCATCATGAGCCGTGCTATGCATAGATGCAGGTTGCGATCTAGAATACATGGAGATGTATGGGTGTTGCACAAAATAATTAGGTAGTAGATGAGTTCTATTACTAAAAATTATTTGTGCGGGTAGCAGATGAAATCTGTTACCCGATGTTCTTGTTGCTTCCCTCGAATTTGCGTAGTCCTGATCTTGACAGTATTGTGGAATCTGACAAAGTTCTGGCAATCCGCGATCCTTTCATGCTGCTCCTGAGTATGCTGATTGACAGATCAACGAAGTGCTAACAGTTCTTTGGGTTCCACTTTAGTCAATGAAAGATGGATGTTTCGCAGACGAAAGGGCAATGCAGATATGATCTGCACGGGGGTCATGCGTATGACGAAGTTCAGTATGGGGCTCGAGATTTTATTATCTCGGTTTTCATACACCCCGCATTGTTAATCTAGCGCTTGAATTATCATACTTGATGATGGACGTTGGTAGCTTCGATTTGTTTCGAAACCTTAGAAGCCACGTAAAACAAGTTTTTGCATGAACTGATTAGAGATGTCTAACTTGGTTTTGCAGGAGGGTTTGCATGTGCATATGATGTGGTATAGCAGTGCTCATAATAATTTGATTATGTATGAGATGACTATATGATGTAAATTGATTAACATGACCTGCGTGTCATGATTCGGCATGATGGCTGGAGCCATATGATTGCACTTTTATGACCTGCGTGTCAACCTTATGTAATGCACTTATTTTATTAGCTATAGAGATAGCAATATTATGTGGTGCATCGACAAGGTGGTGGCAATCTTCGCGAAGGTGAACACCGACGCGAATGCCGAAGACGAAGAAATACAAGACTTCTCCGTCAGAAAGGGCTATACCATATCATGCTATTATGAATTGCCTGAGATGTTTATCCCTTATGATGCACCCTTTTTGATTGCGCGGTAGTCGCTTTTTATTAGGGTGATCTCTCACAAAAATATCAAGTAGTTAGTGTTCTCCCAAGTGTAGCACCGTCACGGCACCTTTCCTTTCGGGGTGCGCCATGCATACATGGGTACGAACGATTGTACAGGTGTGAGGCGGGTGAGGTCAGACCTCGCAGCAAGATCACTTGGTTGTCTTGACGTTCAGGCAGGACAGTCCTGAGCTCGGAACACACGCATCAAAAGATGAACAAGAGTCACATAGAGATGTGATTGGCAAGTTGGCCTACCGATTGAAATTCACGTCATCAGTGACGAACCCGTCAATGGCGTCGAATTGAAATGTGGATCTTGAATCGCTCACAATCAATTATGAGAGATATTGATTTGAGTGGGAGCGCACTGTTGAATTAACTTGTTTAATTCTCAGTGCAATTAATTATGAACTCTGTCTAAGTGTGATTTGCAAAATTGTTGTAGTATAATGGCTCGCGTTTCCACCTTCCCTGTTAAAATTGAATAGCTGTTAAATATCTGGTTAAAACTTTACGGTTGGTAACGTAATGTGAGGATTGTCCTCAAGAGTGCCGAGAAGGATTTTGTCCTATCGCATACTTTTGGTATTCTCTCGCTTATGCTATGGAACATATGACTCTCGTCCTTCGATCCAAAAGCTAGAATTCCGTTTCAGTTAAGTGCAATATGTTTGCTTCCATGAGACCCGAACTTCGAAAGTTTGGATAGTTATGTGATATTCATGGAATCTGAAAATCATTTTCAGAGATAGACAAAGGCTAAAAGATATGAGATATCCAAAGCAATGTTTGTTTACAAACTATTAGTAAAGGTGTTTACTATGCATTAGACTGATAAGAAAGGGATCCAGGAGAACGCCTGTCATATGATGAAAGGTGAATAAAACAACAACTTAAAGAGAAAGGAAGTGTCCGGAGGGTGTTAGTGAAACTTTCACACCTGGGAAGTCCGGGGCTAACGCCACTCTTAAAGTTGGGTGCTTCTTCTGAGAGTAGGAGAAATACTAAAAGTTAAACTGTTAGAAGTATAAAGGCAATAAGATAGAAGACTGGAATATCCAGCTCATGTATGAATGTCATACAAGTTTTTGATGTATAGAAGGCTGGTCAAAGATATAGTCCTTGGGAATTATGATTAAATCTAGTTAATCACTAATTCTTGGGTATTGTGAGACAATCACAAAGATACCCGCTCGATTGCATTCTGTTGCAACTCGATGTAAGAACTACTGTGGCCTGAAAGACTAGCCAGGAATGAGGTTTTGATACACACTGGAAACATAGTAATAGTTACTATACCTTCCATCGGTGTATTCCCTATGTATTCATAATTCATTTTAGAGTTTCATACACTCTAGCCCTTTGCATAAGGTATCTTGCAAAAAGGTTGTTCATAAGAGAACTTTTTATGTTCGATGTTATGAAAAACCTAAGGGCCATACTTTCATTGAGAATGAGATGTATGAATATTGATAATAATACATTACCTCAGTATTTACTTTCATAATTCATTTTAGAGTTTTACACTCTAGCCCCTTGCACAATGTTGTTGCAAAAGGGTTGTTCATAAAAGAACAATTGTTGTTCAGTATTATGAATAAAATGAGGGCCATACTTCCATCATTGATGGGACGTATGTTATGAATATTGATGGTAATATGATACATCCATAACACTGACGCTAAATGTCGTAAGACTAAAAGAATACCACACAAGTGTGGCACTGTATTTGGTCACATTGGAGAAACCCGCATGGAAAATTCCATTATGATGGATTTTGAAGTCGTTTGATTTTGAATCATCTGACACTTACAACTTTCCTCCGAAAAGTGAAGTGACTGAAGTACCGTTCACAGGCCATAAGGAACGAGCAAAGAACTTATTGGTGATCATACATTTTGATGTATGTAGTCCGATAAATGTTGTTGCAAACAGTGGATTTGTCTACCTTCAAAAATGACTCAAGTAGATATATGGATATTTACTTGATGAGACGTAAGTCTGGATCTTTTGAAATCATTCAAAAGGTTTTCAAATATGAAGTAGAAGTTATTGTAACAAGAAAATTATATTTCTACAATTCGATTGCAGAAAGGAATATTTGAGTTACAAGTTTAGCGAATGTCTGATGAGTTGTGAAAGGTGTTTCATAACTTGCACCTCCCAGAACACCACTGCAAGTGGAAAGTCCGTGAAGATGTAATCGAACCATTTATGACATGGTAAGATCAAAGGTGACATAAATAAATTTGCCATTATCCCTTTTAAAGTGATGCTTTAGAGACTACGGCTTTTACACTGAAAAGAGCTCCATCAGGTCTGTTGAAATGACACCATGGTATGGTACGCCCAACCATGTTATATCTTTTCTTAAACATTTGGAATATGGGGCTTGTGTAAAAGGTTACAAACCTATTCCAAATCAGACTAGTGCTACTTTGTAGGTTATCCTAATTTATTAGGTATTCCTTCCTCACTATACCGAGGCAAATAGGTTTGCCACAAAGGACGGTATGCTTTTTTAAGAAAATGGTTCTTTCAAAAAGGTGAGTGGGAGAATAGTGCAACTCGACGAGATAAACAGTATCTTCATCATCAGGTCAAAGGAAAGAGACCTTGGAAGAAATTCTAGAGTTTCCTACTGCGACTGATACGAAAGTCTCTACAATAAAATGTATGGACTTCGGTCGAACTTGCAGCTGAACCACGTAGGCAAGGCTCGTGCAAACCTCTCAGGTGCGCAGATGAGATATTGTTGTTGGACAACAGTATACCTATGATACACAAGGAAGCGTTGATGGACCCTGACTCCGGAATTGGCTAAATGCCAATACAATCCGAGATAGTTCCCATATAAGTGATTCAAGATTGAAACCTTGATACACCTTTCGGAAGACTTAGAGTCTAACGAATATTTATGGAATTAAAAACTGATACGGATAAAAATGTTTTATCCATAAAGCTCGATTTGTTGCAATATACAAGTTCAAGGAGTTGACTACGATGAGGTTGTTTCACCGTAGCGATGCTTAAAGTCAGTTCGGGTTGAACTAGCAATTAATACATATTTCAGTCATGAGATATGAAACATGGATGACAATAGGATTTCCATATGATGGAAATAAAACCAAGGACTTGCATGTGTTACAGTCCAAGGTATTTTGTCAGTCCAAAGGATGCTAGTAAGTATGCAAACTTCAGAGTTCCAGCAATGGACAGAAGAGAGCAAAAGGGAGTTGGAATCCTCGTGTTTTGATGAAATGGTCAAAAGGGTTTTGACTTCATCAATGGGTAACGAAGATGCTTGTGATTCAAGAAAGTAAGTGGGAGCATAATAATATTTCTAAAAACGTTGTGTGCTTGACACATTGTTAATTGGAAATAAATTTCTTGACATGAATTAGGACTTCATTTGAAAATAGTTTTTCGATGAAGTGCTTGGGCTAAATAGCCTTTATTTTAGGCATGATGATCTATGGAGATAGATTTACCTAATGGGGCTGAGCAAAGATACATATTGACAAAATGCTAAAACCTTTTAGCATTAAAAACGTCAAGGAGTGATTCTTGCCGAAGTCACATGGAAAGAGTTTTTGCAAGACTCGGTGTCCCAAAACACTGATGAGCAAAATACATGATGGAGATTCCACACACTCTTGTGTTTGGATTAATCATGTATTCCATGGTATGTAAAACAACCAGATATGTCCAATACTCCAAAGTTGTTGCGAGTATAGATACCAAAGTGATCAAAAGTACTGATCATGGGACAACAGTGACAAAGGGTCATTGAGTACTATAGTAGCACTGATGACATGTTTTCTCGCAAGTGGAGATCATGAAGAGTTCGATGTAAAAGGTTACATCGAAGCAGTCTTCATCATTTCTCCATGCGATTTTCAATTTAAATTGAGGGTTTTGTGTAACACACAATATGGTGGCACAGTTAGTTGAAAATTGTTCCAAACAAGTTACTGTGGCGAATTCTATAACAGAGGCAAAGTATATTGCCGCTTTCGAAGCGACAAAAGAAGATGTTGAATCATATAGTTCATTCATGAACTTAGTACGGTTCCAAGATGGCTTTTGTCAATGGGACACTACTGCAAGTAGTTGCTCCATAACTCAGTCTGAGGAATCCAGGTTCGACCTGTGATTCGCATACATACCAAGCCAAGTCCACACAAAATATGAATTTTGTGAAAGCGTGAAAACGCGAGGATATGCAAAGATACACACGGAGCTGAAGTCGTCAGATCCGTTGGACATTCAGGCTATACCACAAGCGAAGCATATTTACACCGGTGTGCCACAGGTGTAAAGTGCATTAGCATTAACTAGATTATTGACTCTAGTGCAAGTGGGAGTCTGTAGGAGATATGCCCTAGAGGCAATAATAAATGTTATTATTTATCTCCGTGCTCATAATTAGGTTTATGTTCCATGCTATAACTGTTGTGGTTCCCGAGCCCGTATATCCATAAAGGCTCTAGGGAAAACCCATGTGCACGTATGGAATAATAAACGGTAAAATGTATTCCTAGTCATGCCTCTAAGACTAGCTCAAGTGTTGCATGATGATTATGTTTTCCCAATCATGGGCATGTCTATGTTGGGGAACGTAGTAATTTCAAAAATTATCCTACGCACACGCAAGATCATGGTGATGCATAGCAACGAGAGGGAAGAGTGTGTGCATGTACCCTCGTAGACCGAAAGCGGAAGCGTTATGACAACGCGGTTGATGTAGTCGTACGTCTTCACGATCTGACCGATCCAAGTACCGAACGCACGGCACCTCCGAGTTCAGCACACGTTCAGCTCGATGACGTCCCACGAACTCCGATCCAGCAGAGCTTCGAGGGAGAGTTCCGTCAACACGACGGCGTGATGATGGTGATGATGATGCTACCGACGCAGGGCTTCGCCTAAGCACCGCTACGATATGAACGAGGTGGAATATGGTGGAGGGGGGCACCGCACACGGCTGGGAGAGATCAACAGATCAACTTGTGTGTCTATGGGGTGCCCCCTGGCCACGTATATAAAGGAGTGGAGGAGGGGAGGGGCCGGCCCTCTCTATGGCGCGCCCTGGGGAGTCCTACTCCCACCGGGAGTAGGATTCCCCCCTTTCCATGTAGTAGGAGTAGGAGAGAAGGAAAGGGAAAAGAGAAGAGAAGGAAGGAGGGGGCGCCGCCCCTCCCCCTAGTCAAATTCGGACTAGGCCTTGGGGGGGCGCGCAGCCTCCCATCTCTCTTTCCCCTAAAGCCCAATAAGGCCCATATACTCCCCGGCGAATTCCCGTAACTCTCCGGTACTCCGAAAAATACCCGAATCACTCGGAACCTTTCCGATGTCCGAATATAGTTGTCCAATATATCGATCTTTACGTCTCGACCATTTCGAGACTCCTCGTCATGTCCCCGATCTCATCCGAGACTCCGAACTACCTTCGGTACATCAAATCACATAAACTCATAATATAAATCGTCACCGAACGTTAAGCGTGCGGACCCTACGGGTTCGAGAACTATGTAGACATGACCGAGACACGTCTCCGGTTAATAACCAATAGCGGAACCTAGATGCTCATATTGGCTCCTACATATTCTACGAAGATCTTTATCGGTCAAACCGCATAACAACATACGTTGTTCCCTTTGTCATCGGTATGTTACTTGCCCGAGATTCGATCGTCGGTATCTCAATACCTAGTTCAATCTCTTTACCGGAAAGTCTCTTTACTCGTTCCGTAATACATCATTCCGCAACTAACTCATTAGTTACAATGCTTGCAAGGCTTATAGTGATGTGTATTACCAAGTGGGCCCAGAGATACCTCTCCGACAATCGGAGTGACAAATCTTAATCTCGATTTACGCCAACTCAACAAGTACCTTCGGAGACACCTGTAGAGCACCTTTATAATCACCCAGTTACGTTGTGACGTTTGGTAGCACACAAAGTGTTCCTCCGGTAAACGGGAGTTGCATAATCTCATAGTCATAGGAACATGTATAAGTCATGAAGAAAGCAATAGCAACATACTAAACGATCAAGTGCTAAGCTAACGGAATGGGTCAAGTCAATCACATCATTCTCCTAATGATGTGATCCTGTTAATCAAATGACAACTCATGTCTATGGTTAGGAAACATAACCATCTTTGATTAACGAGCTAGTCTAGTAGAGGCTTACTAGTGACACTCTGTTTGTCTATGTATTCACACATGTATCATGTTTCCGGTTAATACAATTCTAGCATGAATAATAAACATTTAACGAGCTCATTGGGAAGGTGAGGGGGGTATAACCTGCACAATCTGGACCTAATGGACTTGTCAAAATAATCTGTGCTATGGTACTAACGGTATCGCACCTCAGCAAGTTTGTACCTGGCTGAAGGATGGTGTGCATCAGTAATGTTTTCTTAGTGCCAATGCTCGAAGTTTTGGCCCAAAAAACTGTAAAATGGTATGATCCAATGATGGGTATGAATAAAATCAGTATTGATGTGTCCTTTGATGGAAGATCCGATGGTGAGTTTGTGCTTGCTACTGCAGCGGAATGTGAAAACGTTCAAACAGCGGAACACTCGTCTTCAGAGATGGTGTAACAAATGCAGCTACAGAAGTGTGGCAACAGATCCATGTTGAAACGGATGGCCAAGTGCTGGTTAGTATGTAGAAGTCTCGGAAGAAATAGGGGTTAGAAATCATCTTGATGCAGAGGCCGGGGGTTTCAACCTCCTTTTCAGAAAAAAAAAAGAAAAAAAATCATGGGCATTCTCTGTCAGATTGATGAGCACATTTTATCCGGTTTTGAGGTTTTGATATGTCTTACACCATGAGGGAGGCGAACTTAGCGGCACACTTATGTGCTAAGCATCATGTAATGATTGTAGTTCGAGTGTGTGATAACACCTCCAACCTTCCTTTTAGATAATACCCTGCAAGTTGGCGCGGGATGTTATTGTGTGATAAAGAGCTCAAAAGAGAGGGAGGCAAGGTAAGAATGAAGAGAGTTAGAAAATCCAATTTTGTACGTGATCTTAGTATTTAATTGGATGATCAAGAGTACTTTATCCAATTTTGAGCTAACAACTAGATGTTGGCAATATCGCAAGAGACTCAAGGATGACGCGACTCCAGAGTGCCTAAACAAGTTTTCTACAACAACAAAAAATCGCTATGAACGCTTTGGACGTCGATGTGGAATATATTTCTTTTTCTCATTGGAAATTTATGCACATTAATTGTTGTGGTACACTTCTACAAAGGACTTGAATGATTGCTCCAACAAGATCCCTTGTGACCGTGAACCAATGATCATACACATGCACGTCATATCCAATGCGCACGAAGAGATCTCTATGTATCCGGAATCGTTGTCTGAAAAGGTTCTAAAGATTGTCTGTAAATAATCCATGACAAATTTGGCATGTCCTTCTACCCAAAAATGCTACCCCTACGGACACTAAAGGCTCCTTTGATTCAAAGGAATTTCATAGGATTTTTGGAGGGTTTGAATCCTTAGGATTTTTTCTACATTGGTCGTTTGATTCATAGGATTGAATCCTATACGATTTTTTTCTATGGAATCTTGTGTACTACAGTGCTAATCTCTCCCCTCTATGGCGAAAAAATGCAACCACGGCCTCGTAGAGAACCACGTCTCCATTCTCCTTCTCCACTCGATTGATCACAACCATCGTCATCTTCTTCCCATTCCTCAGACGAGTCGTCGTCGTAAAACTCTTCCACAAGCCTCTTCATCTGTGAATTGCATCGGAGTTAAATATTGAGAAAAAAGGGGGGAAATAGCTCTGGAATAATCTCTCGAGCACCTTGTGGCATGCGGCAACCAACACAGGATACTCGAAAATGCATATTGTGCACTGCATTTGCTCCACATGAACAATGTTAATTAAATTAATTCTTGATCAGTTAGAATTATATTTCAACAAACAAGGAACCCATAATGCCACTGTGCTAAAAAAACAAAGGGAATTGGTTGAGTTGACATGGGTTTATAATGAGCTGGTTGAGTTGACATGGGTTTATAATTAACTGCCGAAGTAAAAGATGATTTGGCTGACCGTAAATTATTGTCGGTGGATTGGTTGATGTTTGGAACTGGAAGCTGATGTGGCATCCATGGTGGTGTGGATAGTGTGATGTAAAGAGAATTGCTAGTAGTGGGGATAAACTTTGTAAGAATAGTAGATTCAGAACGATCGAGTACTACTGGGTCACTGCATGATGAATGAAAAGAGCACTTTCGTAAAGAAAATAGTATTTTGGAGCAATTTTACACACGTATACACACAGACATACATCTTTCTTGCAAAATAAATTAAGGGAATTTTTTGAATTCATTTGCTACTTTTTTGAAAATAATTCCAGCCAGGAGTCGTGAGCTTGGGCTCTAAATCGCTGCCCCGAAGCGATCCTAGTTACTCCAGCAGTTGATTCAAACAAGAAAGATTCCTATTTCGAAATAATCATGGAGCCTAGGACGTTACACAACTCCACGAGCGAAATAACATCATAATGGTTCCCTGAAACTTGTCGACATAGAAGCTGGTGTGAACGACGGTTTGTAATTTGAACGCTTGCATAAGTTGTTTCTGTTCGAGAAACAGGCAATCCCACTCCTCCTGTGAGCCCCTCCCATTCACCCTACGTGTCAAGCAGAGAGATGCTCCAAAACGTTATTTTCAAACGCATTTTGGGGGTGATAAATTATTACGAGCGGAAACCCACGTACTTTTCCTCATCCTCCCGGGTCGCCCGCGCGAGCGGCCCCGGAGGCACAGAAACCTAAACCAAAAAAGCCCCCGTCCCTGGTGCTCGCCTAGTCGCTGCCGTCGCCGACGTCGACGGTGGCGGCCGCGCCCGGCCGTCGAAGGCGGCGGGTGGGATGGCGCACCCCGTCGGGTTCCCTTCGCGCGGAGGTGAGACGACAAGCGGGCGGCGCAGGGCGGCGAGGAAGCCCGGTGGTGCTGGTCGGGAGGCGCGGAGGAGGAGATGAGGTGCACGGCGGAGGCTTCGGAGGAGCAGCGGAGCTCCCGGGCGGCGGCGCGGCAGAGGGGCCTGGAGGAGATCTGGTGGCGGCGGCGCGGGCTAATCTGTGCCCGATCTGGGCTTTGCGGGCCGCGGAGGTTCTAGTGCCATGGTTGTCCGCTCGTAGCTGGAGTGCTCGCGCGCGGCAGTGCGGCATGGAGGAGATCTGGAGGCGGCGGTGCGGGCTGATCTGGGTTCGATCTGGGCTTTGCAGGCCATGAAGGTGGCAGTGCCATGGCTGGTCACTCGAAGCTGGAGAGCTCGCGACGGCAGCTATGGGCAGGGTTAGAAGTCCCTCTGCTGTGCGGAGGTGGATGGTGGACCGAGGCTGTGGTCTCACGCCATGCGGGAGGTGGATGCCGGTGTGCTCTCGGCCATGCGGGTGTTGGTGGACCACGACTATACATCTACGACTATGAGGTGTTGCGACGGCGGCGGTGTGACCCATTTTGTACGAGGTTGTGCCAACCCTGTGGCAGTGTTGGAGGTGTGTGACGATACGGACGAAAGTCCAGCCCGACTTTGGTCGGTGCCGGTGGCGACGGCTGTTGGGGAACGTAGTAATTTCAAAAAAAAAATCCTACGCACACACAGGATCATGGTGATGCATAGCAACGAGAGGGGAGAGTGTGTCCACGTACCCTCGTAGACCGAAAGCGGAAGCGTTAGCACAACGCGGTTGATGTAGTCGTACGTCTTCACGATCCGACCGATCCAAGTACCGAACGCACGGCACCTCCGAGTTCAGCACACGTTCAACTCGATGACGTCCTGCGAGCTCCGATCCAGCAAAGCGTCACAGGAGAGTTTCGTCAGCACGACGGCGTGGTGACGGTGATGATGATGCTACGGATGCAGGGCTTCGCCTAAGCACCGCTACGATATGATCGAGGTGGATTATGGTGGAGGGGGGCACCGCACACGGCTAAGAGATCAATGATCAATTGTTGTGTCTTTGGGGTGCCCCCTGGCCACGTATATCAAGGATGAAGGGAGGAGGAGGCCGACCCTCATAGGGCGCGCCAAAGTGTGGAGTCCTACTAGGACTCCCTAGTCCTAGTAGGATTCCACCTCCCACATGGAATAGGAAAAGGGGAAGGGAGAAGGAGAAGGAAGGAAGGGGGCGCCCCCTTTCCCTAGTCCAATTCGGACCAGTCCATGGGGAAGGGGCGCAGCCACCCTTGAGGCCTTTCTCTCCTTTCCCGTATGGCCCATTAAGGCCCAATACGAATTCCCGTAACTCTCCGGTACTCTGAAAAATACCCGAATCACTCGGAAGCTTTCCGATGTCCGAATATAGCCTTCCAATATATCGATCTTTACCTCTCGACCATTTCGAGACTCCTCGTCATATCCCCGATCTCATCCGGGACTCCGAACAAACTTCGGTCATCAAATCACATAAACTCATAATGCCAATCGTCACCGAACTTTAAGCGTGCGGACCCTACGGGTTCGAGAACTATGTAGACATGACCGAGACACGTCTCCGGTCAATAACCAATAGCGAAACCTGGATGCTCATATTGGCTCCCACATATTCTACGAAGATCTTTATCGGTCAAACCGCATAACAACATACGTTGTTCCCTTTGTCATCGGTATGTTACTTGCCCGAGATTCGATCGTCGGTATCTCAATACCTAGTTCAATCTCGTTACCGGCAAGTCTCTTTACTCGTTCCGTAATACATCATCCCGCAACTAACTCATTAGTTACAATGCTTGCAAGGCTTATAGTGATGTGCATTACCGATTGGGCCCAGAGATACCTCTCCGACAATCGGAGTGACAAATCATAATCTCGAAATACGCCAACTCAACAAGTACCTTCGGAGACACCTGTTAGAGCACCTTTATAATCACCCAGTTACGTTGTGACGTTTGATAGCACACAAAGTGTTCCTCCGGTAAACGGGAGTTGCATAATCTCATAGTCATAGGAACATGTATAAGTAATGAAGAAAGCAATAGCAACATACTAAACGATCAAGTGCTAAGCTAAGGGAATGGGTCAAGTCAATCACATCATTCTTCTAATGATGTGATCCCGTTAATCAAATGACAACTCATGTCTATGATTAGGAAACATAACCATTTTTTATTAACGAGCTAGTCTAGTAGAGGCTTACTAGTGACACTCTGTTTGTCTATGTATTCACACATGTATCATGTTTCCGGTTAATACAATTCTAGCATGAATAATAAACATTTATCATGATATAAGGAAATAAATAATAACTTTATTATTGCCTCTAGGGCATATTTCCTTCAACGGCACCATGGGTGTCGTTTCCCTCCTTGGAGCCGTCACCGAGGTGTGTCGTCATCTTCCTCGCTTCACTTGGGGTTGCTACTTGGCTCCGGGCGAAAGCCTAGATTCATAGTCGGATCGGCGCGATGGCGACGTCTTCGACGTCGTTCCTCCGTTGAGAGCATCATGTTTGGAGACACTACTTGAGGTGACAGGTGGCGGAGCCCCCCCCCCCCCCCCCCCCCTCTCCGGTGAAAATTTAAAAAAAAACTACTTGAGGTTCTATGGCCCTATTTGGATACTCTAACTTAGCTAGAGGTTAGAGTTAGTTTCTACCTCATGACTAAACCTGAACTATCTCTAGCCAAAGAGGTGTTTGGATGACAAGGTTAGATTGACAATAAATGCACTAGGAGAACTAGCTCTAATTAGTACCTCTTGGGTGTGATAGTTTTTTTGGGTAGGTTAGATGCAACTAGCTCAAACTAGCCCTCATGTTTGGATACTTTAGGGCTATTTGAGCCCAAACTAGCTCAACTAACTCTAACCCATGGATTCAAATAAGGCCTATGTGGCGCTCCTCCGGTGCTCGTCGTTGTCCAATATTGAGCTTTAGGGGCGTAATGTACGTCGTCACCGGTGATTCCAAGACGGTGCTTTCCTTGGGACCGACCAAGTTCCGCCATCTACTTGCCACCTCCTTTTTTTGGCATCAAGGGTGGATGGTGCGTTGACAAGGTACGTTCAATTGGATTTGGAGTTGTCTTCGGAGGTGATCGGCGTTGGTCGAGACGCGGTGTTGTTGCTCAGTTTAGGATAGGCACTTCTGCTTTGTATTTGTGTTGTCTGTGGTCGCTGTCTTCGGACTAGCTTGGTGTGGAGTTATACTACGCTTGTTGTTCGCAGCAAGTTGTAGTTCTCTTATACTTAAAATTCTGTCTTCTATAAAAATATGGTACGCCTAGGCGTACTCTCGAAGAAAAAAACGCATTTTGAAGCATCGCTTTTTTTTCGTCACATTTTACACGAACGTCAGCTGGTGACGAAATCCTGCAAACTATGAAAACATTTGTCAAAGTATCACACAAAAAAATCGGGTTTTTACTGTTCACCCGAGCTCGCTCGGGGATTAGACATCACTTTCGGTTGAGATTTGAGAACCACGTTTCTCATTCTCCTTTTCCGCACGATTCATCACAGCCACGTCTCTCATTCTCCTTTGTTCTCTAGCACTAAAACAAAAGGGGAGATTAAAGGAGTAAAATTCATCAACAGTCACTAAGCTCGTTTGACGCGTGCAAAAAAGTCACTGAATTCAGAAACTGTAATATTCGGGTTGACAAACTTGTTCCGCGTGCGCACATACGGTCACCGCGCCTATTTTCGTGTGTATTTTGCTCGCGTGGCGCCGTCTCACTAGCCGTACGTTGCCACCTCATCGTTTGAGGGACCGCAGGAGTGAAATGTCGCAACTGGAGGGCCGTATCGCAAAAACGCTGCCACGTTCGTACTGCAGTTTACAAAAAAACCCTCAAGCCCACCTCGACACCGTCGACGACGCTTCGAAACCAGTCGATTCAGGGAAAGAGAAGAGAAAGGAGGAAAGGAAAGAGGAGGAGGCGACGCTGATCGCCTAGGGTTTTCGATCTGATGCACGCAACCCTCGGCGGCGGCGCCTACGCCTGTGAGTTCACCGTCGATTCGAAGCATGGCACCGCGGCTGCGACCTGATGGAGAGCCACCCCCCGTCTACGGTGAGTGATCGCCACCCCGGCCGCTCATGTCCCTGTTCATGTTCATGTTCATCTGTCCCTGTTCCTCGTGTTCATGTCCATGTTGCTCCTCGTTTTGGATGTGTGGCATTGCTTGGTCCGGTACAGAAAGTAGGGTTTTGAGGGGGTTAAGCCCGGCTCTGCTCTGTTCCCTGATAGCTATGAAAGTATGGTTTTTTAGGGGGTTTGAAGGTAGGACTTGGCACATGTTAATCATGCAGAAATTAAGGTTTAGGTTATGTTTCCCTGTTAGTCATGCAGAAATTAAGCCCGGCTATGTTTCTCTGTTGGGAACTGAATGGCACATGTTAGCGTTAACTGAACTTGTCTACAGTAAGATGTTTACTAACTGAATCTATATACTAAGTGTCCTGAATCTATATGCTAACTGAATGTATATGAACTGAATTTTTTTAGCCAAGTGGTAAACTGAATTAGTGAGCTATTTGAATTAACTAAAGTGAATGTATATGCTAACTGAATTTGTGAGCTATTTGAATTAAGTAAACTGAATGTATATGCTAACTGAATGTATGTGCTAACTGAATTTATTTGCTATACATATATGTGCTGATCTAGAGGATATGTTTACTGTGGCTGTGAATTATGGTGGGTTTTTCATTGGAGAAGGCACAAACAAGTCTTACATCAATGGACAAATGGCATGGTTTGATTACTGTGATCGAGGGTATTGGTGGTTGAGCAGTATCCAAGACATGCTGTGGAAATTATCCTTTGATATTTCTGGATCTGCAAGGGTCTTCTGGTGTCTGCCTGGATTTGAGATGATGCCCAATGGCTTGGCAGAAATCAGGTCAGGTGAAGACACAGAAAACATGTCATGTGCAGTAGCACTTGGCAACAAGTTACTGTGCTTCTATGTTGATACTGACAATAGCATTGAGCAGAGCCAGGAAGCAAGTCAGGTTCATGATGATGTAGTTAGGTTCCCTAAAGCTGAGCTGCCACCTGTCATCAGTCCAATGAAGTCAGAGTTACACAACTCAAACAATATTGCAGATAGGGCTAAAAGTCAGAAAAGGAGGTCACCATTAGATGAAGATTATGACACAGATTCAGAGTCAGATGAGGACTATGTTCCAGAGCTTGTGGACAGTGACTACCACATTTCAGAGGATGATGATGATTTGTATGATGATTCAGTTGCAGGCCTACATGATTTGAAAGGGAAGAAAGTTGCAGAGCCTAGTGAGGATTCAGAACAAGAGGACCTGCAGTTGCCTGATTCAGATGATGAGGAATTAAGGTTGAAGTTCAAAACATTTGCACCAGAGGACATGTTGAATCCAACTTTCAAAGTAGGGCAAGTGTTTGACTCTGTTAAATTGCTGAGAAGGGCTATCAAAGAGTATAGCTGCAAAAACAGAGTGTCTATACACATGCCAACAAATGACCAGCAGAGACTTGCTGCTAGGTGTGAGGAAGGTTGCCCCTGGTACATGTGGGCTTCTTATGACAATAGAAGCAAGTGCTTCATGATAAAGAGATTAGTTGATGTGCACACTTGTGCAAAGAAGTGGAAAATCAGGGGTTTTAGTTACAGATTCATTGCAGAGAAGTACATTGAGACTGTTAGAGCAGATGAGAACATCAGTTTGATGAATTTAGGAAGGCTAGTGCAGAAGGATTGGTGCATGAAGGTCTCTAGATCAAAGCTTGGCAGATCAAGGAAGTTAGCTCAGAACTTAATATATGGAGATGAAGATGCACAATACAACAAGCTGTGGGACTTTGCAAGTGAGCTTAGGAGAGCAAATCCAGGAAGTACTTTCTATCTTGGTGTCAATGAACATGGTAGGTTTGAGCATTGCTATTTTAGCTTTGATGCAGTCAAACGGGGCTTCATGGAAGGGTGCAGGCCAGTTATTTGTCTTGATGGATGCCACCTCAAGACCAACAGTGGGGGAATTTTGTTAACTGCTGTTGGTGTTGACCCAAATGACTGCATATTCCCATTTGCATTTGCTGTGGTGGGCATTGAGGACACAGAGAGCTGGAACTAGTTTATGCAAACTCTGAAGAAAGATCTTGGAATACAGGACACATCATTGTGGACTTTTATGTCAGACAAACAGAAGGTAACTTACTGTGCAAGTTTGTAATGTATTTTCTGCATTTTAACTCAGTTATATGCATGTTGAATGAACTTTTCAAGTGTTTGACTGTATTTGTAGGGCTTGATCAATGTTGTACAAAAGTCTTTCCCTTACTCAGAGCATAGATTCTGTGTGAGACATCTATGGCAAAACTTTAACAAAGAATTCAGAGGAGAAGTTCTGAAAAATCAGTTATGGAAAATTGCAAGATGCACAATCAGTGATAGGTTTGATGAGGCAATGGAGGAGATGAAGATCATAAACATTGAGGCATACAGTTGGCTGGAAGAATTACCCCCTAACCAGTGGGTGAAAGCTTTTCATAGAGACTGGCCCAAATGTGACCTCCTGCTCAACAATATTTCTGAGGTTTTCAATAAGTAAGTCAAGTAAACCTTGATCTCTAGTTTATCAACATTGCTCTGTAGCTCACAAACCTTTCTACTTAAATTCCAAATTCCAACACATGATCATGCCATTATGTAGGTATATTCTTGAGGCAAGGGAACTTCCAATTCTAGCAATGATTAAGAGAATTTTCAACCAGCTCACAACAAGGATGTGCAACAAAAGAGATGAAGCACTGTTGTTTACAGGACCCATATGTCCCAAAATTCAAAAGAAACTGGACAAGTACATTGAATTGTCCAATAATTGTTATCCATTAGAAGCAGGAGATGGTGTTTATTCTGTTGCTAGCATGGGTAGGGACTACACTGTGGAGTTGCAGAACTGGGCATGCAGCTGTCAAAGGTGGAATTTGACTGGTATTCCATGCCATCATGCAGTTGCATGTATGAGAGAAGCAAGACTTAATCCAGTGGATTTTGTTAATTCTTGCTACTCAGTTGAGAGCTACAAAAGGGCTTATGCTAACTTGTTGATGCCACTTAGAGACATGACAGAGTGGAACCACATTGTCCAGTGCCCTAACATTGATCCTCCAAAGTATGAAAAGAAAGTTGGGAGGAAAAAGAAGAACAGAAGGAAACAACCTGAAGAAAAACCAAGCAAGAAGGGTGGGGTCAAGCTGTCAAGGCATGGGGTCATTATTCATTGTAGCCATTGTGGTCTTGCAGGCCACAACAAAGGTGGATGCAATTCTTACAAAGCTGGCATGCCACCAAAGAAGCAACCCAAGAAGAGGGCAAGAACAGTGGTAGCTGAGTCAGATGAGGAGACTGATCCTGTGATTACCCAGGTAACTTCAGTGTGTCAATTACCTACAATTATGTTGCTTTTTTATGTGCACTAACTGGAAATATTTTCAGGATCATACAATTCATGGTGATCAGGAGTATATGCTGCTAGGACAATGTGAGGAGAGAGCCACATATGCAAACTTGGAGGAGACCATGTTGAAAGAGATGATGGACAATGTAAGTTCAAAATGTGAAACCAGGCCATATATTGTGCATGATCATACAATGTTGTTAGAGTAGTCTTTGTTGTTGTGTACTTACATGATGCCATGACTAAATTTTTGCAGCTTCCACCTCCTACTCAACCAAGAACTCACCCAGGGCCATTACCAGATTCCACTTTCATTGCTACTGCAAGAGAAGCTGATGCCTCTGGTCCATCTGTGGGAACCAGTATTGCCCAAAAAGCACAACAAATGAAAAAAGAGAAATTGAGGCAATTTGAAGAGAAGAAAGAAGCAGAAGTCCTGAAGAAGCTACAAGAAGCAGAGAAGAAAGCACAAGAGAAGAAGGCTATAGCTGCAGAGAAACTTCAGAGGAAGAAAGAAGCTGCAGAACAAAAGAAGCTTGAAACACAGCAGAGAAAGGCACAAGCAGCAGAGGAGAAAAGGAAGGCACATGAGGAGAAGAAGCTAGCTCAAGCAGCAGCAAAGGCAGCTGCTGCAGAAGAAAAGAGAATCGAGCAACAGAAGAAGAAGGAAAATCAAGCAGCAGCAAAAGCTGCTGCTGACAGGAGAAGTACTGGAGTTGGTTCAAGCTGGACAGGTTACTACCCAGAAACCAGAACATCCATGTTTGACATATTCAGGGATTGAACCTTGCAATGCATTAGTTGATGGTGTTACTGTGATGTGCTACTCCATCAGAGAGTTTATTTTGGTTCTTGTAATGCATTAGTTGATGGTGTTATAGCACAAGTTGCTACAACAACATCAACTATTTGGTACATGTCACATGGTACTCTTGTTTCTCCTTTTATGCTTCTCAAAGATTCTATGGTACTTTTAGTGCACTGTTAATTATGAGAGTACTGCAGTTATGATGTTGGAGTACATATCATGTCCACTTTCCACTTTTACATTCATATAGTTCATGCTGATCATAGTTGATGCTGGTCATAGTGGATGCTGGTCATAGTGGATGTACTAAATTTGCAATCTCAAAATGCCATATCCATCATCATCACCTTACTCAAACCATTAACACATAATTAAACCCTGAAAATTACAACTACTCCTACAACAACCATCACAAGCAGTAGCACAATAACACATTTCAGCAGCTTCACTACATCAAACCCTAAATTCAATAGTGCCATCATCAACATCATCATTTCATCCTTCTCCATCTCCTTCCCTGCCTCCTCCTCCTCCTCCTTCTTCTTCTTCTTCAACATGGTGGCCTCCTCCTCCTTCTTCTTCAACATGGTGGCCTCCATCTCCTGTACAGCTACATCTTCATGTCCATCATCATTCAGATGACCATGCTCAATGAGATATGCCTCATAATTCTGCTCCCAGTGCCAAAAATCGCATGTAACCTTCACAAGACATGAGTGAGGTAAGACACACACACACACACACACACACACACACACACACACACAGAGAGAGAGAGAGAGAGAGAGGGAGAGAGATGCTACTGCGAGGTCAGTGATGATACCTTGTGCATCTCGCACTTGAAGAACCGCCATCCTGGGTGTTTGTCAGTGGTAGAAACGTAGGTACGCACCACCATACCGCAGTCCGGGCAATCGATCAAAGGGAGGCGCCTCCCGGAGTTGGCGGCGGACGAGCTACCGACACCTGACATGGCGAAGAGGAGATGCGGACGAAATTCAGAACAAAAGGGGAGGGAAAACAGAGGAGGAAGCGACGAGAGGAAGAAGAACAGAGAAATTGGGGATTTAGGGTTAGGGGTGCGGAGGAAATTGGGGAAATTGGCCCGCCATGGAATTTTATAGAAAGCACCCTCCGGTCGCGACATTTCGCTCCTGCGGTCCCTCAAACGATGAGGTGGCAACGTACGGCGAGTGAGACGGCGCCACGCTAGCAAAATACACACGAAAATGGGCACGGTGACCGTATGTGCGCACGCGGAACAAGTTTGTCAACCCAAACATTACAGTTTCTGAATTCAGTGACTTTTTTGCACGTGACGAACAAGCTCAGTGACTGTTGATGAATTTTACTCGAGATTAAATTAAGCCTCGGCCTGAGCTGACTTCTCCATGTAGAGCTCGACGATCTTCTCCTGGGAGAAATCCGTGAAGTACCCCTTGCCGACGGCGAGCCCTTCCTCCCCCGCGAGCCGCTCCACCATGCCCTGCACCTCCTCGGCGCCCACGCTCCCGGGGTCGAGCAGGTTGCACGCGACCTCGGCGCCGCCGTCGCCGTGCGCGAGGCCCATGGCCTGCACGGACCGGAGCCCGCCGCCACGCTCGCTGACCCGGCGCGCGACCCGCCGCACGGCCTCCACGTCGGCCGTGCGCACCGGCACGTTGCAGTTGTCCACCCACGCCGTGGCGCCGAGCACCAGCACGCCCTTGGACGCCGACGCCGCGTCCGGGCCGGCGTCAGGCTTGACCGGGAGCGCCGTCGCGTCGGCCGTCACGGGGAGCGGCCCGTGCCACTCGGCGCTGCTCTGGGGCTTGAAGTAGCCGAGCTGCCTCCTGATGGCCGCCAGCGTCCGGCCCCCCCGGTGCGCCGCGCCGTAGAGGTACGTCGGCACTGCCAACCGACGCCGCCGTCGCAAGAAACGAATCTGAGCATCAGTACGCCGCACGGAGTGGCAAGCGAAGGGGGACAAGAACAAGAGACAGAGGAGACTGGGTTACCTTGGAGCCCGTCGCCGATGTCGGCGGCCACGGCGGCGGCGAGCGCGGCGACGTCGCGGAGGGGGGACCCGGCGAGGGGGTGGAAGCAGACGTGGTCGACGGCGCCGAGCCGCGGGTGCGCACCCGCGTGGGCGGCGAGGTCGATGGCCCCGAGCGCGGCCTCGACCATGCCGAACACGGCGCGGCGCAGCGGCGCGGCCGGCGCGACGGGGTCCGGGAGGCGGGAGACGAGCGTGTAGCCGACCCGGTTGTAGGCGTCGTCGGCGAAGGTGTTGACGAGGGCGACGGCCGGGTGGTGCCGGCGCGCCGCCTGCTCGACGGCGCGCAGGGCCGCCGCGCTCCGGCCCTCGGAGACGTAGAGCTTGCAGCACGCCAGCATCGGCCTCAGCTTCATCCTCTAGGCAGCAGCCGCCGCATCCAGATGCAGCCACCAACCAAAAAGGAAACCAAAATTATTCTCGTACAAAGAGGAGAAGATGAGGCTGTGGACAGAGTTGGGCAGCCAGAGGGGTGAACAAGCGTCCATCGTCCCAGCCACAGAATTGGTTCTTCGTCCTTCGTTCTCAAAATTGCTCAAATGTTAGGAGCATTAATATCCATGAGAATGCAGCCATTACAGAGATTTCAACATACAGAAAACAGCAAGAAATTATTTTTGTTGCTCATCTCAACATTGCGCATTATGGCGCAATTACTACTGCAAATTGGCAAAACTCTGAATTACATATGCCATATCGTATCCTTATGGCGCATCAATATCCATGAAAAATGCAGCTAGCAAAATTTGATTTTACAGAAGACCAAGCAAGTTCCAGAAGAACAGAACCATAAGGCCGAACACAAGCATTTGTGTTCCGCCCAGCAAACACTGTCCCAAATCCAAACTCTCAAAAGCAGAGCTAGCAAAATTGTTTCCAACGCCAAAATCTTCCGACCAGCGACATGAATAGACAGTGGCACCGGGTGTTCTGTATGTCTCTTAACACAGTGCCATCAATTATACAATACAAGATGCCCCCGACCGTCACGTGTAGATCACTCTTAGGAGAAGAATACATGCCAGGAGGCAGGGTGTAGCATTATTCCCCAGCTACAATAACTCGAAACCAAGATCTATGTGTTGCCATGCGAACTCCATGCAACCTAACTATATAACTTAAACCTGTGAATTCCAGGCAGCATCCTACTCTATCTTGTGGTGTGTGATGAGCTAAACCGCCCATGAAATGCTGGGCGGCTTGGCTCCCAAGACCGGCTATCCTGATGCGCCAGCTGCCTTTTCCGCGTCCTTATCGTCCTCGCCCTTCTCTTCCTTCTCGAACTCCTCGAGAAGCATGCGTTGTTTCTGTGTCAAATTCCTGCAGGAAATATGTGTGAGAACTACCTGTGACGGCACAGGGCATTGCACAGAAGTTTTGCAGGGAACTTACATGGGGATTTTGACATTGAAATGGACATATTGGTCTCCATATGAATATGAGTTTCTTGTCTTGATTCCTGCAGGACATTGATGTTTATGATTATATAGGCAAAAGGAAATGCATTAGTTACTCCGTTTTCCTATAATAATTATTAGTATCTGAAAATATGATGCCATACATAAATCATTTATGTGGCAGTTCAAGCCGAATGTTAACCTACATGCCAGCTAAAAACGAAATCCTGGCATTTTCTTTCAGATCTTACTCCTGGCAATCTAATAAAGGAAGGAAAAAGGAGACAATTTTGCAGGTGCTACAAATTTTGTCTCGTCATTGCTTATTCCTCTCAGAAGATGTACTTAACTCCACATACAGTTTGGCAAATGCCTACTTTTCAATTGTTCCGAAGAAAAGAGTAGATCTTAGCAACTAGTACTAGATATACCTAGCAAACACAAGATGTACTTCAACATAAAAGCACCGACTATAAAGTATGTCACTGTATGCAAAGGCGTATCCAGATTTGACCAACGCCCCAGGCCAAATTCATGCTACAGTGATGCACAGTAGTAAAAATTGTTTAATGTGGCTAGAGTCACCAAAGAGAATTGCTGCCACGCCCCTGGCCAAGGCCCCTCTTGCCCGGGGCCTGGCTACGCCGCTGACTGTATGCACTCAGGATAAAATGAACCACAAGCAAAAGATAAACAGTCCAGTGCAATTTACCTTTTCCTCTCAGAACAACCTTCTGACCAGGTTGAGTACCAGGCTTAACCTACAACAAGAAGGTACACGAGACCGATGGACAGTTTGCCACTTAATAAACAACTAAAACCTTGCACAATTAAGATAGACCTTTTTGTGCATACCTTTAGAACAACATCTCCAGCGAGAGTTGGCACTTGAACAGTACCTCCCAAAATTGCCTATAAAATGACATGAATTAATGTCTCATGAGAACAATTATACAACCTCACATTTCAAGTGTCACTGCAATGTCACAAATGACTCGGCACAGAACTACTCTTAACATGAGCTGTTGTGATTCATGCGAGGAAGGATTGGTACTTGTCTCATTCAAAGGTCATAGGGAAGCTAATAGCATTATTATCCTAAGATCAAATTCAGCCAACACGATCAGGATTCATATTCCTATCAATCAGTGGCTTAGAACAGAGTTTTCATGCTAGCGCACAGAGGTACAATTTCGAAGAAGGGGGGGTCATTTTACCACTTTCCTTTAACTGTCTCATAACAAATAAAAATGGTATACCACAGAGACTGGAACATGCAACAATTACCTGAGTCACATTTAAGACAGCATCTACATGGATATCACCTTTCTCTCTTCGGAATACTGGATCCTCACGAACCTGGAATGAGAATAGCATTACAAAGGTCAAGTGCCCATCTTCAGCCATCAGCTAACAACAGAAATACCAAACCAGAAGACGACTGACCTTAATGGCTACATAAAGGTCACCAGCACGAAGACCGTCTGGATCTGCTTGACCTGATCTAAGCACTTTAATGACATCCTCATCATCCGTACCTGCACATGCAGAATCATGTCCAAAGACATATAGTAAACACAGAAGAACATCACGCGGGTACAAGCGATGTCAAAAACTTGGAAGCTTACCAGGCGCTATATCAATAGAGACTGTTTTTATTCCTGGCACAACCTTCTTCCCCCTGCACGACTTGCAGAAATCCTAACAACACAGGCATGGTAATCTTCAGCTCACATCAAGTAATTAGAAATACTCATTGTGCATAATGTACTACATTGCAGACGAATATGGCAAGACAAAGGGCTTCATAATCATCAGTCTTCACATTAACCAGTCATGTATGATAGGAAGCAACATTCACATTAAACAGTAATGTATGATGCAGATGCACAGTCTCACACGACATTTATTCTAGTCACCTGGTTGGTAACAAATCAGTACACACTAAAAAGTACACAGATATTTGTTCACTATGATGTTGATGTAGATATTTGTAGGTACCAAAAAGTAAGCAGATATTTGCTCATTCCATTTATTTTGGTCATCTGGTTGGAAATAAATCAATACATATTAATAAGTACGCAGATATTTGTTCAAAATAAGAAGCTTCTCTAGCCTAGAACCTTAACGAATGGTCAACTTTCCAAATGATTCATTGGAGGCTTGGTACAGCAAATGTGCTACATCGGAAAGCTGTTTTTACTTTATTGCAACTGATAGTTGCTATTACAAAGCGATATCTCACCTTTACAGTCTTGCCAGATCCACCACACTGCGTGCATGTTGATTGCATTCTGAAGGGACCAGTTTGCAGAACCATCTGCCAGCATTAGATGAAAAACAAAAACAAATAAGACACTAATTATATTGATCAAAGGCATCTTGATAACTAAATAGAATATGCTGGAGGACAAACTAACATATCCAGAACCCCTGCAAGCTAGACAAGTTTCGGGTTTGGTTCCCGCAGGTACACCAGCTCCATCTAGAAGAAGCATGATGTTATCAGAAAAGGGAAAATATGATTCAAAGACGACATTTAGTTACCAAAAAAATGCAGTTGGTAAATAGTAAAATACACGTGCATATACATACTGCAGGTTTCGCATGTTACTAAAGTCTGGAAGTTGATTGTCTTTTTGCATCCTTCAACTGCTTCCATAAATGACAACTCAAGCTTAACCTGCAAAAGGATTACATGTAATTGCAATTCAAAGAGCAGAGCTATGACGGTCAAAGAAAATTAAATCTAGAAATAACCTTAACGTCCTGTCCACCAGATTCTCTATCTTTGAAGATGTTCCGGAAGAACTTCACAGCAAACAAAGACAGCAGAGATCAGATTATATATGCTAGATTCATGAGATTTGAATACATAAAGCAACAGAAAATTCATCTGTTCAATGCCAAGTAAAACAAAAATGTAGAAACGGATCGAGAAATATTCCTATATGCTTAGCAAGCTAACTCGATGAGAGAGAGAGAGAGAAACCATCTGTGACATAAGAGGATATGGCTGGTGCTTTAGGAGAGCATCACAAAAGAACCAGCCATATAAGGGGCTATCTAGTGTGTAATGATTAACACACAAATGCAGATGCTTAGCTCAAAGTAGCTCCGGAAACTGAAAATTGCGAAGATTAAAAGATTTTCCAGACGATACAACTATTTCTGCTTAGTCAGAAACATACATAATAATGCTAAAAACGTGAGATTTGAAAAGAAGCAAAACCACCAAACTGGGACCTAAAATAAAAACAGTAGACAAGATTAATAACTCAGAAGATGGCATACATCATTCATTCCGCCAGTACGACCAGCGTTGAAAATATCCTCAAAAGGATTTCCAAAACCGCCTTCGAATCCGCCAGCTCCACCACCTCCAGCAGCAGCCCTCTCATATTGATCAGGGCCAACCTGTAAAATCAGGCAAAGTTATCAATGTAGATTCCATGTTAGCATGAGATTCTGGCCAAGCTTTCTAGAATAAAAGGTTGGTGTTTTAATTGTTTGATGACTGTTGCAAATAGTGTAGGCAAACAAAAATTAGACAATTAGTCAAGCAGTATTTCTGTCTATTTATCCTAATTTTCAAGCAATTAATTATTTGTACCTCATGAACAAACAAAAAAAAAAGCCATTGGCAGTCAAAGGAACGTAGACGTGTATAATCAGAGGAATTAAATTGTACCTGATCATAGACCGCTTTTTTTTCTTCATCCTTCAAAGTCTACAGAGAAGAAGCGAAAATGTATGTATCAATACTATTCAAAGCTGTATACCTTGAAATTGAGCATCCACACTGAACAAAAATCAAGTACCTCATAAGCTTTCTGAACCTCTTGAAACTTTTTTTCTGCATCGGCATCGCCTTTATTTGTATCTGGATGGAGCTTCTTCGCAAGCTTTTAGGAGAAATCAAGAGTAGAAAATATAAGATGGTGAGGTAAATAACAAATTGCTTGCCATTGAAAGTATGAACTACCTTACAGTGTAGCCTATAAAGAAACGATAACTCTATTGCCACAGAAATGATATAATAATTTGCGATTACTTTGTAGTTAAGCACCAAGGAGACTCCAGCGCCTCCACAAATATCAAACATCCTAAGGCCCTTTACATTTGCAAACCTATACGCTTAAAAGAGACCATGTAATTATTATTTTCAGAAACGTTTTTTGGAAGAGTTTTTTCAGGTTGTTCAACAGAGGCCTGAACTAAGTTTTGACAACACAAAACTCAGAGACAATATTACCACCGATAACAAGTGAATGGTGTTCTGATCTCTGCGCATAAAACTCATGATGAACTAATAGCGGGTGAACGATGATTCGATTTCTAAGCATAAGCTTACGCGTCCACATTTAGCGCATAATGTGTGTGTATTTGGCCTGTAGCATCTACCAACTAAAATTACTACCCACAAGCAGCCTTCAAGTTCAGTCTTATAAACAAGCCAAAGATTACAGTATAAGTGCCACACCCAATTGTACCGAGCCATACCGCGTAATACGCCTTCTTGATCTCGCCCTGGCCGGCGTCCTTCTTCACGCCGAGCACGTCGTAGTAGTCTCTCACGGCCACGGGCCTGGTCCCTGCACGCAGCCACAGGCCTCAGGGAAAGCTCGGCAAAACCGGGAACAAACGAGAACCACAACCCCACTACTTTCCCCCATCGCCCTCACCGTGGAAGAATCTGGTGTGGCCGCTCGGCGAGGAGAAGGGCGGCCTCCAGGAGGGCGCCGCGCGGGCCACGTCGCCCCATCTAGCTGCGCGCAAGCACCAAGGGTCAGTTAATCACGGGGGGGCGGACTCCGGGAAATCGGGAGCGGCGGACTCACCTCTGTGCGCGCGGGAGGCGTGGAAGGAGGAGGAGCGGGCGGCGGAGGAGGAGGCGGCGGCGGCGGTGGAGAGGGAGCGGCGGGCGAGGAGGAGCGCGAGGCGGGCGCCGCCGAGGAGCCGCATGGTCGTGGGGGGGCCGCGAGGTCGGTGGCCGTCGGCGTCGCCGCCTCCTCGGGGTTAAGAGGGGAGGGGAGGGGGGAGGGCGCAAGGTAGGGGAACGTTCTGGAATGCGCTGCTCGCTTCGCTGGCCCGCATTCTTCTACCTCGCGGCCCGTTGGGCCTGCCGTGTTCTGCAAGCACGTGTCGGGCTGGCTGGCTGGCAGGGCCCATGCCGAGGCGTTCGGGGCCGAGATGGTGGACGCTTCGGACTCTCTTCTCGACGACGCAGAGGCCCTCTCTTCTCGAAAAAGCGCTGCAGAGGCCGGTCTGCAGCAGCTCTGAATCCACCCCGCTGAACTAGCATGGGGATTTGTGTCAAAACACGTGTTGCAATTTGCAGCCCCGCCTTAAAGGCCGTATATCACCGTATTTTAGGCCCTGTTCGGCAACCCTCCCAGGAGCGGTGCGGGGTTCTAACCGCTCCCTAAATCGTAACTGCACGGCGCTCCGCTCCGAACCGAAGTTGCAGAGCGGAGGGATGCCGAACGCTCCCTTAGAGTACGACCAATGCGGGGGTCCATGTATGAAACCTGGGCGAAGCAGGATCTATACTAGTACTCCGTACCAATCTGGGCGGAACCAGATGGCTGACGGTAGGCACATGCGACTGATGTGGTATCGTATTCTCTTGGCAGAAGACTTACCGCGTGTCTACCTCCTATTACGTGCTAATAGGTACTCCATCCGTCTCTAATGTAAGACTTTTTTTGACACTATATTAGAGTAAAAAAAAACGTCTTACATTATGGGATGGAGGGAGTAATAGTTATATCAGCCATTAGATCATTTAAATTTAACGGTCCATATTGCTTTGAACTACCTTAAAATTCCCCTAAAAAACGTTGTGCTAATGAAACACTTCATCATTGTGTTTTTTCCTCCCTAAAAAACTCTCCTTAATCCATCGTCTCAAGTGTATCCAACGATTAAACACAAACCCAGACACGCGTTAAGTCATCTTGTTACGGTATATAACTATTTAATAGACCATTAATAATGGCATGGGGGTTAGACATTGTTGTGGTTTAATTAAGGAAAAAAATTATTATAATTTATTCCCTTCTTTTAAAACCTTGCGTATATAAGAAAAAAATAAAAAGAGCTAATTAAGGCCAGATTTTTTTCGAACTACAGTATATGTTTTTCACTGAACAATACCTTATCATCATTGTCTAACAAACAATAAGAAGTTAGTTCTTTTTTTTAGGTTGAAGTTTGTCAAGTTCTGTGATACTATATCTTTATGCATGTTTTATTTTGTCGGTTGGTAGCTAAACAATAGATAATGCATTGATTTTTTTCTTGAAAACACCAAAACTGAATACTAGTTGACAAAATCATAGCAAAAAGCAGACAAAATACCATCAGTATTTTTCTTTGACAAAGCATCCATGTGTACAAGTATTCTTGCACATTTTATTTCCTTCAGAAGAAAATGTATAACGGAAAATGTTTTGTGTATTTCTCAGACAAGAAAAAGTCAAACACGTTCCTAGCATGGCATGTGTACATCTATTTTCTATACTGACCCTCTCAGAATAATGTGAATACACATATTGTTAATTATTATGATGATTATTATATTGCAATATAGATGAATTACAATAATGCAATTTCTAGATTGTAGTGTGTATACATTTTTTTAGGATCACATGGATACGTACCATATTTTACAACACATAATTTATTCGTCTTCATATGATAGATGCAACACATACATACGAGGGTCGAATGTAATCTTTTATTATATTAAAATAAAAAGAGACGAGGGAAATATTTTAAACATTTCTTTTTTGACAAGTAATTGCCATAATTCGAATATTATGTATGGTCAAATATATCCTTCATGAACGGACGGATAGGATCAAATATTTCTCTTACCTCTTAGGGGGTAAGAGGAACCATCTTAAAAGAGCTTTTTTTAATCAAAAAAATGCACAGTAAGTTACTACCTCTGTCCGGGTTTATTAGTCCCCTTTATATTTTGGTCAAGCTTTGGCTACACATTTGATTAGTATAATATTAATATATGTCATAAAAATATTTTTGAATTCGTATTTGAATGTAGTTTCTAATAACATTATTTTTGCTACATATAACTTATATTTTATTAGTTAAACTTATTGTCTTCCTGCAAAAAAAGGTTAAAGTTATTGTCAAAATATGACCCGACATGTGAGGGACTAGTAAACTCGGATGGAGGTAGTAATTATTTTCTAAAAAAAAAGTAGCCTATTGCACACTAATTGGAGGATTAGTTTTATAAAAACAGAGAAATGCGCCAACGTTACGTGCTACACACGCGACATGTGTTGGACGATTTGCAGACGACGATACACATCAAGCCGTCCATGCGTCTGGTAAAAATTGACAGGGCCGTTCAATCCTGCATCGTGCATAGTTCGGCTGGCGCTCGTCGTCTGCCAGTAGTTTCGTAACTTGGCCGCGTATTGATTTCGAGCAGTCAAGTCGGTCATCACGCGCGTCAAACAGTATCATCCCATTCACTCGAGCCTGACAATGTGCTACTGCCATACGGCTGCACTATTTACCCAGATGTATGTATATTGGTTCGTATACTTCGAAAGGGACTTACAGGAGTGAATCGCGATGCCCATACCCACGAAGGGGATAACGAGCTGCTGCCGCTCGGGCTTTGCAACGCCGCTCTCCCTCTCTTCTGCTCTTTCATCACTCGCTAATAATTTAGGGTGTGTTTGGTAGAGTGCATGGAGGGTGCATGAGCTCAAGAGTTCCCTCCCCGACCCATTTTTTGGTGTTTGGTAGCCAGCACGGGGCCTACTCAGCATGCACGAGCTTATCCCAAATACCCTCTTAGCATGCACGAAAAGAGAACACCCCAACAGCCGTTCACTGGTCAGCATGCATGAGCGAAGCGAGCGACAATGTGTTTTAAAAAATGTTCATAAATTCTAAAAAATAATTTAATTTTTGGAAAATGTTGAGAATACCAAAAATTGTTTAAATTTTTAAAAAATGTCCAGATTTCAAATTTTGTTAAATTTTAGAAAAATGTCCAGATTTTTAATATTTTTTAAGATTTTCAAAAAATGTTTTGAATTTTAATTTTTGTTACAATTTTTTAAAATAGATTTTTGAAAAAAATTTGATTTTTCAAAAGTATTTTAGATTTTCAAATTTTGTTTAAATTTTTAAAAAGATCAAACTTTCAAGTTTGTTTAAATTTTTTAAAACTTTGGAATTTCAAAAAATGTTTAAATTTTCAAAAATGTTATTTTTTTTCATGTTTCAAAAAATTGTTCATATTTTTTAAATATTTTGTTCACTTATTTGAAAATACCGGTTACTACAGTGCCGACCGACATGTCTAAACAGATGCACGCTGCCAAACAGAGTCTCAGCTTAGCATGTCTCAGTACATACACCGCTACCAAACAACAGCAAATGCATGTACTCAGCATATCTACACTGGGCATGTATCAGAGAAGAACAACCATGCTAGGTTGGGAATGCTACCAAACACATCATTAAGTTCGTCGAGTGGGTCCCAACTAGAATCTACAAAAAAAACTAGAATCCACAAAGCACTAAAAAAAACTAGAATCTACAAAGAGCATGGCGGAAGCCACTTCGCACATGCTTGTTGTCCTGATCCTAAAAAAAAGAAGAAAAACATGCTTGTTGTCCTTCACGATTCCTTGCTTGGTTGCTTGAAACGCTTGGGGTACTTGCGTGGTGTGGTGCCAAAGTGGGTAATGTATATTTGAACTAAAACCACGAGAATAGTTATGGAACAGAGGGGGTGCTGTCAACCGCAATATTCGTTTCGAAATTCGAAATACTTTGTACTAAGGGCATCTCCAATGGCTGTAAAATAGTTGTTGGTAGATTTTGCCACATAGAATTTTTGATGATGTGTCATACAATAAATGAGGAGAGAGAGGAAGGTTGTATGTACATGAACCAACACCCCTTGCACAAGCTCCAATATAAAATGAGAGAGCACCTTATTTATTATCTCACATCCTATTGGGCAAACCAAATTACAACCTATTGGAGTTGCTGTATGTTAAGGTGTATGCCCTAAGGGAAGGGGCAGGAAGAAGGTTTGGCTCGTTACCTAGGAGCCCGTTCCGATGTTGGCGCCCACGACGAGATATCGTGGAGGACCGGGCAAGATGGTGGAAGCAGGACGGCGCCGAGCCGCGGGGGCCTGCCACCGTCCTGCGCCGTGAAGGGCCACGAGTTGTGCACCCGGTGTGTGGCATTGTTAGCATTCGAATCTCGCTACTGCAGCTCCAACTTCGTCATAACAAACAGGGCACGACAAACCCCTGGACACCCCAGAGAGTCAACTACTGTAACCTTAGTCATAAACCCGATCTGGCTCATTCACAAAGTCCTTTCCATGCAAGGCACCCCCACAAGCAGCACTAGTAACCACGGGAACATCCAACCAGATGCAACTACAAATGATGGCCCCAAGAGGGGAAAATGATACTAGTAATGTTCATATATGTGGATGCCAGATCTTTGGTTTGCCCGTGAATGGCGTTCCACGCCTGCTCCCAGGCCTCTGCATAACCGGAACTGTGGCGCATGCAGTAGAGTCGAGGTCGTGTTCATGCGGGATGCGGAACTCCGGCCGCCGCGGCGCGCCGTCGCCGTCATCGTGAGACCATGAGGCGGTGTTCTCCACCTAAGCTCACCCAGCCCGCATGCGTCTTGAGCTCGCAGCCGTCGCGTCGACCTTGCGCCTATCTTCGGCACCCCGCCGTTTCCGGCCTGTGCCGTCGCCGTGGGGATCTGTCGCCTCCAGTAGATCAGCGCCGAAGCCCTCGCAAGGAGTGCTCCAGCTTCCTGTCGATTCGCCTCCACTTGAACTGCACGACGGTGAGCGCACGACGGTTGTCTTCTCCTCGCTCTCCTGCCGTGCGCCCTGCTGCCGCGTTCGCTGTGTCGCGTGCGTGCTTCCTGCTTGCGCGGGCTGCAGCGTCGCATGCGTGGGCAGGGCTTACGTGCTGCTGCTGCATGTGTGATGTTTGCATGTGTGTACGTAGTACTAGCTAGGTGATGGTCTTGCACTGGATCCGTGTAGATATTTCTTAGTAGCTTTAGTACATGGCTCTTCGTTTCTTATCAAGCAAACTCACGACAATATGCATTTTTTTTAGAAAAGGAGGATATACCCCGGCCTCTGCATCTGGACGATGCATGCAGCCATATTATTAATTATTCATAAAGACCATACAAAATGATACATCAATAAGCCTGAAGCCACAATCTTAGCAACGTTGTTGCTACTCATATCCCCTTGATGAAGGCGTGCCGAATGTCCGGGCCTAATACCAAACAGACATCGCACCAAAGCCTAACATCTAAAGCCGGGTGTCCCATCCAAGCCACTACCTGGATTGGGTCCCACACCGGTCTGGCACACTCCCAGTGAGCACCGCACGCTGCAAGGGCCGTCACCTTCATCTTCCCTCAGTCCATCCTCAGAGCAGAACTGATGCACCAACCTTGCCAGGCCTCTCTGCCATCAACGCCACCATGACGCCAGACATCTTCCTCCTCCTGCGGGAGTCCATCTCCAATACGCGCCAATCGCCGAACCTCCGCGGCGCCATGCCGCCGGGATCCGTCGTCGGCCTTGCGGTAGATGTAACACCGCTCCTCCTCTTGTCCCCTCCAGCCAGCACGTGCTCCAAAACGATGCCCCCAGGAGGGACAACGGCATTGAAGGTGCCATCATCGTCCGATCCGGGAGACCCAGATCTAGGGTTTCCCCCAGAGCATCACGAGTGGGGCGCCATGACCTACAACAACGATGCCTCAAGAAGGGAACGACGTCATAGACGCCGCCATCGTCCGCCATGACCGTAGTCGGCGCGATTTTCACCGGAAATCATGGCCCCCCGATCTCGCAGCTGACTGAAACCGAACGGAGCTTCGCCGTGAAGACTAAAGCCGTCGTCGGCACGCCGGCAGGGAGCCTCTAGCCGCCCCTCACCGGTCCTCCACGGGCCACCGGTTGCCACGCCGGGGCGGATCTGGACAGGACGCCAGATCCGCGGCTTCCGTCGCCCATCTCCAGGCATAGACTCCACCGAGGGGAAGAGCACCATGCCGGCCATGGATCTGGCCGCCGCCGCATAGGCAAGGGACGCCGCCCTACCTGCTGCTCGCGGATCCAACACCGGAGTCACCCCTGTCGCCTCCAGGTGATCCCGCAGCTCCCGCCGTGTCCGGCCCTCCACGCGTAGGACGAGGCACCGCAGCACCGCCGCCGGACCTGCCCGTGCGCCGCCGCGCCCCGGATGAACGTGACGCCGCCGCCCGAGGACGCCCGCCCGCGCCGAGCCCTCACGCGAGGAGGAGATGGGGCCCTGCCGCCGACAGCACCTACCGGGCTTTGCCCGGCGGCGCGGACCGGCGGCGGCGAGGGGAGAAGAGGGGCAGGGGGACCTGAGGCGCCGGCGGCTAGGGTTGCCCCCTCGGTTGCTCACGGGGGGAGCGACGCGAGAGGGTACAGACCTAGACATTGGAGTCTCTGGGGCAATATGCATAGCTCCTGAAAATCAGGGGCCATATTGCATTTTTATACAAGTCACCGGATGTTGCTTTATTTACTTATTAATCCACTGTTGATCGCACTATTGTATTATTCTTTACAGAGAAATATCAAATGAACGGAAAGGCTATTGGTTTCTATTATTCAATCTAAACCAGTTCTGATAATCTCTTATTTATATTCTATTGCCTGGTTGTATGAGTCATTAAATTTCCTATCTTGGAATAGCAGTTCTAGGTTAAGGAGGCTGTAAAAAATATGAAGAGTTGATAGAAAGCATCATTTTAATGTTATGCCATTCTCTTTTTTTATGAACCAAGTATTGATGATCATTTAGAAGATGCGGGGCTTGCATGGGCTCTGCAAGAAAGTCTGAAAAATGGACATCATCTTTGTCAGAATGTTCTGTTGGCAATGGTGTCCTCATATGGCACTTCATCAGTTCAATGACATTTGGTTGCAGCTATTTTCCTTTTTTCCAACAAATAACTTAAGAGTAGGAAAAATCAGACAACTACACTGTTTGCTTAATGTATTAAATCGAAAACATAGAATAGAACCAAAGAGACCATTATGTGTATATTTAGTGGTTATAACAGTGTGATAATTATGGAGAACTATGAATAAACAACAACAATTGGTTTCATATTTTTCTAGTGAAATATGTTTTTTTTTCATGTATGAAATGTGAAACGTCAAAATTAAAACGTGTTCGAAATGTATCCAAAATTGGTCTAGTTCTAAAGGGCTTGAAGTTAGGAGTCCAAATATATAATAAAAACGTTTCAAGAACGAGTTTATAGTTTAAAAGATATGAGTGATTTAAATTGTCTAAGATGAAATAAAATCAATGGATATGTTTGGGATGGAGAGAGAAGAGCTACATGCACGTCTTTCCTGGCAAAAGGAAATCCTTTGGGCCCATCAAACTGACATTGATTTGACCCAAAAAAGTCTTTTTTTTTTCACTTTCAGAAGGTACATTTCACTATCTTGTTTCACAAAAATCACATTTATTTCATTTGCACATTTTTGAAATAACATATTTCACTCTTTTGAAAAAGGTGTTACACATTTTCAAATAATCAGTTTCACAAGTTGACATTTCAGTTTCATATTTGGGTTAAGTACGGTTTGGTGAAACAGGTTGTTTTCACATATTTCTAGTGAAATTGGTTTGTTTCATATTTTTTTCAGTGAAATATGTTTTTTTCACGTATGAAATGTGAAACGTCAAAATTCAAACGTGTTCGAAATGTATCTAAAGTTGGTCTAGTTCTAAAGGGCTTGACGGCAAGAGTCCAAATATATAAAAAGTTTGAAAACCGAGTTTATAGTTTAAAAGATATGAATGATTTAAATTGTCTAAGATGAAATAAAGTCAAGGGGTTTGTTTGCGATGGACACCTACATGCGCATCTTTCCTGGCAAAAGTAAGTCCTTTGGGCCCTCAAACTGACACTGATTTGACAAAAAAAAAATACAATAATTATATTACTGCTATACATCTAGATGGGCCATAGCTCACATGCATCTTAGAAAATATGGGCGACCTGAGATCTATCGGTAGGTAGCCTAACCGCGCAAAATGACTTTGACAATCCCACGACTCCGCTTCCCAGCTCGATGGCTCCTTCAGTCCGGCAGCTCACTGCTCACCACGGACCACCACCTCAAGAAGCCAAGTAGCTCACTGCTCACCACGGTCCACTGCTCAGCACATCGAGCAGTTTCTCTGTTTTCTGTTTATAGAAATTTATTAGGGGCAGCTTTCTCTTTGTTTATGCAGAGAAACTGCTCACCACGGTCCACTGCTCACCACATAAGTTTCTTTGCTTTTTGTTTATATATACTGATCGATGCATAGCTCAGTAGACAAAATTAGAGGGCGCTCAGCTCATTGAATAGTACATACTCTCTTCGGGCAAGAGGTAGATGAAACTTGCACAATATTAATGAAATTCAGTTTATACTTATAGATTTTGTGTACAGCCTCTGCTTTTGTTTATATTGATAAATTCACCCTATACTAAATTCAGTTTATACTGATAATCTTGCACGATACATAGTCTCTGTCTTTTGTTTATAGTTATACTAGCACATATGCCGGTGCGTTGCAACGGGAGAAAAAATAGTATGCATTTAAAGTTAGTGAGAATTATATGTACAAGCAAAACCCTGTGTGCACGGGAACAAGGAACGTTTAGCTTCTCGGTTTCGCTGGGTGTGAAGTAATCAATCCGCTATTTTTCCATTCATTGATCGAGGGCATTTAAGAGTTTTGTTATGTCATTGTACGCTAGAGAAGGCCCACGAATTATTCAATCTACTTTTCCTTTATATTGAGAAGATTTTAAGGTGTGAAGTTTTTGAATATTGTAGGAAACATGAACAATTTTTTAAATCCTGAACAGTTTTTTCAAAATTATATACACTTTCAGAAGGAACCATAAACCATTTTTTAGATCCTGAAAAGTTTTTTAAATTATGTACACTTTCAGAAAAACGCGAACAAATTTTGAAACAGGAACATCTTTCAAAATTCTCAAACATTTTTTGAAAACCACAACTTTTTTATAAAAACATGAACATTATTTGAATTTTTGAACATTTTTTTAGAATGGGAACATGTGTTGAAAATTCATAACATTTTTTGAAAATATGTATCTTTTATACACAAAGAATATTTTGAATTGTGAAGATTTCACTAAAACAAGAATATTTTTTGAATTTGGAGTATTTTTTGAAATGCCATTTTATTTCTAGAAATCTCGAACAATTTTGAAAAATAATAAAAAAGTTTGAAAAAATTGGAAATTTTTTTCAATTTCCTAATGTTTTTCAAAATAGCAACAAAATTTTGGAATTCTGAACATTTTCTAAAATTTGATTTTTTTTTAATTTTGAACGTTTTTGAGAATTTTGAATTTATGAAATAAATTCTATAAGAAAATGAAATTTGAAGGGAAAAAAGAGATAGGGGAAGGAAAATAAAAATAGAAGTAAAACACAGAAAAAAGAAGAATGGGCCATCCCATTATTGGTTGCCCTGTGCGAAACTCTGACTATTTGTCGCCCAGAGCGTAAAATAGAATTTTCTCAGGGCCACAGCGCGCGGCTCATGCACGAAATTTTGGAAAAAGCCTTTTTTCTAGGAGACGAACGCATAAGAATTTAGTATCACCTCGAATAGAAAAAAATTCTTTTCGGTGAACGGATGAAAAAATTGGCGAAACACACCTTACTTTATTAGTAGGTATAGACTGGTAAAAAATTGTAATTCCTTTTGCACTGTATACATAACTTCGGGTCACTTGTAACTT
This sequence comes from Thinopyrum elongatum, assembly GCA_011799875.1. Lineage (NCBI taxonomy): Eukaryota > Viridiplantae > Streptophyta > Magnoliopsida > Poales > Poaceae > Thinopyrum > Thinopyrum elongatum. Next base: position 50,632,948 of record CM022303.1, on the reverse strand, counting down.
CGAAATTAAATGATGAGTGCCTTGAAACAAATCCATTGGTGGCTGGTGCTTGATTATTATGTTATTGTGTAATCTGTTGGTATGATACTCATTGAATATTGTCTAGATGGACCGGTTATAGTCTATATGCTTATATAAATGATAATTATTAAATTCAAGAGTCATATTTGTTGTCAATGGCCTAGAAATATATATACTATACTCAAATTTATAAGTGCTTTTACAAATCCGCTATACAGACATAGCGTCCGCAATATGGCCCGCTATCTGCATTCCACTACGCCAACCTCAATCCGCTATCCGCTATTTAAAAGCTTGTGTAGGATATCATAGTATCCTATTTACTTCCATCTAGACTAGGATAGAGAACCATACGTTCTCGAAACTGCCATCCAGATATTTGTTTTAGAGTGCACGCTTTAGAGCTGTCCATGAAGACATTTAAGGATTCTAAGTGAAACAGGAACACATACATATGCATCACAATTCATCTAATCGCCATGTATTAAAGTATGGGGGTTTGTGGTAATTTGTTTTATTTTTCTCCTATATAGGGAATTATGTTCAATGAATGGTGTTTTATGAAGCAATTTCTCAAAAGGAAAAACATAGCTAACATAATTTTTTGCTATAAATAAGGTTCATCAAGTTCAATTGCTTTTTTTTTTGCAATGATAAGTGACACTGAGTTTATATATCTAAAAACAATATTAATTGTAATAGTATATAAAATAGTCAAAAGTAAAAAAAGTTCAATATAAATCCTTCGGTCGGGCTTAGACACGTCGCAACGGAGGACCCAGAGACGGGTGATCAAAGAGGTCTACCAGAGGATTGGTTAGAAATTTCTCAGGGGCGATATGAGGCTAGGTTTCCCCTGCATTACCGTCCGCTACGCACTTGCCGGCCCGCCGTTGGACTACGCGCGCGGCCGCCTGATGCTCCTAAGCCTCCTCGATGCCCTAATGGCAAGCGCGCCACCCCGACTCTGCCTGGTCCTTGTCTGCATCCCCACGCTCGAGAACGTGCCGGCTATTCCGGTCATCATCGAGCCCCCGACGCCCATCCTCGCGGGCGCCGGCATACTCATCTTCATCACGCATAAGTTACACCAACACCGCCTCGCGAACGACACCTGGTTCGACGAGTCCGACGATGAACACTCCCCAACCGCGGCCGACTCGACGTCTGCCATTGTCGCTTCGACCAAGTCCGGCGACAACGCCCCGACCACGGCCGACTCGGCGGCCGCCACCGTCGATCTGATCGAGGCCGACACATCCGAGTTCTGGTTCGCTTTCTTCATCATTGTGATGGTCATTCTTATTGGCTAGTTCGGCTATCACAGATAAGATTTCTACACCGTAGCTTAGTTTAGACAATTATTGAATGATGAGGTAATTATTAGGAACTGCTACTACCATTCCCTTCGTCCGGTAGAAATATACGTTTGGCTTAAAAATTTGTCCATAAAAGATTACTTCTATCTTCGCAATGCACTTTAAAGTGGAGAAATATGTTTCTCTCATCATGTGGTAATTGTCTCAGACAGAGATCGACAGAGGACAATGGAGAGAGATGTAAAGTGAATCAGTGTCCTCTTTATTGATGATTGTCACAGATTATATACAACTTGGGGAGACGCCTCTAGGAGGCGTCGGTTTGTAGGGACGCGACAGGGAAGTAACCGTCGTGTGGTTGAGCTTTTTTCCTTCTGAGCGATTACTTTTCTAGTCGAGCCGCTTTGTCTGTGGACCTGGATCACAGCAAACTTGAAGGTCCAGTTACAACTTTCGGCTCAAATGATGAGAGGAAGCCTAGGTCGCTCTCGAGAGTAGCGGCCCAGAGACGTTGGCCCGGTCATGAGTGGCGAGCGAAAACGGCCTCGGGGATGCACCGATTGACCGGGCGATCTAGTGTGTTCCTAGGCTTCATCCGACTGTCAGCGAAGCAAAGCATTGTGGTGGCTCGTAGCTCGCCCAATTATAATGTTTCTTAATTGACATCTATTTCCTTTTGTCCAAATTGCCGTTCTATCCCTTCTCATTGATGACCTACTAGTATGTGGCCATGCATTGCATCAATTTTGCGATAAATCAAACCAAGTTTCTAACTGGAATGAATAAATCATTCTCCTCTCAAAGATTCTATTAAATATTTATTTCTCTTTCTATATATCAATGCCAAATCCATTCATTTAGTTCGTCGCTCCGTCCTTCCAGCAAAAGATAGATAATGAACTTGCAGTTTTATAATTGATCTCTAGCTCAACTCAGGGCTACAAAGATAATAATAAGCTTTGTCGCGCTGGAAGGATAAATTCTATTTTTTTTTTCTTTTATACATGTCCACTGTACGTCAAACATCCCTTTCTCAAAGGAAAAAAAAATAACACGGCGGTCATTGATGTACAATGTCTGCCATATTAAAAATGACGAAAATCTCCTAATAACTAGTATTCTACCTAGTAATATTATATACTCCTATCACCTATAGAACGAGCAGTTGACGCGTCGCTATCGCCGCTCCCCTACCGGAGCCGGCTTTATTTTGTCGATGACAATCGGGAATTATCCGTGTACATGCCCCTAAGAACCAGCGCCCTGAAGTTGTAATCGCCGTCGTTGAACCCTTGAATAGATCTGATGCATCTGACACCAAATCTCGCCATCGCACAAGCATTATGAGTATCATAAGCTGGCCGCCCCACAGAGACGACCGAAATGTACACATGAGCTCTATCGACTACGTCCAGATCGACGAACTCGGGGAGAATCGAAGCCAGGAAGACAATCTCGAAGAAGAAGCATCGCCATCCCCCGAGTGAAGCACCTGCGAGGACTAAAAAACCCTACCTAAACTACTAGCTAAAGTGGAGGCACCGGGATCCCCTCCCCACCACCAATCGCCGAAGTGGCAGACAGAGAAAAGGCGAATCCATAGGTTTGCCAGCAAGGTCTGAAGGATTGCCTTCCCGCGAAGGGGAAGAAAACGCTTTGCGTATAGACGGATTTAGTTCCATCTATACAATTGCTACTAGTAGGACGTGTACCCTTTTTTGACATGGCAGAATACGCGTTACCAATCAATCAACTAGATCAAACATACTAGATAAAACAGGACCAAATCAAAAACGAATTGGACTTTCGGTTTTGTGTTTCTTGCTGCCATTCAGTCACTGTGGGGGTTTGGTTCTTCCTGCGGACTGCCTTTTTGCCAGCTACAAAGGCTCCTGCCTATCAATACCGGACGGGACAAAGCAGAAGCCCCCCAAAGTGGTACCCACACGCAGAGTCACAGACACGCGGTAGAGAGATAGGAATATTTTTAAAGTATTATCATTATTTTAACAAATTCCGAAATATATGGCCTAATTTAGAAATTTCAAAAATATTAGCCCATCGGCCTCGCTCAGGCCGAAGAGGCACTTTTCGGCTGCTCTTAGACCGAAGTTCGGTCTTCGGTCACGCTTGAGCCAAGATGTGTCCGTTCTGGACCGATGGGCACTCTTCGGCCTCGCCCTGACCGAAGAGCTGTCTTCAGCCTACACCAAGCCGAAGAGGGGAGTGCCACACGCCAGAGCAAGTGCTCCTGCAAGAGGATGTGCTAGAGCCCAAGCCAACATCCATCTGCTAGTAAATTTTATTTGACATACGTGAACATGTTTCACGCATGGCAGGACATATTACAAAATATGGACATGGCCAAACAATTTTTTGAATGTGTGTGAGCATTCTACTTGATACATACGCGCGACTCAAACGGACGCGTGCTTTGTCCGCTTTTCGTCTGTTTGGGTCGGCCAAGCGGACATGCGCGTCCACTTTTTTATTTGGGTGGCAGGTGCGCCCAACGGGAGGCATATACATTTTTGCCGACGTGGCCGACACTAAGTTAAGCATAATTATACACAAAATGGCACGCGACCCTTCCACACACTGCCAGGCGGGCCCTCTGTAGGTGGCCGCATTAATTATGACCGTCTGGGTTGTTGGTCGGCCGACATGTGGGGTCGCGGCGGACTCCAAGGGAACGCGCGGCGCGTCCGTTTCGCGTCCGCGCTGACACATTTCAGGCACAAATTTGGGCCGGAAAGGGTCTGCGCGGACGCGAAGCGGATTGGTTTTGGGAATGGGCCGGCGCGTTGGGCCATCGTTTTATCCGCGGCGATCCAAACGGACGTGGGCGGACGAGATGGATCGTCCGGTTAGAGTTGCTATAAGTGTCTAAACTTTGTACTAATTTTAGTACACAATTATACTAAGATTTTTTACACAATTATACTAAGAGTTACGGTCAGGAGCTTCCAGAGAGATGCCAAATCTCGTTGTTTGTTGGTTCTCGCGGGCTACAACCGACCTTAGGCCGAAGCTAGCATGCCTCTGAGCATACATGCAGACGAACAATCTACTGTACTTTATTAGTATAATTCTAAGTGGAACACACGAATATTTAAGTGATCTAACGGCACGGATCCAGTAGGAGAAGTCCTCCCTCTTGCACATGCTGACACAGTTGCTTTTGCTGATGCAGGTGCCCTCTTCGGCTTGGCGTAGGCCGAAGACAACTCTTTGGTTAGGGCGAGGCCGAAGAGTGCCCATCGGTCGGCCCATGGCCGAAGTTGATCTCTTCGGCCCAGAACGGCCACTCCTCGGCCCAGGTGTGACCGAAGACCGAACTTCGGTCTAAGCGCGTCCGAAAAGTGCCTCTTCGGCCAGAGCAAGGCCGACGGGCTAATATTTTCGAAATTTTCAAATTAGACCATATATTTTCAGGATTTGTTAAAATAATGATAATACTTTTATAAAAAAATCGAGGGAGGAGGGGAGCTCAGGCCTCGGAACAGAGTGCAAGGGGTTCTAGAAAATACAGAACAGAGTGCAAGGTACGAGCGGACTCCCCGCCGGTCGCCTCTACTCGACTCGGCTCGGCACCGACCGGTCGAGCCAAGGCACGCACGCACCAAGAGGAGTGGCGCACCGGGCCGGTGCCACGCCTATGTATGCTGCCATGACAGCCCTGCCACGCCATTGGGGCGGAAGGATGCCGGTAGGAGTCTTCGCATGTCATCTGCTGATAGATCACGCCGTGTCGTAACAAATGTTCTTTTTTTTTAACACAGTACAGACGCAATCGCTTATACATACACGCATACACTCATTCATTTGAACGCACACGCACACCCTACCCCTATGAGCACCTTCGAGAGACTAAGCCGGCATATCATCTTGAGATTTACGAAGTCACCATAGGCGCCTCGTCGTCGACGGGAACGTCTCCTCCCACTGAAAGCGCATCGTCGGAAAATCCTAAAATAAATTCAGGAATAATCCAAACATCAGGACTTGAATCCTGGTGGGCTGGGATACCACTGTCCCTCTAACCATCCAACCACAGGTTGATTCGCGTGTCGTAACAAATGTTGTGCCTGGTTCACTCGGTGCTAGGGCGCGACGGTTACACCTGAACGTGAGCCGACCACGTGCCAGAATTCGGCACGGCCGTGCGCGCGTATCGATCATGGATGGACTAGTAGTGTGGTGCTCCACAGCGGCGCGCGCACGTACAGCGCCGCTGCATTTATAGTGTGGGCGGACTGGACCGCAAGCAGGACAGGGTGATTCTGCCGCGACATGCGCGAACAATCTAGGCCCACCAGTGACTAATTAGACCTCTTCCAATGCAAAGGTGCTTAGATGAGGTGCTAAGTGCTTTAAATACCTTAGCAACTCAACTCCCCAATGCATAGGTGCTTAACTTGTTGTTGCTAAGCACACTTTATTTAATGAGTTAGCACCTAAAGTCTTTCATGCATTGGTTAAGTTGTTTCATTTAAGTGGTTTGCCTAGGTTCTTGCGCTTAGCATTGGTTCTTCCTGGGGTCCGGTCACCAAAGTGCTCTCTCCCCTCCTTAAATGTTGTGCCATGTCATTTTTTCACTTATGTGGCATGCTTAGCACCTGTCCACCGTGGAGCACTGGGAAGGGCCTTAATCACTCCGACGGTCTACCTGATGATCTCTGATCTCTCCTCCTCCACTGTGCCGGCTGTGCAGTTACACCGACGGACAGTTACATGGTTTTGCGGCGGTTTTACCGGGTGAGTTTCAGCTGGCAAATCGTGATTGGATTAAGGGGAGTGAGGGGCCCCACCCACCTGAAAATAGGGGGGGGGGGGGGGGGTGGGGGGGGGGGGGGGGGGGGGGGGGGGGGGGGGTGGGGGGGGGGGGGGGGGGGGGGGGGGGGGGGGGAGGGGGGGGGGGGGTTTGGGGTGGTGTGGGGTGTGGGGTTGTGGGGAGGGGGGGGGGGGGGCAATGTCTGTTGGTTAGGAAGGAGCACGTAGAAGCATGTAAGACCCCGTACGTCTAGCATTTTTGGCCGGCTGTGTGTGTGTTTGTGCATGTGAGAGATACGCGCGTGCTGTTCCGATCGATCAAATGGAATGGTCCACTGGCCGACCCGTCCTCCAAAGCCAAGTAGTACTGCCAAGTGCCAATGCTCTCGTAAAGGGGTTGCATGGTCATTTCATAAATTTCGTACACGCGTTGTCTCTTCCTGGTATTATTAATGGCCAATCATTTGGTCGCTTTCGCAACTGTCTTTTTCTGTTATCATTAATGACCAATCATTTGCTTGCCTTTGCAACTGTCGTTTTCGTGTCGGCCCCCGCCACCGCCGTCGCACACATTTGTTGATTAGTGCAATTAATGAGCTATGTAACTCTCTCCAGAAAGTCCCTAATTGGAATGAGCCAACTGTTTTGTTAAAGCATGAATGTTGCACCTCATCTAAAAGATGCTATCGAGCATTTACTTAAAAAAACTGTATCTTATTCTTATAGCAAAAGATACAAATTTCAAGCTAAGGTCATGGGCTACAAAGATGATTAAGCTGATCAGTTTAGGTACTACTCATATGCAGGACATGCATCAAAGAATGTCTCATTCTACAGATCCATCTCTTTGAGGGCCCGCTTCTACCTGTTTAATTATTATTCCCTCTGTCCTGTAATATAAGAGCGTTTTTGACACTAGTGTATTGTCAAAAACACCTTATATTATGAGACGGAGGGAGTAACTAGCTAGGCAAGGACACGGGGCAGGTGAAAGAAAGCAGGAGCCCCAAAAGGTTGGCGATCGTGCGATTCCTCGGCTCGACCCCGAGAGGCCACATAACATATGCCGCCACCGTTGGAGGGGATGGACCCCAGTCGCCTTCTTTCCCTGTCCCCTTGCAACGCAGACGTACGTGCGGCGACCCACCCCAGCGCGTGCTCCATCGATCCGAACGGCCGGGTCGAACCAATGTCGACTCCGAATCTCCGGTCGATCCCACGTACTACTAGGAGCCGAGGTCGATTTCCTTGAGCGCTGGCCGGACCACGTCGGACACAGCCCGCCGGCGCGACGGACACCACATGGACGTGTAGCCGACCCGGTCGTCGGCGAAGGTGTCGACGAGGACGACCCACTCAGATACGTATATACCATTGTTGGCAATTAGCCATGCCTGTGGCAGTGGTGTCCGGCGCGTGCGCGCACTCTGGGTCCGGCTCGTAAGGCAGCGGCTGTTAGCTAGAGTTGTGGGCTGTTAGTGCATGGCAATGCATGGCTGACTTAGTTAGCCCGGGTGAGTACATGCTAGTAGTGGCCGGGTGATCCGCGCGTGCGTGTGTTAGTGGCCGGTGTGGCCATGGCTGTGTGCGTAAGGCTATTTATAGAGCCTGCGGTGTGTGTAGAGAAGGCACAGTAGTCTCTCGTGTGGGTATGGCGTCGGTATGAGCCGAGCCATGATGCATTGTCGGGTGCCGGTATGTGCCGAGCCCGAGTACGTGCCCAGTAAATATTAGGCCGTTTGTGCGGTGTGCGGCGGAGGCGTTTGTGCTCCTTCTTCCACCTTCGTATGAGAGAGAGAGAGAGAGAGAGAGAGAGAGAGAGAGTTGGCCTGGGGTTTGCCTCAACATTTGTATCAGAGCCTCAAGATTCGGGGCCATGGCGCGCGGTGAGTACGTGGCGAGCGCGTGGCGACGGCGACGCGCAGCGAGTCCGGCGGTGGCGGCATTCACCGGCGGCTGCGCGGAGCTCCGGGCCTTGTGTCGGCCTATGGAGGTGCCCGGTGCGGTGCGTCGGCCATGGAGAGGCGTCCGAGAAGGTTCGCGTCTGAGCACGATGGCATCGAGGGCGTATGTCACCGGAACGTCTGGCGTGTGTCGCCGGCAGAGAAGGAGCTCGCCGTGTGTTGCCAAGGAAACATGGTGGCGACCGGCGTCAGTGCGCCAGGTCGAGTCCATGGCGGTGGCGACCGGCGTCAGCGCGCCAGGTCGAGTCCACAGTGGTGGCGACGACAACGACGAGAGCTGCAACAACTCCGGAAACGTCGAGATCATGGCTTAGGGGGTGAGTGTTGGCAATAAACCATGTCTGTGGCAGTGATGTCCGGCGAGTGCGCGCACTCCGGGTCCGGCTCGCAGCGGCTGTTAGCTAGAGCTGTGGGCTGTCATTGCATGGCAATGCATGGCTGAGTTAGCTAGCCCGGGTGAGTACGTGCTAGTAGTGGCCGGGTGATCCGCGCGTGCGTGTGTTAGTGGCCGGTGTGGCCGTGGCTGTGTGCGTGCGTAAGGCTCTTTATAGAGCCTGCGGTGTGTGTAGAGAAGGCAGAGGAACTAGGAGAGATGTAGTCTCCAGTAGTCTCTCGTGTGGGTATGGCGTCGGTACGAGCCGAGCCATGGTGTATTGTCGGGTGCCGGTATGTGCCGAGCCCGTGTAGCACCCTGGCTCAGAGAAGATCGGGACGCCCCGTATTCCAGAACAGGGACAAGTCCTCTAGAATACGGCACTGTTGTCATAGAACAAATCAGCTCTTTATTACAATGAATATGGTTACAAAGGGTACAAGGATTACATCGGCACGGCGACACTACGCCTGCCCGGGGTAGCTCTATGCTAACAGCGGAGTAACTCTCTCGGCAGCGGAACAGCGACAACGGTGATGGACTCCACTCCGCAGGGACTCTGACTAGAACGCGTACCCTAACTCGCGAACTCGGGATCCTCGACAGGCAAGAAACCATGGCATGACCTGCAAACTGGCATGACACGCCAGGTGAGTACTTGGAATGTACTCGCAAGCTCACAGCAAACATCAGCATTAAAGCAATACAACATCATAGCAGTCAAAATTAACAAGCTTGGTTATCTAGCAAGATAACTACTGAAGTAAATGCAGTATGGCAAAGCATATTTAATCCATGCTCCGAATAATCTCAGGATCCAATTCGAAGCTGCTCCAGGTCCAATCATGTGGTCACCCAACCACTCATCTCATAGCCATCCCATGACTGACATCTCAATTACCTGCTTCTATCTGCATGACAAGTTTGACAAACTTACTCTCTTCCGGGTTGTCTCACAACCCTCATGATCCACTGAATACTTCCGATCATATGACGAGTTCTTCCATCATTACCACTACTATGGTTGATCACCTATTGAGGTCTGAACGGACTGTCCAATACCGTGGACACGGCTATTCGAATATATTTTACACTCTGCAGAGTGTGACGACCGCGGCTTAATCGTGCACTAACCATACACGCAAATGCACACGATCAAGCCTAAGGACTCACTTGAAGATATCACAACACAACTCTAAAACATAAATAAAGTCATACAAGCTTTATATTACAAGCCAGGGCCTCGAGGGCTCGAATACATAGCTCGATGGTATACAAGCGTCAGCGGAAGCATCAGATATCTGGGTACAGATATATTACAGAGAGAAAGATAGGCCTTCACAGAGGCGGGGCAAAATAAAATACTACGATCGAAAGACGTAGGCCTCCTGTCCTGGACCCTCCGATCCTACTCCTGGTCGTCAGTCGGCTCCTCGTAGTAGTAGTACTCGCCAGGCGGGTAGTAGTACTGGTCGTCGACGGGGGCATCTGGCTCAGGGGCTCCTTCGTCTGGTGGCATCAAATGGATATGGGGGAAAAAGAAAATAAAACAAACGTGAGTACTCATCCGAAGTACTCAGCAAGCAAGGATCTACACTACATATGCAACATTTTTAAAAGGAGGTTGTATATGTGGACTGGGCTGCAGAAATGCCAGAATAGAGGGGGAAGGCCTAGTCCTATCAAAGGCTAGCATCTTCAACATCTTCAGCAGTCTTGCAGCATTAGAAGAGTGCATATTACATAAAGTAAAGTAGTAGCAGTAGTATCATCAACCTCGACCTGAGATCCTTTCTCGACTCCCTACGAGAAAGCAATCCCAGAGCCGTACTATCCAGTTATCATCTCAAGTTCTAGTTGTACCGATCGGGATACAACTCCGAGTGTCCGTTACCGTAGGACAGGCTATCGATAGAAGTTTCTTCCCTGCAGGGGTGCACCAAGTTACCCACCACGCTCGCTTAACTTCGGCCGGACACACTTTACTGGGTCATGCCCGCCCTCGGCCAAACGATACGCCGCAACCCGACCGAATACTTAACAGAGAGGTCAGCACGCCGGACTAAACCTATGCCCCCAGGGGTCTTGGGCCATCGCCCCGGGAACTCCTGCACGTTGCGTCAGGCGGCTGAAAGCAGACCTAGCAACCCCTTATACAAGTGCGGTTGTGTTCCCAGTCCAATTCAGCGCGCGCCGCTCAGTCGCTGACGTCTATTAAGCTCCGGCTGAAGTATACGACGCAGAACGCCCATACTATGCCCACGTGATGGTTAGTGCTATCGGGCCAGAGGCCCCTCGGATCAAAAATCCAAACTGTTTAGTGGTTTAGGATCGCGCGGAAACGAGCAGAGACTCACGATCGATGTGACCCCGTCGCCCCGTCTCGAGGACTTGCGGCAAGGGCTAGAAATGCCCGGCCACGCCTTGTATTATCTCGCGGGCACCCTCCAGGTCAACCCGTCTCCACATCACTTCGCATAAAGCTCGCGCGGGTACCCCTCAGGGCCGACCCGTCTTTAGTAACATGGTTTAGTGCAAGTCAAATCAACAACAGTGTCTGTGTGTCTGACACCAAGGGAACCCTGAGAAATCACCCTCGATGGAATCCCACTAATGTTATCGTCAAGGTGAACGAAGGAGGTATCACCCTCGAGGTCCACGCTTGAAGTGTTGCGCGACGACGTCGTTATCGGGGGTGGTGTAGGAGGAATCACCCTCGCTTACCATGACCGATTAACTAACCTACAAGGTTATCATCAAAAGTGCTGACGAGGTATCACCCTCGGCACTCGACGGTAATCCAGTAGTGTCGGCAACTAAGGGGGAAGTGATGTGCGGTGCCGGGGCCTGGTCTTCAATCCCGATGATCTGGTCTTCTGATATCCAACGGGGCAGTCGGGATCAAGTGGGGGTCTCTGATAGGTCTCTACCCAGCCTATACTATGCAGTCTAGGATAACCAGAAAGGTAGCAAGGCAGGTTACAATAAACAAGCTATGCGGCAGATATAGGGAAACAGTAACAGTAGCAGTTCTAATGCAAGCATAAGAGAGAAGAGAATAGGCGATATAGGCATGTTCAAAATGGGGGTGCTTGCCTGTTTGCTCTGCGGCAAGGGCAAGGTCGTCAGTGGTGTCGTCGGGGACGTAGTCGTACTCCTGGGTTGCGTCTGCCTCGGGAGCTACGTCGACGTCGGGGTCTACCGAGAGAGAAGAGGGGGAAGAAATAGGTAAACATAATGCAAACAGATGCAACACAGTGCGTGCTATGCTATGATGCAGTGCAGGGTTGCCTAAATATGCATCTAAGTCATTTTAGTTATTTTTAGGATTATTCTGGGATTTAATAACCGGGGTGTGTGCACTATTCATCTGCCGGATTCGGGCCCGGAGTTACAAGTTCTTATACGTAGGGGATTCCGATAAAGAAACAGACGACACGATAAGACTCGTCTCGTCGTTCTGAGCAACTTTCATGTTTTAACTTTTTCAATCCGAGTTACGGTTTAAAAGTTATTAATTTTTAAAGATTATATGATTTTCTGGAATTAAATTTATTAACAAAAATTGATATATGACGTCAGCAGTGACATCAGCGAGTCAAACCGGCTGACCAGAGTCAAACCTGACCGGTGGGTCCAGTGGGACCCACTGGTCAGTGACTCAGCTAACTAACTGGATTAGTTTAATCTAATTAATTAAATTAGCAGGTGGGCCCGCTCTATCAGTGTCTGATTAGGGTCTTAATTAATTAACTTAATTAATTAATCGATCTCTATTTATTTAAATTAGTTTAAATGGGCGGGTCCCACATGTCGGTGGCACAGAGCCAACCCAGTCAGCGTTGACTTCGGTCAGCGGGGCCAGTGGGGCCCGTGGTCAGTGGCTGGGCGGTGGGGCCCGCTACGCCACGTCGGGCGCCAGCTCAGCGCCGGTCACCGGAGTGCGCCGGCGAGGCCAAACGGCAGCGAGCAACTCCGGCGAGCCCGGGTTCTCTCTGTGGTGGTCCGTTTCGGACGTTCTCGGGCTCGTTCGGACGAGTGGAGAGCGCCGCGTCGCGTGAGACAGCTGGTTGGTCGAGGAATCGGCCGGAGGGACGCCGACGACGATGGAAGGCGGCGGTGGTTTCGGGCGTGCTTCGGGTTGGGGCTACGACGCGCGCGCGATCGAAGCAAGCGGCTAGTTGCGGCCTACTCGAAGCGACGAGCAAGATAGGCATGAGCCCAGGACCATTTGGTCAGCGGGGCCCTGCCGGCGACGAGGTCATGCGGCGGCGCGTTCGTGCTCGAGCGAGACGTCGTCTTCCGTTATGGAAAGAGCTCAGAGAGAGGGAGAGGGGATCGTGGAGCTCACAATGGAGCCGTAGGGGAGAGGCAGTGGGCTCGGTGTAGCTCGGGGTAGACGGCACGGCGGCGAGGTCGACGGCGATCCAGAGGAGGGGATCGGCTCGATCCCGTGGCTGCGCCACTCCTCGAGTTGATGCAGAGCTCCCGTCAGAGGAAGACAAGGGCTCCGGAGCGCTTGGACATGACGGCGAGGGCGTAGGGGCTCGGTGGCCGCGGGTTCGCCGCGGCGACGGCGGCTGTGCTCGGGAGGAGCAGAAACGAGAAAGGGGAGGAAACGGGGAGGAGTGAGGGGCTAGGGTTCGTGGGGGAGGGAGAGGCGCTCGAGGTTGCCCTTATCCTCGCCGGGGACGCCGTGGATGACCGACAGCGCGGCTGGGCGAGTGCGTGTCGGCGCGGGCGGGCGACAGCGAGCGGGAGGAGGGAGATGACTCGGGGAGATGGGCTGGGCTGCGGTGGCTAGGTGGGCTGGGTACTGTAGTTAGGTGGGCCGTGGGCACAGAGGGGTTTCTTTTCTATTTTCCATTTCCAGTTTTATTATTTGCTCTCTGTTTTGTATTAATTTAGGCCAGTAAATGATTTTTATAAAATAGTGACTTGGCCCACATAACAGAGTGCATCATTACCTAACACCAAAAACTAAATTAGGTGGAATATGATTCCATTTAGATTTTTAATAAATGATAAGGAATCAAATGGGTTCTGTTTGCTGCTGTTTGAGGTTGCTAGAGTCACTTAACTGTTCTCATTAGGGTGGTTCTCAATTTTATAATTGCCTTCAGATTATTTGCAACATTATGTACATTTTAGTTTGATTGTTTGAAGAAATATTTATTTGACTCCCATTTGTAATTTGAATTTGAGGTTGAAATATTTTCTAATGCAAATTTTATTAGAGTGATCATGATGTCATGGCAGGTTAAGTAGCTTAACCAAAGTGGGGTAACCTGGGGATGTTACACAGAGGTTGCGCACTTTACCCACATCATGGAGCACCTGACCTCGTGATCCCATTCGGGTGGACCCGCGTTGCTCCAACGAAACCCGCCTGACCCGTGACTCTCCCATCGTACCACCGGCAATCATCCTCCCCCGGAGTCAAGCCTTGGGTGGCCCCTGTGTCACCGCGTGACACCTGCCACCGTCGTGGCCAACAAACTGTCCCAAACGGGGACCTGGTACCATATAACTCAACTGGGCTCACAAGATTATCGCCGCCTACCGGGCCAGGGTAGCGCGCACGCATAACCTTCCCTGTCGGGCGGTACCGGTGAAAGAACATGCGATCAGAACAAGTCAAGGTCGTCCCATACCGGCAAATGTGGATGCACGGATAAGTCCGGACAGGTGACTCAAGATCAACCATGAAGCATCTAATCCTCAAAAAATTTCTGTCATGGCTGACACTCCGATATCATAGCAATCCGATAACCAATATGCTTAAGCCACTGCTACTTACTTATCTCCACGAACTGCCGGATGAAATCCAAAATAATCATAGACAGTGATCTCAACATCATAGTATTAATAAGTGGGTAAACTACTAGTCACTAACAATCCGGTATTCAACATGATAGTCACCTATCCGAGAAATTTACTCAAGTTTTGTATAATCCAATTCATTTCACAAATAACTCATATTAACTGTTAAAATAAATAGTTAAACTATGATATTGAAATGCAATTATGTGGATGAGAGTTGTGGCTTGCCTAGGGATGAAGGAACCATCGGGAAGGAGTGCAGAGAGTCCGCGGAGTTGACTGTCGGAAACAGTTCTCTCCCGGGGGGGGGGGGCTGTTTACGGGCAAGGGAAAAATGGTCATTTCCACTATGGGACCACTTAGTGAAAAGGATACCAACACGACGGGCTCGAAAAGACGAAGACATGGGCTTTGGAATCACCTCGATCGGAGTCTCGGTTAAAAAGTTGTGGGCTGCTGAAACTCAAGGGCTAATCTGTAAAAATAATATTCACAGACAAGTCCCTGGACGGTTAGACAGAAAGCGCCTTCTGGGAAAATACGTTTCCCAAAGCAGAAAACGTAATCTTTCCTGAAACAGAGCCCGAGTACGCTTCCTTAAGTGGAAAGCGTATTTTGGAGAGTGCGCCTCCACTTAAACAGCGCGGGCCCGGGGCGTTGACTTGTCCTGCAGCTGACGGGTGGGGTCGGGCGATGCGGGGCCCACCTAGCCAGCTCGTCTCCTTCCTCTCGCTTGTTCCCCGCACGGAACAGAGGAGGGGCAGGGGAGGGGTGCTGCTGGCGATGGGCCGGGCGGCTCCGGCCGTCTCCCGCCCGCCCGAGGCCACCGGCGGGTGCGGGGCGGCGCAACGCGTCCGTCCAAAGGGCTAGCAGGCGCCGGGGAGGGATGGATGGCGGCGAATGGCAGCGCCAGGCGGAGGACAGAGGGCGGGGGCGGTGGTGGAGGAACTCGGTGGTGCGGCCAACTCCGGCGAGGGGAGATGGGGTGGGGCGGCTCGCCGAAAGGAGGGGGAGACAGTGGAGGGCTCAGGAGGAGGAGAGGAGCGCGGGCCTGCCCGAATTTAGGCGGCGACCAAGGCGGCAATGGCGAGCAGGAAGGGCCCCTGGAGCTCAGGCGAGTGGCTAGGCAGGACGAGTGGAGGACGGTGGAGTCGATGGTGAGCTCGGGAGGGCTCGGAGTGGCCTATATATAGGCGAGCGGCGAGGGAGGGCCGAGCACCGCCGCGACGACGCCTGTGCCGGCGTCCCGGCGCTTCGGGAACCCGCCTGGAGGAGTGGAGCAGCAACCATAGAGTTCATGGAGGGGCGGAGAGGGCTCGGGCAAGGTCGAGAACGCTCGAGAGGGCTCCGGTTGACTGGACCAGAGAGAAGCAGAGAAAACAGGGCACAGGCGCGATGGCTACACCGCGATGGAGGGGATGGGAGAGGGGGAGACTTATCCAGGGAGGAAGAGGACGACGAGGGGGAGCTGTTGGACACGACCAGGTGCGCGGAAACGACGAGCAGAGGAGGGGCCCGAGCTGACAAACACTCGGCTCGCGTCCATGGCATGCCAGGGCGGCGGTCACCGCGTGGTCGCGACGTTGCCACGTGTTCTGGTCAACCCCACCGTGTCAACAAGATCAGTCATTCAACAGATGAGGTCAAGGAGGAAAGAAACGAGCATAGTGGCACTCGAGGTGACCATAGCTAGCAAGTTTACTCAGGTACAGCAAGGTGTTTGTTACTTGGTGAGGAAGAATCGTCTGGAGATTGGCTCTGATCTTTGGCATGGGGTGATCACCCACTAAGATGATCATCTCTGAAAATTTGCAGCCCATTTGAATGAGGATAAAAAACACTTGCTGTTCAAAGGGCCTCACTGACCAGATTTGCCAATCTTGAAGTAGCACTCACATATCACATGGGATTGGGCTGAAATTAGGAGGAGATGAATGATTTGATCAACTGAAGACACTGTATAAATTTCATACCAATTGGATAAACCAAAGTGGTACTTCCTTCACAGTGCTTGAATCTGGACAGAAACTAGATGGAATTCTTGGGAGAAATTGGCTAAATAGATTGAGCCCAAATTTGGTGGAGAAGTGAAATATGGTAGAAGCATGTTCTGGAAATTATTCATGAATTATGGAGCAATAAAAATTATAGTTGCTTCACAACCCATAATAATTATCAGAAACAAAGATTTGATGCTGTGATCACATAGATGATTGAATGATGCTAAAATTTGGTGAAGAGCTATTATTTTAGCATATGAAGATTCTTGCAAAATTTCAACTCATTTGGATACTCCTAGCTAGCACTTGCTTCACAAAGCTTCAAGTTGACCAGAAACTTTGGAAATTAGCCAAGGGATATTTAATATCCAAATGAAGTTGAATTTTGTCATGTGGCAATGATATGGATAGTAAAGAATGCCCAAAAAGTTTGAGACCAAGCAAGCAAATATAAAGGGTACTTGCTTCTCAATCTGACAGATAGAGCAGAATCAGAAAAGGAATATTTGTGAAATATTTTTGAACATGGCAAGGAAGGGTTTTGACATATTTGTGCAAGATATGTCCCAAAAAATTTATGAGAATTATTTGAGAATTTTTGGAATGATGGAAATGTGGGTTGCTTCACAACCCAGAGCAAACAGGGTTATTCCTTTAATAGAAAAAAGAATATTCCCAAGAAAAGAATATTGGGATTGGTCCAAGATGGAAATGACATGGTGTTGGAATGGTTTAGAGGTTGGCAAGCCACTCAGGAAGAAAAATGAAGGGTGATCCCTCCAGGTTGCAAGACTACTAAGCCACAGAAAAGCGAAACCGGGCCAAAATCAAAAGAAAAAGAAAAATGGGCAAAATCCAGGGTGTTACAAACCTACCCCCTTAAAGAAATCTCGTCCACGAGATTTGGTTGCTCAGGGATCAAACATGAACATTTCCACTTGAGGAAACTGTTTCCATCTCGGGTTTCCTTTTTACCTTTGTATAATGTTCCCACTGAATTTCATGTGACTGACTGCCTTACTTCGGGGTGGTCTGCTTTACTGGACCCTTTTTCGGGCAAATCTTACCTCATAGGTTACTCTGACTCCAATCCTTTTATGTCTGCTATCCGGCCTGGGACAACAAATTATCTGGACCGAACTATGTGCCCTGCTCGTAAGTCTGAGGGTGGTTCCTCATGGACGTGTTGTGATGAAGTCCAATACAAACGATCGTTTACTGAGTTGTGAACAGGTTCTCTTGGTGGACACAAAATCTTTTACTCATTGCATTGGGTGACTTCAAATGGCTGTGTGTCCTCCAGGCTCAAAACAGTACTGTGAATCGTACCGTTCTCCTGGCGGAATATGACTTCTCGCACGGATTGCTGAGTCATCTTGGCTATCTTCACTGTCTTGGGTATAAAGCTCCTACCAAATATTTGTTCGTCACTTGTCGTCATCAGCGTAAAGGTGTACGGTCTTAATATTATCCATAGACTTGACTGACAGTGGTCCTGGCAGCAGAATCTTGTTCACGGCAGGTTAATCTTTAACTGACTCCCATCTGTGAAGACATAGGCTTCGAGACTGTTGTTATCCTTCTGATTACTCAGCCTGTCGGTATCTCTATATGGATGGTAGACCGTGTAATGCTTTAACATGGTTGCTGAATTTGAACTGCTGAGTTAATCTTTCGGCTGACCTGACCAGCTTGGTTGCCCTCTTCTGACAATTCTGAGCATATCTGGTTGGTTGGGCAGTTTGTCTCGATATGGGGTCTTTGCAAATGGAATAGACCCCGTGGGTGTGTACCCATGGTGACTGGTATCAAACCCGACTGCTCTGAGTATCTGTTCCATGTTGACCTTGCAACCATTATCATACATGTATGGCCAGTCTTGCTTTTCCTTTATAGTTCTCTTTGCATGGACTTTTTGCTGAAAGAGCTTGGCTTGGTGTGCTCTTGATTCTTCATGTGACCATAGGGTGTTGTTAGGTACAATATTCCAGCATGCATATTACTTTACAAGTTGTAGCTGTAGGGTAACGACCGTCTGAACCCTTGGATGAAACCGGCAAATAAACCAGTAGCCACCAGAACGGTCTTTACAACTCAGATCTGGGACATTACTGGAATAACTCAACCCCGACTCAAGATGGCTGGAAAGCAACTCAAAGCATGAGATGGTGTCGATAAGAAGAAAGTAGCAGCTCCCTAAGACGGCCGGAAAATAGCTCAGAGCATAGGGTCACTGTTGCGGAAAGAAATTCAACAGCTGCCCGAGACGGCCGAAAAGTAGCTCAGAACACGGGCCAGTTGCTGACAAAAAAGAGTCGGCATCCACCCCGGACGGCTGGAAACAGCTCAGAACACAGGCGTGGTGCTGTTACCAAAGAAAGACGGGCAAGGGTTCATCCGTGTCCCATACAGCTCATTATTATGCATACAGGTATGAGCATAATAATTTTGAACATACCGGAATAACACAGAGCAATGCTATAGGGCATATATCAGATGGTCGGCTTGCTCCATAGGTTGTTGGTCATCACACTGAAGTGTATAACTGGCATTCTCTTCTTCTTACATAACTCAGGCAATAGTCAGATCCTCACCGGGCTGGCAGCATTGTATGAGTAACCCATATGACCTTGGCAGCATGTCTACCATATTTATGGAAACATGTGTAGCTAGCCACTTGATTCCCGAGGCAAGCTTGTGTCCTGACTGATTTTTGCTTTCGGACCAACTATTGCGGATCTGACCCTGGGGATGCATTGTCATATGCTGCTAACTGTCGATAGATTAGCTTGTACTGGTGAGGATGTGACGCCTTACTGGCGAAGGTTGCTTAGCATGTGTTGGAAGCCATCGGGGTATCTTACTAAGGAAGCCTGAGTACTAAGTTCATAGCACTTGCTGGCTTGCTTCCAGGACATAGCAGGGTTCAAATTGTACTCATAGCAGACTCAAACCTTGCATATATGAATCATACCTTTGGCACAGAATGCACTGAGTATCATATACACGGTTTGCCTTCTTGCGGATGCGATCATTACTGCTGTGAAGATTGCACATTGAGGTATACTTGATGCTGATAATCAATCCGGCTAGGATATCATTTGCATTCAGGCTCGATATTCCCGATATAACACAGTCTGTTGAAAATTCCATTTTGCTGAGCTGAGCTTCCAAATGGCTGTCTCTTCATTGACTCTTTGGGGTTCAGGTTCGGTGAGCAACTTCCTTAAGGGGAAAATAAGGTAACACCAAGGGCCCAAATAAAGAAACAAAAGAAACGACCAAACGGAAACTCACAAAGCAGCAAGATCACATACACAAGCAATATCACATTCTACAGCTATTAACAGCAATAATATGCATTCCTACTCAAACACACGAATCTCGCAAGAACTCCGGTATTACGGTCTGACATGCTGTGGCGATGTGCACGAAAGTGAATCAATGTGTGGAAGGAGGTTGGTGTAAACAAGGCTAAACCAAACACAAGCTTAACACCGGTTCCATCTGGACGAACACGGTGATGAGGATGAACTTGGTGATCGGGGGTCGGAACACAGAAGTTACGACCACATCATCATCAAGCATACGAAATAAAACCGTACATGTCCAAAGAATAGGTGGCGGAATGAGATAGTGGTGGAGAGAAAGGCTTACAGGCATTGCCATTTTTCTGATAACAAGGATCGGTAAGGGTTGCCGAAGCGGCTAGAGGAATGGCACGATCCGGGATAGAACTTGTCTATCACCGAAACGATAGGGGTGGCTGATGAGAATCTATTGGTGTGGTACCGGTGCATCAATCCGATAAGTGATCAACACTACCAAGCACCTTGGCATCACTCCGCTGGGACGAAGATGACACCACACCAAGGAACAAATATGCAAAGTGGAGAGCGTAGGTAGGGAATCGAAACCGATGCCACCTACACTCACCAGATCCATCGTTAGTGATAAAATATCTAGTCTATATGCATGCTATGCACAACCAAATGCAACAAACAAGTGCAGCAAATCAACTGGATCCTATACTACCGGTTACTAACGCTCTCACCTAGACCGCGCGTCCTATAGCCAGACCTGCTTTGATACCAATGTTTGTGGCACCCCGGATCAGAGAAGACCGGGACGCCCCGTATTCCAGCCCAGGGACAAGTCCTCTGGAATACGGCACTGTTGGCATAGAACAAATCATCTCTTTATTACAATGAATATGGTTACAAAGGGTACAAGGATTACATCGGCACAGCGACACTACGCCTGCCCGGGGTAGCTCTATGCTAACAGCGGAGTAACTCTCTCGACAGCGGAACAACGACAACGGTGATGGACTCCACTCCGCAGGGACTCTGGCTAGAACGCGTACCCTAACTCGCGAACTCGGGATCCTCGACAGGCAAGAAACCATGGCATGACCTGCAAACTGGCATGACATGCCAGGTGAGTACTTGGAATGTACTCGCAAGCTCACAGCAAACATCAGCATTAAAGCAATACAACATCATAGCAGTCAAAATTAACAAGCTTGGTTATCTAGCAAGATAACTACTGAAGTAAATGTAGTATGGCAAAGCATATTTAATTCATACTCCGAATAATCTCAGGATCCAATTCGAAGCTGCTCCAGGTCCAATCATGTGGTCACCCAACCAATCATCTCATAGCCATCCCATGACTGACATCTCAATTACCTGCTTCTATCTGCATGACAAGTTTGACAAACTTACTCTCTTCCGGGTTGTCTCACAACCCTCATGATCCACCGAATACTTCCGATCATATGACGAGTTCTTCCATCATTACCACTACTATGGTTGATCACCTAGTGAGGTCTGGACGGACTGTCCAATACCGTGGACACGGCTATTCGAATAGATTTTACACTCTGCAGAGGTTGCGCACTTTACCCACACCATGGAGCACCTGACCTCGTGATCCCATTCGGGTGGACCAGCGTTGCTCCAACAAAACCCGCCTGACCCATGACTCTCCCCCACCGGCAATCATCCTCCCCCGGAGTCAAGCCCTGGGTGGCCCCTGTGTCACCGCGTGACACCTGCCACCGTCGTGGCCAACAAACTGTCCCAAACGGGGACCTGGTACCATATAACTCAACTGGGCTCACAAGATTATCGCCGCCTACCGGCCCAGGGTAGCGCGCACGCATAACCTTCCCTGTCGGGCGGTACCGGTGAAAGAGCACGCGATCAGAACAAGTCAAAGCCGTCCCATACCGGCAAATGTGGATGCACGGATAAGTCCGGACAGGTGACTCAAGATCAACCATGAAGCATCTAATCCTCAAACAATTTCTGTCATGGCTGACACTCCGATATCATAGCAATCCGATAACCAATATGCTTAAGCCACTGCTACTTACTTATCTCCATGAACTGCCGGATGAAATCCAAAATAATTATAGACAGTGATCTCAACATCATATTATCAATAAGTGGGTAAACTACTAGTCACTAACAATCCGGTATTCAACATGATAGTCACCTATCCGAGAAATTTACTCAAGTTTTGTATAATCCAATTCATTTCAAAAATAACTCATATTAACTGTTAAAATAAATATTTAAACTATGATATTGAAATGCAATTATGCGGATGAGAGTTGTGGCTTGCCTGGGGATGAAGGAACCATCGGGAAGGAGTGCAGAGAGTCCGTGGAGTTGACTGTCGGAAACAGTTCTCTCCCGGGGGGCTGTTTACGGGCAAGGGCAAAATGGTCATTTCCACTATGGGACCACTTAGTGAAAAGGATACCAGCACGACGGTCTCAAAAAGACGAAGACGTGGGCTTTGGAATCACCTCGATCGGAGTCTCGGTTAAAAAGTTGTGGGCTGCTGAAAGTCAGGGGCTAATCTGTAAAAAGAATATTCACAGACAAGTCCCTGGACGGTTAGACATAAAGCGCCTTCTGGGAAAATACGTTTCCCAAAGCAGAAAATGTAATCTTTCCCGAAACAGAGCCCGAGTACGCTTCCTTAAGTGGAAAGCGTATTTTGGAGAGTGCGCCTCCACTTAAACAGCGCGGGCCCGGGGCGTTGACTTGTCCTGCAGCTGACGGGTAGGGTCGGGCGACGCGGGGCCCGCCTGGCCAGCTCGTCTCCTTCCTCTCGCTCGTTTCCCGCATGGAACAGAGGAGGGGCAGGGGAGGGGTGCTGCCGGCGACGGGCTAGGCGGCTCCGGCCGTCTCCCGCCCGCCCGATGCCACCGGCGGGTGCGGGGCGGCGCAGCGCATCCGTCCAGAGGGCTAGCAGGCACCGAGGAGGGATGGATGGTGGTGAATGGCAGCGCCAGGCAGAGGACAGAGGGCGGGGGCGGTGGTGGAGGAACTCAGTGGTGCGGCCAACTCCGGCGAGGGGAGATGGGGTGGGGCGGTTCGCCGGAAGGAGGGGGAAACCGTGGAGGGCTCGAGAGGAGGAGAGGAGCGCGGGCCTGCCCGAATTTATGCGGCGACCGCCGGTTACCGAGGCGGCAATGGCGAGTAGGAAGGGCCCCTGGAGCTTGGGTGAGTGGCTATTGAGGAGGAGCGAAGGACGGTGGAGTCGATGGTGAGCTCGGGAGGGCTCGGAGTGGCCTATATATAGGCGAGCAGCGAGGGAGGGCCGAGCACCGCCGTGGCGACGCCTGTGCCGTCGTCCCGGTGCTTCGGGAACCCGCCTGGAGGAGCGGAGCAGCAACCAGAGAGTTCATGGAGGGGCGGAGAGGACTCGGGCAAGGTCAAGAACGCTCGGGAGGGCTCCGGTTGACTGGACCAGAGAGAAGCAGAGAAAACAGGGCACGGGCGTGATGGCTACACCGCGATGGAGGGGATGGGAGAGGGGGAGACTTATCCAGGGAGGAAGAGGACGACGAGGGGGAGCTGTTGGACACAACCAGGCGCGCGGAAACGACGAGCAGAGGAGGGGCCTGAGCTGAGAAACACTCAGCTCGCATCCATGGCATGCCAGGGCGGCGGTCACCGCGTGGTCGCGACTTTGCCACGTGTTCTGGTCAACCCCACCGTGTCAACTAGATTAGTCATTCAACAGATGAGGTCAAGGAGGAAAGAAACGAGCATAGTGGCACTCGAGGTGACCATAGCTAGCAGGTTTACTCAGGTACAACAAGGTGTTTGTTACTTGGTGAGGAAGAATCGTCTGGAGATTGGCTCTGATCTTTGGCATGGGGTGATCACCCACTAAGATGATCATCTCTGAAAATTTGCAGCCCATTTGGATGAGGATAAAAAACACTTGCTGTTCAAAGGGCCTCACTGACCAGATTTGCCAATCTTGAAGTAGCACTCACATATCACATGGGATTGGGCTGAAATTAGGAGGAGATGAATGATTTGATCAACTGAAGACACTGTATAAATTTCATACCAATTGGATAAACCAAAGTGGTACTTCCTTCATAGTGCTTAAATCTGGACAGAAACTAGATGGAATTCTTGGGAGAAATTGGCTAAATAGATTGAGCCCAAATTTGGTGGAGAAGTAAAATATGGGTAGAAGCATGTTCTGGAAATTATTCATGAATTATGCAGCAAAACAAATTATAGTTGCTTCACAACCCATAATAATTACCAAAAACAAAGATTTGATGCTGTGATCACATAGATGATTGAATGATGCGAAAATTTGGTGAAGAGCTATTATTTTAGCATATGAAGATTCTTGCAAAATTTCAACTCATTTGGATACTCCTAGCTAGCACTTGCTTCACAAAGCTTCCAGTTGACCAGAAATTTTGGAAATTAGCCAAGGGATATTTAATATCCAAATGAAGTTGAATTTTGTCATGTGGCAATGATATGGATAGGAAAGAATGCCCAAAAAGTTTGAGACCAAGCAAGCAAATATAAAGGGTACTTGCTTCTCAATCTGACAGATAGGGCAGAATCAGAAAAGGAATATTTGTGAAATATTTTTTAACATGGCAAGGAAGGGTTTTGACATATTTGTGCAAGATATGTCCCAAACAATTTATGAGAATTATTTGGAAATTTTTGGAATGATGAAAATGTGGGTTGCTTCACAACCCAGAGCAAACAGGGTTATTCCTTTAATAGAAAAAAGAATATTCCCAAGAAAAGAATATTGGGATTGGTCCAAGATGGAAATGACATGGTGTTGGAATGGTTTAGAGGTTGACAAGCCACTCGGGAAGAAAAATGAAGGGTGATCCCTCTAGGTTGCAAGACTAGTAAGCCACAGAAAAGCGAAACCGGACCAAAATCAAAAGAAAAAGAAAAATGGGCAAAATCCAGGGTGTTACAGCCCGGGTATGTGCCCAGTAAATATTAGGCCGTTCGTGCGGCCAAGGTGCCGTTCGTGCGGCGGAGGCGTTTGTGCCTCGGAATATCGTGTGCTCCTTCTTCCACCTTCGTATGTGCGAGTGAAAGAGAGAGAGCTGGCCTGGGGTTTGCCTCAACAACCATGACGTGGCATTTAGCACCACTCTGGACTGTTCTTTCATGAATTGCTCCACATGAATGACCCAGTGGGAAAAAAAATCTTCTGCGACCCGGGTCGTACGAATCGCTCGTGAGGCCCTCTCCATCGGAGGACACTTGGCAAAAAACCTATCAACGCAGGCAAGCCAATTAATGCTCCAATTAATTCTCCAATTCCAGTAACAAATCACTAATCCCGTTCCTTCCATCCCACTTCATTTCACACGTCTCGCTCCCCGCCCTTTCAGCTTCTAATCCGGTTCATCTTCTTCGTCTCTTCCTTCTGGCCGGCGACGACGACGAGGCACCGGATCAAGCAACGTACATGGCAGCCCTTCCATCAGAACCTCGTCTACCCACACCTCCCCCACTCATGGTGAGTACACCAATCTAAGCATGTACCTGATTGGTTTTGAGTTTGCTATATTTCTTTCTGAACCATCTTTGATTGGTTTCATTACCTTCTCAGCAGTCGCCAAGGAACACAATTCCACCAAGGATGAGCAGCACAACAGAGAATGATCAGGATTTGCAAGATGAAAATATTGTTCCCAGACACTATAAGAAATATGTCAACTTGTGACCTTCTATCAGTGACCCTGGAAGAAATGGTCGTAATTCTACGACCATTTGAGACCAATTGGTCGTAAGCTATTCGGAGGGCTCCAAATCCTAAACCATAACGACCATTTTGGTCAGAAAAGTCGTAATTTCCTTACACGAAATGGTCGTAAAGCAGACAGCACTGGTCCGCTGCCTTATTTCTAGCTGATCACGACCAATATAGATGGTCATAACCTTGTAAATTGTGGTGGATTGCTATGATTAGGTGCCACCTCATCAGTTTTGCCTATGTGTCATGTTCATGTGTCAATTTTTGCCTACGTGTCATGTCCATGTGTCAATTTTTGCCCTAGGTTGTGAAGCAACCTATATTTCTGTTATTCCCAAAATTCCAAAAAAATTCTCATAAATTCTTTGGATCATATCTTCGTCAAATATGTCAAAAACCTTCCTTGCCTAGTTCAGAACATCACTTTGTGAAGGAAGTGCTATTTATATATTCTTGATTGCCCTTAAAATTTTTGGGCACTCTTTCCTATCCAAATAATTGCCTCATGACAAAATTCAGCTCCATTTGCCCAGTAAATCTTCCTCGGCAAATTTCCAAAGTTTTCGTTCAGCTAGAAGCTTTGTGAAGGAAGTACTAGCTATGCATATCCTAATGAGTTGAATTTTTGCCACATCTTCTATATGCCCATATCATAGCTCTCCACAAAATTTTAGCCCCATCTAACAATCCATGAGAGCTCACCATACAATCTTTGTTTCTGGTAATATTTTCAGTTGGGGAAGCAACTATATTTTATATTGCTTTACAATTGCTGAAAATTTACCAGGACATGACCCCGCCCATAGAATCTCCCTCCACCAAATTTTAGCTCATTTAATTTAACCATTTTCCCTCAATATTTTTTCCAATTTTCTGTTCAGTGGAGAGCATTGTGAAGGAAGTACTATTTTTATATATCCAAATGGCATGAAATTTATACAGTGCCTTCATATGCCCAAATTATAACCCTCCTCCAAATTGCAGCACAATCAAATCATCTATGTGAGCCCAGGTTCAATTTCTATTTTATGGCCAGATTGGAACATTGCAAAGCAAGTGTTATCTAGACACCTCCTATTACCCTCAAACTTTTTGGGCACTCTTCCATACCCAAATAGTTGCCACATGATAATATTCAGCTCCATTTTCCTAGTAAATCTTCCTCAGCAAATTTCCAAAGTTTCTATCCAGAGAGAAGCTTTGTGAAGTAAGTACTAGCCAGGCTTATCCAAATGATCTTATATTTTTCCAAATCTTCCATATTCTCAAATAATCACTCTTCACAAAATTTGAGCTCTATGAAACAAACCATGTGAGCTCATCATTCAATCTTTTATTCTTGTCATTTTTTCAGTTTGTGAAGCAACTATATTATATATTGCTTCATTATTTCTGAAAATTTACCAGGACATGACCATACCTATGAAACTTACCTACACTAAATTTGAGCTCATTTCATTTATCCACTTGCTCTCACTAATTTTCCCAAGTTTCTGTCCAGAGAAGAACATTGTGAAGGAAGTACCACTTTGGCATGTCCAAATGGTATCAATTTTCTACAGTGGCTTCCTATGCCCAAATAACCATCCTTCACCAAATTTCAGCTTAATCCATTCATTCATTTGAGCCCAGCATGAACATTCATATTTCTGTCCAGTGTGGTACTTTGCAAAGCAAGTGCCACCTAGGCTCCTCCATTTGAGATGAAAATTTGTGAAGACAGTCTTCTTAGTAGATGATCATGCTCAGCCAAAACCCATGCCCATTGGCCATGTGCATTTCCTGTACCGCTAATCAAACACTTGGCTGCTAATTCATGTTTGAGCATAGTTCGGTCTCCTCGTGAGATTCTTCTATTGTCATTTTCTTCCTAGCACCTACCTGGGGAGTGCCCAACCCACTAGACCTGCGGCGGGCATGCGAGTTTACGTGCTCTGGAGTTGGGGCCCTCGGCCACCGTCCAAATCTCGACGTATCACCACCAAACCATGTATTTCTGATTGAATAGATACTTATGTAACTAGAAATGATTTTTGGAAAAAATAAAGAGCAAACTATAAGGCAGTTGCAGTTCAAATTTGACCCGTTTCCTCCTGAATCGGCGGAAATTTGTCTTTTTCACGAGAGGTGAATCAAAACTTTTGAAACCCAACTATTTGGTCAATTGTACATTAAATATGTCCAAATATTTTATAAAATTGATTTGGTCCAATTTTGCAACAAATATATTGTAGGTCCTTCACAAAAAAAGCTCATTTTGGGCATTCAAAAAATGGAAAGTCCAAAGAAAAAGAAAACTTCCTTAGCCAACATTGTTTGTCATTCCAAGATGCACCTTTGTACACAATATGAGATCATTTGAACAAACTATGCCGTGAATGTGGCCGTAAGATTGACTATTTGGCTTGAAAGCCATGAATCTTCATACATGATAGGTCATTTCTGTGAACACTTTTTTAAAATAATTACCATAGTACAAATTTATTATTTTTCCTGGTAACTTGGTCACATGTAATGACACAATGCGATGGTTTTCTAATTTTTTGATTTTTTTTGAATTTTTCATGCCCATTTCAAAATGCGGTCAAAACGGCGGGCATGACCGTTCTGAGCTAGTGGTTGAATCTTGAATTTTTTTGGTGTTTCTCTGATTAAATAGATACTTATGTACCTAAAAATGTTTTTGGAAAAAGTAAAGAACAAACTATAAGGCAGCTGCAGTTCAAACTTGACCCGCTTCCAGCTGGATCGGCGAAAATTTGTCTTTTTCACGAGAGGTGAATCAAAACTTTTGACACCAAACTATTTGGTCAATTGTAAATTAAATATGTCCTAATATTTTATAAAATTTATTTGGTCCAATTTTGCAACATATATATTGTAGGTCCTTCACAAAAAAAACCCTCATTTTGGGCATTCAAAAAATGAAAAATGGATTTTTCGTCCAAAGAAAAAGAAAACTTCCTTAGCCAACATTGTTTGTCATTCCAAGATGCACATTTGTACACAATATGAATTCATTTGAACAAACTATGTCATGAATGTGGCCATAAGATTGACCATTTGGCTTGAATGCCATGAATCTTCATACATGATAGCTCATTTCTGAGAACACTTTTTTAAACTAATTGCCGTATTACAAGTTTATTATTTTTCCTGGCAACTTGGTGGCATATAATGACACAATGCGGAGGTTTTCTAATTTTTTGATTTTTTTGAAATTTTCATGCCCATTTCAAAATGCAGTCAAAACGGCGGGCATGACCGTTCCTAGCTAGTGGTTGAATCTTGAAAAAAATTTGGTGTTTCTCTGATAATTATTTTTGGAAAAAATAAAGAGCAAACTATAAGGCAGCTGCAGTTCAAATTTGACCCGCTTCCTGCTGAATCAGTGGAAATTTGTCTTTTTCACCAGAGGTGGATAAAAACTTTTGACACCCAACCGTTTGGTCAATTATACATTAAATATGGACTAATATTTTTGAAAAATGATTTGGTGCCATTTTGCAACAGATGTATGGTAGGTCCTTCACAAAAAAACACATTTTGGTCACTCAGAAAATGGAAAATGGTTCTTTTGTGCAAAGAAAATGAAAACCCCCCAAATCAACATTGTTTGTCATCCCTAAATACACACATGTACAAAATATTGGTTTATTTCAACAAACTATAAGAGGTTAAATGTTTACCTGAATAAGAGGGTACAAACTATATGAGAAAAAACAAAAAATGCTTAATTCTGATTGGTGGAATCAGCTGTGGCATGGATCAGTGACATGGCAAACATCTGTCCATCCATCCATCCATCCGTCCATCCACCCCTCCGCTCTCTCTCTCTCGCTGTCACACAGCAAACCCCTCTCTCTCGCACAGCTAACCATAGCGATCCACCTCTCCCCTCCCCTCCCCTCCCCTCGCGCAGCCGCCACCCACCTCCGTCATGCCTTCTTCCAGCCCCGATTCCCACCCACATCGCCGCCGCCGCTGCCGCCGGCCTACGCCCTCCCTCCACACCACCGCCGAGAAACCCCCTCCTCACCTTCTCTTCCCGGTCGAGCAGCATTAGGTCAGGCGGAGGCGGTGGCCAGACCCGCCGCGTTGCTTCTGGATCCACGCCCTCCCCAGCCCCGATTCATCTCCAATCCCGCCGCCGACACCCAACCCCACCCCCACCGGCGACCTCCCCTAACCCCATTGGTAACCCACAAGTATAGGGGATCGTTTGTAGCCTTCTTCTATAAATAAGTGTCGAACCCAATGAGGAGCTAAAGGCAGAACAAATATTCCCTCAAGTTCTATCGACCATCGATACAACTCTACGCACACTTGACGTTTGCTTTACCTAAAACAAGTATGAAACTATTTTGCAAGAATAAAACTACGAGTACTTTGCGAGAATAAAAGTATGAATAAATTGCAAGGCAATAAAAGTGGATAGCTTTTGTCAACAAGAAAGTCATTTGTCCCTAGGCAATCGATAACAAGTACCGGTAATCATTCTTGCAATTTTACATGAGGGAGAGGCATGAGCTAACATACTTTCTCTATTTGGATCATATGCACTTATGATTGGACCCCTATCAAGCATCCGCAACTACTAAAGATCATTAAGGTCGTGAAACCCAACCATAGCATTAAGTATCAAGTCCTCTTTACTCCCATACGCCATAACCCACTTATCCGCGTTTAGGTTGCTGTCACCCCCGCAACACTGACAATAAGCAAACCATGAACATATTGCAACACCCTACAGCGGGGATCCCTCACGTTTGCGTGAGACGAAGGGCACCGTAGGACAGCACCATCAATAAAATATACAATCATACCAACCAAGATCATGATTAACCCACAGGACAAAACGGATCTACTCAAACATCATAGGATAGCCAAATATCATTGGGAAATAATATATGGAGTTGAGCACCATGTTTAACTAGAGATTACAGCAGGGAGAAGGGGTGTTACTGTTGGGAAACGTAGCATGTAATTTCAAAAAAATTCTACGCTCACGCATGATCTATATAGGAGATGCATAGCAACGAGAGGGGGAGAGTGTGTCCACGTACCCTCGTAGACCGAAAGCGGAAGCGTTAGTTTAACGCGGTTGATGTAGTCGAAGGTCTTCTCGATCCAACCGATCAAGCACCGAACGTACGGCACCTCCGAGTTCTGCACACGTTCAGCTCGATGACGTCCCTCGAACTCTTGATCCAGCAAAGTGTCGAGGGAGAGTTTCGTCAGCACGACGGTGTGGTGACGGTGATGGTGAAGTGATCCGCGTAGGGCTTCGCCTAAGCACTACGTGAATATGACTGGAGGCGTAAACTATGGAGGAGGGCGCCGCACACGGCTAACAATGTTTGTTGTGTGTTCTAGGCGCCCCCTCCCCACATATATATAGGTGGGAGGGGGAGGGGGACAACCATTGGGTGCCCCAAGTAGGAGGAATCCTACTTGGGGGCCTTGTCCAATTCGCCCCCCCTTACCATCTTTTCCGGAAAGGGAAGGAAAGGGGAGAGAGGAGGGAAGGAAGGGGGAGGCCGAATTGCCTCCCCTTCCTTCTCTCTTCCCCCTTTCCTTTCCCCTTCCTATTCTGCCAGCAAGGGGGGCGCAGCAGCCCATGCTGGCTGCTGCGTTTCCCCTCTTGGCCCAATAGGCCCATATCTTTGCCGGGGGTAGCCCGGAACTCCTTCCGGTGACCCGATACGTACCCGGTACCCCCGAAACACTTCCGGTGTCCAAATACTATCGTCCTATTTCTGAATCTTTACCTCTCGACCATTTCGAGACTCCTCGTCATGTCCGTGATCTCATTCGGGACTCTGAACAACATTCGGTCACCAAATCACATAACTCATATAATACAAGATCGTCATCGAACGTTAAGCGTGCGGACCCTACGGGTTCGATAATTATGTAGACATGACCGAGACACCTCTTCGGTTAATAACCAATAGCGGAACCTGGATGCTCATATTGGTTCCTACATATTCTACGAAGATCGTTATCGGTCAAACCGTAATGACAACATACGTTATTCCCTTTGTCATCGGTATGTTACTTGCCCGAGATTCGATCGTCGATATCTTCATACCTAGTTCAATCTCGTTACTGGCAAGTCTCTTTACTCGTTCCGTAATGCATCATCCCGCAACTAACTCATTAGTCACATTGCTTGCAAGGCTTATTATGATGTGCATTACCGAGAGGGCCCAGAGATACCTCTCCGATACTCGGAGTGACAAATCCTAATCTCGATCTATGCCAACCCAACAAACACATTCGGAGATACTTGTAAAGCATCTTTATAATCACCCAGTTATGTTGTGATGTTTGATAGCACACAAGGCATTCCTCCGGTATCCGGGAGTTGCATAATCTCATAGTCAAAGGAATATGTATATGACATGAAGAATGCTATAGCAATAAAACTGAACGATCATTATGCTAAGCTAACGGATGGGTCTTGTCCATCACATCATTCTCCTAATGATGTGATCCCGTTCATCAAATGACAACACATGTCTATGGTTAGGAAACTTAACCATCTTTGATTAACAAGCTAGTCTAGGAGAGGCTTACTAGGGACACGGTGTTTTGTCTATGTATCCACACATGTATCAAGTTTCCGGTTAATACAATTCTAGCATGAATAATAAACATTTATCATGATATAAGGAAATATAAAATAACAACTTTATTATTGCCTCTAGGGCATATTTCCTTCAGTTACACCGCTGCATAGAGGGGGAGAAAGTTGGTGATGACGGTAGCAAGATTGTTGGTGTAGATCGCCGTCCCAATCCTTGCCCCGAAGGCACTCCGGCGCCACCCCCCTAGATGGGAGGAGAGTTCCCCCTCTGGTCCATGGCCTCCATGGTGGCAGAGGGGTTGTGGTCACTGTGGGCCCCCTCTTCTGATGATTCCAACTCCCAAAAATCACAAATATTCCAAAATAATTCTCCGTAAAATTTTATTGCATTTGGACTTCGTTTGATATGGATTTTCTGCGAAACAAAAAAAACATGCAAAAAACAGGAACTGGCACTAGGCACTGGATCAATAGGTTAGTCCAATAAATCATATAAATTGTTGACAAAAGTATGTGAAAGTTGTATAATATTGGCATGGAACAATAAAAAATTATAGATACGACGGAGACGTATCAGCACCCCCAAGCTTAATTCCTGCTCGTCCTCGAGTAGGTAAATGATAAAAAAGATAATTTTTGATGTGGAATGCTACCTAACATAAACTTGATCATATGTCTAATCATGGCATGAATATTAAAACATAAGTGATTCAAAGCAATAGTCTATAATTTGGCATAAAGACATCAATACTCAGGCATCCCAACAAACAATCATGTCTTTCAAAATATCAACGCTAAAGAAAGCTATCCCTACAAAATCATATAGTCTTGTCATGCTCTGTCTTCTTAACACAAAGTATTTATCATGCACAACACCGATGACAAGCCGAGCAATTGGTTCATACTTTTTAACGCGCTTCAGCTTTTTCAACCCTCACGCAATACATGAGCGCAAGCCATGGATATAGCACTACGGGTGGAATAGAGTATGATGATAGGGGTAAATATAGAGAAGACAAAAGGTAAGAAAGTCTCACATCGACGCGGCTAACCAACAGGCTATGGAGATGCCCATCAATCGATATCAATGCGAGGAGTAGGGATTGCCATGCAACGAATGCACTAAGAGCTATAAGTGTATGAAAGCTCAATATGAAAACTAAGTGGGTGTGCATCTAATCCTATAATGAAAAATTCCCACTAGTATATGAAAGTAACAACATAGGAGACTCTCTATATGAAAAACATGGAGCTACTTTGAAGCACAAGTGTGGAACTAGCATGCCCCTTCTCTCTTTGTAATTTTCATTTTTTTTTCTTTTTCCTTTTTTCTTTTTTCCTTTTACTTTTTTTTTCTCTCATTGTCCGGAGTCTCATCCCGACTTGTGGGGGAATCATAGTCTCCATCATCCTTTCCTCACTGGGGCAATGCTCTAAAAATGAATAATGATGATCATCACACTTCTATTTACTTATAACTCAAAAGAAATAAAAATTACAACTTGATACCTATAACAAAATATGACTCTATATGAATGCCTCTGGCAGTGTACCAGGATGTGCAATGATCTAGCATAACAACGATATCAAAAAATGGACAAGTCATGGAAATATCATGCTAGCTATCTTACGATCATGCAAAGCAATATAACAATGAATGCTCAAGTCATCAAAACGGAAGCGGTGGAAGTTGCATGGCAATATATCTCGGAATGGCTATGGAAAGGCCAT
The DNA here is from genome assembly GCA_011799875.1 of Thinopyrum elongatum. Lineage (NCBI taxonomy): Eukaryota > Viridiplantae > Streptophyta > Magnoliopsida > Poales > Poaceae > Thinopyrum > Thinopyrum elongatum. The sequence goes on along the minus strand of CM022303.1, from coordinate 50,599,286 downwards.
AATAGGTAGGTATGGTGGCTGTTTTGAGGAAGATGTAATAAGGCTTATGTGTGAAAGAGCGTATCATATCACGGGGTTTGGATGCACCGGCGAAGTTTGCACCGACTCTTGAGGTGAGAAAGGGCAATGCACGGTACCGTAGAGGCTAGCAAATTGCGAAAAGGTAATAGTGTGTATAATCCATGGACTCACATTAGTCATAAAGAATTCATATACTTATTGCAAACGTTTATTAGCCCTCGAAGCAAAGTACTACTACGCATGCCCCTAGGAGGATAGATTGGTAGGAAAAGACCATCGCTCGTCCCCGATCGCCACTTATAAGGAAGACAATCAATAATAAATCATGCTCCAACTTCATAGCATAACAAGAGACTATACGTGCATGCTTCGAGAATCACAAACCTCGACACCAATATTCTTACTAACCACAACCGTTTACTAGTACCTCCCACATATTCCATCTCTATATCGTAAAACTATTGCAAGGAATCAAACATATCATATTCAGTGATCCATAAGTTTTATGTAGGATTTTATGACTAACCATGCAAATGACCAATTACTGTTGACTCTGTAAATAGGTATAAGTGAAGCATGAGAGTTTAATTCTTTCTACAAAAGATCATGCTCTAATAAATATAAGTGAAGCAAAAGAGCATTCTTCAAACAACGGTTTTCTATGTGAAGAGAAACAGGCAATCCAAACTTCAAATGATATAAGTGAAGGACATGAAGCACTCTATAAAGCCACACTCAAAAGATATAAGTGAAGTGCAATGAGAATTCTTTAAATCAACCATGGACTATCTCATACCAGCATGGTGCATAAAAGAAAAATGAAAACTAAACACAAAAGATGCTCCAAGATTCACACATATCACATGAACGAAACGAAGACGAAAACATACCGATACTTGTTGAAGAAAGATGGGATGCCTTCCGGGGCATCCCCAAGCTTAGACGCTTGAGTCTCCTTGAATATTTACTTGTGTTGCCTTGGGCATCCCCAAGATTGAGCTCTTGCCTCTCCTCCTTCTCCTCATATCAAGACCTTCTCGATCTTTGATCACTTCATCCACACAAAACTCAACAGAAAGCTCGGTAAGATCCGTTAGTATAATAAAGCAAATCACTACTCTAAGTACTGTTGCAAACCGATTCATATTTTGTTTTTGCATTTTAGCTACTGTAATATAACTTTTACATGGCTTATACCACCGATAAAAACCGATAGTTTCATCAAAACAAGCAAAACAATGCATCAAAAACAGAATGTGTCTTAAACAGAACAGTCTGTAGAAATCTGAACATCTACCATACTTATGGTACTCCAAAAATTCTGAAAAATTAGGGAAAAATAAAAAATTTGTACATCAATACTGTGAAAAAAGTTTCAGAACATTTTGACGTTCCAGTAAAAAATGTAAAATCACGCACTGCAGCCAAAGTTTCTGTTTTGCACTGCACATACCAACAAACAATCTAATCATCCTAAAGGCAAATCTTGGCACATTATTTTTATAATATAATGGATTTGTACAAGGGGATAATTATTTTTGCGAGAATCTTTATGAAAAATATACATTGTTTCAATGAGCATGAACACAAGTGTTCAAGGTCGACCCTCACTTCTCCAATGCATCACCTTTCAATCGCTTCTCTTTTAGTGAAGTTTTAAGTTCCCCTCTATATTTTTTTTGTTTTTAAACTTTATAAAAGCACTCAACAGAAATAAATGACTCTCTAAAACTTCCGGGTTGTCTCCCTGGCAGCGCTTTCTTTAAAGCCATTAAGCTAGGCATAAAGTGCTCAAGTAATGGATCCACCCGGATCCCAAGGTATATCAAAGCCAATTTTAATTAACAATGATTTGGCATTTAGTAGTGAGCACAAAGCAACATATATCATGCAATGATGAAGTATAACTCTCTTCCTATGCATAGGCATGTCATACAGGAACAATTCATGCACATCAAGTAAAGGCCAATACATAGCATAAGCAGTTTCTTGCAATTTTATCATGTTGGTGACATAGAGAGGTGGACATGTAGTTCCTCTCTCATAATAATTGCAAGTAGGAGCAGCAAGCACATGCATATTATAATCATCAAAATCATCATGTGCAACGGTAAAAGGCAACGCATGAATGTAATCCTTAATAAGTGCAAACTTCTCCGATATAGTGTAGTTTGGAGAATTCAAAAAGATAATAGGACTATCATGTGTGGGTGCACTAGCAACAATTTCATTCTTAACATAAGGAACCATAGCAAATTCATCTCCATAAGCATAATTCATATTGGCATCATGGCCACAAGCATAGCAAACATCAAGTTCATCAAAAAGGGATATTTCAAAAGAATCAACGGGATCATAGCAATTATCATAGCATTCATCCTTCGGTAAGAACGAAGGGAGATTAAACAATGTATGACTTGAAGAGTTACTCTCATTAGAAGGTGGGCACGGGTAGCTAATCCGCTCTTCCTCCTTTTGTTCTTTGCTCTCCTCATCATCTTTTTCATCCAATGAGCTCACAGTTTCATCAATTCCTTCTTCCATAGACTCCTGCAAAATATTAGTCTCTTCTTGGACAACGGAGACTTTCTCAATAAATATATCAATATCGAAATTGTATTTGTAATTATCATAGCAATATTTAAGGATGGCAAAATTTTTAGGTCTATAAACATCATCATCAAAAGCTTCATACATTAAAAACAAAGATTCAATTTCATAAGCACCCTTAAAAGCAACAAATTCTTCTATTCGTTCCACATCATAATAATCATATCTACCATTGGCATAAGAAGCCAAGGTTTCATTATCATTAAATTCACATGAAAAGGGAAGGTGTCGAGCCTTCATCCTAGAGCAACAATTATAATCATATCTCGAGCATAAATTCCAAGCATACCATTGCAACATTTCAATTTGATCCCATAAAAGTTTTCCTTTTTGAGTCAAGCGATAATCCCTAAAGTATTCACGTTGATCCAACATTACTCCCATTATCAAGTTGAAGGGGTTTTCTCAGGATTATCAAAGTAGTGATTAATATTTTTCACATAACAAGCATCGAGGGTTTTAGGAGGTTCCCCATCTCCATGAGTAGCAAGTACCACTAATTTTTTTGGTGTTTCGTGTTCCATATCCATAACTAAAGATAGAGAACAACTTAGAATAGGAAATAAAAACTACTTACTAATAAAGCAAACAAGCACACACGAGAATTTTCACCCCACGCTATGTCTCCCCGGCAACGGAGCCAGAAAAAGGTCTTGATAACCCACAAGTATAGGGGATCGTTTGTAGCCTTCTTCGATAAATAAGAGTGTCGAACCCAACGAGGAGCTAAAGGCAGAACAAATATTCCCTCAAGTTCTATCGACCACCGATACAACTCTACGCACACTTGACATTTGCTTTACCTAAAACAAGTATGAAACTATTTTGCAAGAATAAAACTACGAGTACTTTGCGAGAATAAAACTATGAATAAATTGCAAGGAAATAAAAGTGGATAGCTTTTGTCAACAAGAAAGTCATTTGTCCCTAGGCAATCGATAACAAGTACCGGTAATCATTCTTGCAATTTTACATGAGGGAGAGGCATGAGCTAACATACTTTCTCTACTTGGATCATATGCACTTATGATTGGACCCCTTGCAAGCATCCGCAACTACTAAAGATCATTAAGGTCGTGAAACCCAACCATAGCATTAAGTATCAAGTCCTCTTTACTCCCATACGCCATAACCCACTTATCCGCGTTTAGGCTGCTGTCACCCCCGCAACACTGACAATAAGCAAACCATGAACATATTGCAACACCCTACAGCGGGGATCCCTCATGTTTGCGCGAGACGGAGGGCACCGTAGGACAGCACCTTAAATAAAATATACAATCATACCAACCAAGATCACGATTAACCCACAGGACAAAACGGATCTACTCAAACATCATAGGATAGCCAAATATCATTGGAAAATAATATATGGAGTTGAGCACCATGTTTAAGTAGAGATTACAGCGGGGAGAAGGGGTGTTACACCACTGCATAGAGGGGGAGAAAGTTGGTGATGACGGTAGCAAGATTGTTGGTATAGATCGCCATCCCAATCCTTGCCCCGACGGCACTCCGGCGCCACCGGGAGAGAGGGGGAGAGAGCCCCCCTCCTTCTTCTTCTTCCTTGGCCTCCCCCCTAGATGGGAGGACAGTTCCCCCTTTGGTCCGTGGCCTCCATGGTGGCGGAGGGGCGGGAGCCCCTCCGAGATTGGATCTCCCTCTCTGTTCTCTTCTGTTTCGTGCTCTCCAGATCTGGCCGAAAACTGTTTCTTATATTCCGGGAGATCCGTAACTCCGATTGCACTGAAATTTTAACACAATTTTTTTCCAGATATAAGCTTCCTTGCGCCCAAAGTAGAGATCCAACCGACGTACGAGGTGGGCATAAGACACCTGGGCGCGCCTGGGCCCTCAGGCGTGTCCTGGTGGGTTGTGGTCACTGTGGGCCCCCTCTTCTAATGATTCCTACTCCCAAAAATCACAAATATTCCAAAATAATTCTCCGTAAAATTTTATTGCATTTGGACTTCGTTTGATATGGATTTTCTGCGAAACAAAAAAAATGCAAAAAAACAGGAACTGGCACCGGGCACTGGATCAATAGGTTAGTCCAATAAATCATATAAATTTTTGCCAAAAGTATGTGAAAGTTGTATAATATTGGCATGGAACAATCAAAAATTATAGATACGACGGAGACGTATCACCCATCACCACCGGCGACCTCCCTCCCTTGCTCCTCAACCCAACCCAACCCCGATTCGATTCAGTTCAGAGACGAATACCCTCCCACATCGCCGTCGCCACCGCCACACACCGCCGACCCCCTCACATCTGGCCGGTGGCCATGGCCTCCGGTATCTCCCCGACAGCAGCTGCTCCCGTACCCTCTCCAGTCCCCTCCCCTCCCCTTCCCTCACCAGAAGAGGAAGAGAAGAGGTAGGGAGACCGAGCGAGCTGGTCAGGCGGCCGCCATGGCGCGACCAGATCCGCCACGGTTGCCCATGGTTTCTTCGACCTGGGCCTCGGCGGAGGTCGCCATGGCCTGCTCCGTGCCGACCCTCTCTTCCTAACCTCACATCAGGCGGCGGCCAGATCGAGGCGGATTCGCGCCGTCGTCAATGGCCTCAACGGAGGTGCTCGCGTGCCGGCTTCCTCCTCCTGCTTCTGCTCGGCCGCTGTCGACGCCACAATGCTTCCTAGCCTAGCAGGAAGGGGGATGAAGAGACAGCGGGACGGAAGGAAGGAGACCGCCGGGGAGTGAGGTGTTGTACTCGACGGAGATAGCTGACGCTCGGGTAACCCCATCCTCCCAAGGTAACCCCTTCATCTTCTCGTCCGATCCATTCCCCCCATTTGCGTGCGTATGCATTGCAACCTATCGCTAGCACTGTTAGATTAATCATCACTGTTAGATTAATTATGGATTTGCTCGGGTGATGTATGACGCCCATGACTATGTGTTTCATAGTCTGTTTGTGTAATGCAGAGATCTGCTCTGCCGCTCATTGTTCTACCTTACCATCGCTTTTAGATTAACTCTGCAGGTGGACAAATGACCACGGGTTATGGATGGGATCTTGTTTGTACCCTCGCCTCCCATCCATGGCAGCCTCTTTCTCCTAACACAACTAGTATTTGTCTATTATTTCCGATTCTAAATGGCTTCTCGTGGCATTCTTTGTTGAATAAGGGACTGCCGATCTGTCGATGACTCAACTGAGTTGGGCTTCGGTTTGTGTGTCCCTTTCAGGTGGCTCGATTAGTGTTGCTGCAAGTCATCCAGTTTCTGTGTGATGGATGGTGGAGACGTTATCTATGCTGTTGAAGAGTTGTTTATAGGGTTGAAAATTAGGAAAGAAAGATTCATTTAATCTGGTAGTACCAGTAAGTATTGTTATTAAAATACCTGTGTACGCACAACGCAGGGGCTGCTGGCCGCTGCCTACTAGGCTTTGGACAGGGGAAGCCCGCAGCCTACCCCCCCCCCCCCCCAAGGTAATTTCTAGGTTCTGTAAACTGACGCATGTGAGATATTACGGTATTTGTGACTTGAACTTGTAAAATCTCAACTTATTTCTTATTTCTCGTGGGTGGTTGGCAGATGAATACATATGTGGGAATGTGAGTCTGCTTACAGATAGTTCTCTACCATGTCAGAATAGTGGTACCAAGGTCTGTTCATTTAGGGATATTTGCTGTTTTGAATAGAAACTCATTTCCACATATGTTTTGTATGTTTATTATGTTCTGATTTTGGTCGATCCGGCCATGAGCTTGAATGGTCTAGTAGTAGAACAACATCAAGTTAATTTGTAGCAGTGAGGTCACTGAATTGTTTTCTATGCCATGGTACAATTATGATTGGAATGAGCCACTTTACAAAATGCACAAGTTTATTACATTCTATCTAGGTTTGTCAGCAATGGATGATTGGCACTGATAATCGTTTACATTTGAAAGATACATGGCATGTTCCTAGTTCTCACCTTTGTTGCGCCTGATTGATTGGAACCAAATCTGAACCTCTTGGTCTAAAGAGCCACATCTCACTTTTTTCTTTCTTTCTTTCTCCGCAACTTGCATTGACCATAGAGGCACACCACAGAATCCATCCAGGACCTACACCCTTGAATCAGAAGGTGAAGCCATATGCGTAAGTTTGACCGCAGCCATGAACACAATATCTACAGCACATGATCCTGCATTACTATTCTCTAGGAGTGTTGCCATGGCTAGCAACGTGTGACCTTTCTGAGACTTGTTGCACCTTCAAACATGCTCTTGTTTGCTTGAAGGAGTAATTAACTGAAACATTTTCAGTTAATTAAAATTTGGTGTATACTGCTTGCTTGCATCAATAGTGCACTACTCTTATTGCTTGCACTTGTTTGTACTTGGAGCACACACACACACACACACACACACTTGGGCTAAATCTAGTAGCTTGGAATTAACTGGAACTCTTTTAAAACTAAATGAATCTTTTCATTTAAATGGAACCTTTTTCTTCAATTAATTTGTTTGGTTGCAGTAATTTAGTGTAGGACAGCAATAGTATAGCACTTGCTGATGCTTGCATCAGTACAACTCTTTTTTGCATCATTAGTCTGCCTAGTGCATCGTTAAGATTATAAGCATCATTTTCACGGAATCCTGGTTACATATTTATGTGTACTCAAGTTGAAAATGGGACTTGGAATAATATGCAAGTTTCATCTTTTCTATTGCAGCGAGTGTCAGTGCTAGCGGTGTGCGCGATGGTCCGGGCCAAGCAGAGAAAGATAGGTGAGATATGCACGGCCTCTGCCACGGTGACTACACGCTGTACAAGTGTGTGTCCCGATTTACATGCTCGCCGTTGTACATGATGTAAATGATACTGAGATGCTCATGGGAGTGGTGGTTCTTTATGTGCTGATGGTCTTGGGAAGGTCATGCATTGTCTATTTTAGTAATTTTAGAGTTGCTGTGTTTGTGAAAGATGCCATCTTCACTACATGCTAAATCTTTCACTCCTGGATATTCCATGTTCACCGAATGTTTATTTTTTCATGTGCCAACTTAAATGCTCTAAACAATTTACATGTTAATAACGAGTCTCTAGTTATGTGCTTCCTGTCAATTTTGTGAGAATGCAACCTTTTGGGAATTCTGGACTTTTCTTCTGCGGTAATATAATGATATTAGATGTCTGCTGGTTGCTATATATGGGCAAGACGAATTGAATCCTGCTGTTTTCTTTTCGATGTACGCACACAAATGATTGTCACTCATGAACAACAAGCAACCATACTAGTTACTACCTATGTGTTCCAGATATTGTTGTACATATTATTTATGTTCTTTTTTACTTCTAGAGCTATAGTGCTCTCAGACTGTCATCGCATTGCCTGCTGTTGCTGCATACCTGTATCTCAAGCATTGCACATTTGTGTTCGTTTAGGCGGACAACTACTCGTATAATATGCAAACAACAACAGAGCTAGTGATGCTATGCTAAAATTAATGTGTACTTGTCAAACTCAAGATTACACCTATTAAAAGTTTCAAATGTCCTCTTTTTTGAAAATGAAAGAGAGTCCTTCTAGCTTGTGTAGGTGTCTTCGATCCTGTTCTAATTAATGTGTAAAGTGCAAGCTATTGTTTTCGTCTAAATGCGTGCACATAAGTTCAATTACCTTATGAGAAATTGTTGATGCATTTTTTTTAGTTTCTCAAATACAAAATAGCTTGCTCCTTCTAGTTGTGGCATCCCCACTATTATCTTTATGATGTTGTTCCTCACTAATATAATATTTTTATTGATTATTGGTTGTCACTAGTATTCACTGATAACTATGCCTCGTTTTGATTGTTCTATTGTTATTCATGCCAAAAAGTTAACATGTTCAAATTTATTTTGTTCCTAACAATTTTGTTTTATAACATGCAGATGGTGGCCTCTATTCATGTTTCGTCGTTTGCTCCAGGATGAAGAAGTTGGAAGAAGCAATGCATGCCGGATCTAGGCATGCATGCATGCTCTAGTATCCGTGCTTCCGAACCTAGATAGGGAGGTGCAGGACTTTGTTGTAATGCTGATTTTTCTGGGAATTTTGTTGTACTGGTGATTTTGCTGAGAATTTGGTGTATATTTGCTTGCCACTATGTTTACTTGAAATTTATTTCTGGATTGGAAACTATATTGGCATTGAATCTGGGTTGAATGTATATCTATGATGTAAATATTATTTGACATGAAGAGGCACAGCCCAAATCAAGAAGTGGATGAAATGTCTATTGTACCAAATCTATTTGGGCTTCGAAAAGGCCATGGCCCAGAATATATTAGTGGGAACAAAGGCTGAAAATTAAAAAGAAATTGCACTGTAAAATGACCGAGGCCCAAAAAGGAAATGACATGTAAAAGGCCACGACCTAGAAAATAAAAGGCTGAATTATTGGCCCAGGCCCATGTAGTCGACCAAAATTGGCAGAAAAATATATAGAAATGTGTTGAATTAATGGGCTCGGCCCATATAGACACCGAACTGGACCGGACTGATTCTAATCAACGACCTTTTCATTTGGTCGCAGTTGTGCCACGTCAGTTTGCCACGTTGGATCCGACGTGGCCTGGGCAGACAACCAACGGCCAAAACAAAAGGTCGTTCAACGACGACCTTTTGTTTTGGTCGTTGCCTTCGACGACCATATCACAAATAAGGTCGTTAATTTCCATTAAAGACGGTCAGCTTTTGACCATCTGTTTTTGGTCACAAAAAGGTCGCAAATGAAAAACAATGACCATTCAGCGACCAATAGTGATGGTCGCAAGTTGACATATTTCTTGTAGTGAGAGCTGGGATGAGCTTTAAATCTGAGGAAGAGGCATACCAGTTTTACAATTCTTATGCTAAAACCAAAGGATTCAGCATTAGGAGGTGCCACCTTAAGTATAGAGCAGATAATTCTTTAAGTTCCAGATATTTTGTTTGCAACAAGGCAGGTGTGAAGGGCACTCATCCAACACATGTAGCCAAGAAAGAACAAGCTATTTCGAGGACTGATTGCCTGGCTCGTGTTCAATTCAGCATCACTCGGGAGGGTATTTGGCGTATTCAGAAAGTCATGCTTGATCACAATCATCAGTTTGTAAGTCCAGATAAGAGGCACATGCTTAGATCGCAGCGTCAACTCTTGGATGCCGATCGTCACATGATTAAGCAGATGAGGACATCAGGTATATATTAAACAAGCTGAAATATATGATTTCTGTGAACTTTGGTATGGTAAAGATGCAGTACCCTTCTTGCAAATGGATTGCAATAATTATTTAAGAAGTGAGCGCTCGAAGTATTTGGAAACAAAAGATGCACAAACATTGATGGAGTATCTAAAGAATAAGCAAGCTGAGGACCCTTCATTTTTCAATGCTATGCAATTAGATGATGCTGATGGTACAATAATGAATATCTTTTGGACCGATGGACAAGCTATCATGGATTATTCTGTTTTTGGGGATGCCCTTTCCTTTGACACCACATTTTCAACAAATAAGTTTCAAATGCCATTCGCTCCGTTTATTGGTGTTAATCATCACAAACAAACTATTCTTTTTGGTGCAGCACTGCTATTTAATGAAACTGTTGATACCTTTGAGTGGGTTTTTAGAACCTTCCTACAAGCTATGTCTAGTAAGCAGCCCGAAACAATATTCACTGATCAATGTGCTACCATTATAAATGCTATTGGAAGGGTTTTCCCAGAAACACGACATCGTCTTTGTTTATGGCCTTTGTATCAAAATGCAGCTAAACATCTAGTCAAGTAATCAGCGACCATCCTAAGTTTCTTACAGAATTCAAAAGATGCGTGTATGAAGATAGATCAGTGGCACATTTCGAGAATAGATGGCATGAGCTATTGGTTAAGTACCATATTGAGGGAAATTCTTGGATAAATAATCTGTACAAGTTGCGTGAGAAGTGGGCTACTATTTATCGCCGGGACTCATTTAGTGCAGACATGACATCAACACAAAGGAGTGAAGGAATGAACAATGTGTTCAAGAAAACTTTCCGCAAAAAACTATGCCTTTCTGAATTGATACAAGCATATGATAAGTGCATTGCTCGTCTTCACTGGAAAGAAAAGTACGAAGAATACAAGTCACGCCATACCAACCCAGTACTCTGCCTACCTAACCTACCTTTGTTGAAGACTGCAGCAGAATCATATACCCGAACACTCTATTCTGAGTTTTAAGAGGAATTCAAGAAGCAGTTTTGTTTATCATGTGTTTTGCTGAGCACCGATGGCACAGTTAGCACTTTCAAGTTGACATCTTTAGAGTACAAGAATGATGAAGCCATAGTGGCTTTTAACCCAACTACTTTGGAGATATCTTGTTCATGCAAGTTGTATGGCTGTATCGGTACAGAATACTTGCTCCCTCACTTCCTTTATATCATAGCCTTTGAAATTACTTTCTGAATGTTGTAGGTATATTGTGTAAGCACACTCATAAGGTTTTCACGTTCTGCAATATCATCACCTTGCCAAGGCAGTACATATTGAATAGATGGACAAAACATGCAAGACAAGAAATTTTTACATCCAAACCAAACACCAATGATAGCCTAGACTCCATGTTTGCACATACTTCTTGAAAAATGATGTCACTTGCATTGAAGTGTAAAACTTCAAAGGAGGTTCTTACACATCTCAATGTTGGTATTGATAAGTTGGCTTTGGAAGCACACGAATTACTTAGCAATCTAACCTTGGATGAAGATGAGGACTATGAAAGTTCCTCCGAAATGACTGAAAAGATTGCGAAGACAACGGCGCCATTCAAAGCTCCTCAACGAATAAAAGGTCCAATGAAAAAGAGATCAAAAGATGTGCTAGAAGGAGGAAATAAAGGGAAAAGAAAAGGTACATTTAATTCTTATGTGTGAATAAGTAGCAAGGTTTCTCTTCTATTTCGTATACATACACACGACGTGCAGGAAAAGATACAAACTATCCAGCAAAGGAGTCGGTGTTTGTTCCATCTACAGTTGGCCCTTCAGAATTTGCTTGTGCTGGTACTATATATCCCCCTGTAGCCATCACATTTAGAGAGTATGCATCAGTTTTTGTTCCACCTATTCCAGGAGAATTCACAAGATTATTGCTTGAAGCTCAAGGAGATGGTGCAACACTGCCTGCTGCTCGTCAAATAGATTTCAGCGAAGGTGCTAGTACATCAAGGTTTCAGCAGTGATTTCCGAGTCGTTCGCTGATGGTTCCTATCTTGTTCATTCCTTGATGCTAGTTAGGTGGGCATGTCAGCTAAATGGTGTTGTTTACTAGAAGTTATGTTCATGTTGGTAAAACTGGAATGTTATTTTCATGCCAAATGGTGCCACATTAAACTGAAGCTATCCATTTATGTTATCTCACAAGCTTCAGGATAGGTACACTATCCATTTATGTCATTTCAGATGTCAAATGCCAAGACTATTTTTGCCCATTTATTCAAGAAGCAATTTCACAAGCTTCAGGAAAGGCACACCATCAATTTGTGTTATCTCATCAGCTTCAGGATAGACACACTATCCATTTATGTTATTTCATATGCCACACGCCATGACTCTGTCCATTTATTCAAGAAGCAATTTCACAAGCTTTAGGATAGCTTCACTTGTGTTCTTGGCTGATTTCGCATTCCTTTTATCACAAAAGTCGATAACAAGAACTGCAAACTACAGATCAAATCTGTTTACACAGCAGGACACATTTTGTTTCTGAATATAATCCAGGACCCTAACAATGTCATGCCTCTGTCTATCCCTTTATTCAACAAAGAAGCAAGCAACATTACACACAACAGATTGTATTCTTGCCTTACAAAAAATCTCTTTTGTCAAATACCATGAACTTCTATTCACAGTGTACATCAAATTATTTTGCACAACAGTAGCTCGGCAAGATGTGCCAACTACAAAAATGTATACGTGTATCAGCAACTCAAATCACTGACAAGATGAGCAAACTACAGAATTTTGTACAAACTACAAAGTTTCTTCCTTTGTCACATTTATCCTTGGTCATCACTGGCAACATCAGCAGCTCAACTCATTGGCAAGAAGTACCCTTTGTCATCACTTTTGTGGCTGTCTTCTTTGCACACTCTCAGGTCAGTCGAGCCGCATGTGCCAAGATGCAGCCTGCAGGTGTGGATGGCGGGGGAGCTGGACGGTGGTCGTGGACGGAGTGCCGGTGTGCAACGACGTAACGAGCAGACGAGTTGCGCCTGAAGACGAGCTGCCGGCGCTGAGGAACGCGGTCATGGACGGCGGGGGATAGCACCGGGAGCGGCGGCCGCGGCGGGCGAGCACGAGAAGCGCCTCAAGGGCGAGCTTCTGGGGCGCCGAGGAATGCTAGGGAGAGCAGCCGAGGCAGCAAGGGCGAAGGCGACGGGGGCGGAGGCGGCAGGGGCAGCGCTGGCCGCCGCGACGAGCTTGCGGAAGAAGATAAGGGGAATTTTTCGTAGTGGAGGTTTGGATTCAGGATTTTGTTAGTGGAACAGAGGATAAATGGCATTCGCGCTTTGAGATTCGCTTTGCCAAGTGTCCTCATCTCGAGAGGGTCTCACGACCTGGGCGTACGGTCCGGGTTGCATAGGATTTTCTTCCGACCCAGTGGCCCTCGCACCGGCTCGTGGACGTGGTACTAGTCCACCATGGCCGGTTTTTTTTTTTAACATCAGTACAGACACAAGCGCTCATATACACGCGCAGCAACAGAAACTCGGGGCGTGCCAGGACGTGGGCTGGAAGTAGCCAAGCTGCCTTCTCATGGGCGATGGTCCGGCCCTCCTGGTACGCCACACCGTACAGGAGCGTCGGGACAACACAGGGGGAGGTGGAAGGAAGAACATGCGATGGGATTGACTGGCTGGTTAAGAGCATGTACAGTCGGGTAGGCAAATCCGGGCCCTCAAATGCCCGCGGACTCGCAAGGACGCATCCGCGGACATTGACCGGTCAAGCAAATTTTCTCATCTGCATTCAGATTCCTCATAATAGAAATCTGAAATCCATATAAAAGCATGTAAAAAAAAATCTTACGCACTACAAAGATGAACTAGTCTAGTCCTCGTCGAAGACGCCCACTGTCTCCGTGCCCGGTGCCGGGTACATGGGCGGCAGCCGCAGCTCCGGCTCTTTCGCGGTGGCCTGCGCATCCATGTCCGCTTCGACCTCGTCGAAGAGGGCGTTAGTCGCCGCACGTTCATGCCGGATGAATCGCCGGTTGGCCTCCACATAGACCTTATTCTGGATGGACTCTAGGATGGCTTGCTGCTCCGCCACCTCGTCCGCTTGGGCGATAGCGAACTCCACCTCCACCTGCTACATGTTGAAGCACGGCGCCAGATCCTGCTCCGACTGCTCTGCCCCCTCGTCGTCCTTCGGATCCTCCACCTCCATCGGAGCCGGCTGCTGCTCCTCTCCCTCCTCCTCCGGCTCCAACGAGTCCGGAGGCAGCCCGACAGCAATGCGGGCGGTGCGCCTCGCCTGGATCTCTTGCTTGATCTCGTACCGGCGCTCCGGCATGAGCATAGCATAGGTGATTATCTTCTTCCGGACCATGGCGAAACCGGAGAGTGTGGGAAGAGCGCCGGAGCGGGAGAGAGGTAGTGGATGGGCTCGGTCTGGCGGCGCGGAGAGGGAGGAGGTGGATGCATGGGCTAGGGTTGGGGGACGCCAGCCAGCTTAAATAGCCGGATTTGGCCTCGTGCGGCGAGCCGGACCGGTGCCGCGCGGCGTCCCCCCACCAGAGGAGACGCCCGTTGGACCGCCGTCACTAGTGGAAAACAGGGCATCAGTCCCGGTTCCAGAGGGCCTTTAGTCCCGGTTCTCCAACCGGGACTAAACGATCGGGACTAATGCCCACCACTTTTAGTCCCAGTCGTGTTACGAACCTGGACTAAAGGGGCTCCACGTGGCCGCTGTGGGGCGCCCAGGTAGGACCTTTAGTTCCGGTTGGTAACACCGACCGGGACTAAAAGGCAGCCACGCGTCAGCAGCTGCCAGGCGCTGGGTTTTTTGTTTTTTTGAAAGGAGATGTTTAGGGGTTTTGGAGGGTTTAGGGGTTTCATATTGTGTTAGCTAGCTACTACATATAGAGAGAAATGACCTCTCTTTCTCCTTGCTTGGTCGACGCTAGGTACTACATATAGAGAGAACGCGACGCTAGCTAGAGTAAGCAATGAAGGAACCATTAATTACACAACATCGTCATGATCAATACACTACAAGGATTCCGGTCTATTGCAACAAAATTTATTGCTACACCTATCTTTCGTTGCAATAAAATGCTATATTACCACAAAATTCCAGTTCGTGGTAATAGGATCTACCTATTGCCACAATTTCGTTTCGTCGCGCTAAGTACTCATTTTGTTGCAATAGAAGTCATGTATTGCCAGAAGCTGCATCGGCGTTGTAATATGGTAGTGATATTGCGACAGTTCCGTCCCGTTGCGTGAAATGGTCATCTTGTTGCAATAAAGACTAGGTATTGCAACAAAGTACATCTTCGTGGTAATATTTTAGACATATATTGCAACAATTCTGACATGTGACGCTAGTCATACGTACTATTGCAAAAAACATGGCTTCGTATTGCAACAAAGCATGTATTGGTTGTAATAGGGTGACTTTTTGCCTCGCCTTCGTCGTGTTGCAATAACTATTACATATTGCGACAAATTGAGCATCCATGGTAATACGTACAACATATTGCAACAATCATCTAGTGTTGTGAAAAAGGAGCAGGATATTGCAACGATATTCTCTACAGTGCTCCTGATTTTTTTCCTTTATTTATTATACTATTTCTCGGGATCTGATTAAAGGGGCGTACTAGTTTATAGAGATATTAACACAATAGGTACCACAACTTGCACCTAAGTTGTGTTTTAGTCACATATCTTGCAAAGTGGACATCTGTGGTACCACAACTTGGAGGGACGCTCGCTTACGCGCATGCGAAGCATTGCAAACTCGCGGACGCCCTTCAGTTTAGGGTTTCTTGCACCGCCAGGGTCTCCTCCACTTGCCCTACTTACCTCCTCCGGTAGCAAGGTCGTCCTCGGCACCGGAAAGACGGCAAGCTTAGTGCCCTTCTCACAAAGGTGAGTCGTTAGAACTGAGCAGCAAATCCTCACATTCTCTTCCTAATTTTTCTGTATCTTGCTTGATGTGATTGTATGTATTTATGTGTGCTGTTAATAAAAAAGGAGATTCCATATAAAATTATGTGTTAAATAGAGAAATTGAGCAAGGCTGCATACTAGCTATTTTTAAACACTCCCAGGCTCCATTTAATTGGCTCTTCAGCCACCAATTGAGCAGCATAAAAGCTGTATCCCAGCCTAATTTCCAGCAAGAATTCATTAGCAGATCAACAACACTACATCAAGATATATATAAGGACATATGATACAAGATTTTAGTAGGATATAACAAACCATCTCAGCAAGATATATAACACATGTTTCAACATGACAGCACACAAATTTCAGCAGCCATACTTGTATAGATTATTCACACAAAAGACCATAAGTTGACGGCAAAGTAATGAAAATAGCGACAACACTAAGGCGGGCGAGCCAACCAACCGCCACCTTGAGATGTCATAAGTTGACGGCAAAAGACCATAAGTTGATGGCAAAAGACCATAAGGCGGGCGAGCCAGTCCCAGGCAAGCTAGCAGGATGGCGAAAGAGCCGGAGCAGAGCCAGTTGGCGCTGGACTTGAGATGTCAGGCGGTCCAGCCACGCGCCCACGGGCAGGATCGACCAGCCGCAGTGACAGATCTAGGATTTCAAGACAGGGTGGTCCACCTAAAAAAATTGGCAACAAATATAACATGTGAACATTCTGATTAGTTTATCAATAGCACTTATAAATAGATCAGTATGGGTCTAATATGGTGTTACAGATATACTCAATTAAGTCTCTGTTTTGCTGTTTTGCATAAAAGAAATCTACATAGTACAAATCTTGTTAGTGCTATTGTAGTAAGAATGTCTTTGCAAACAACCAAACAAATCATATGTGTATCCGAGAATGACAAGCATCAAGTGTGTGTTCGACATAGACACTGGTTCTTGAGTTTGATCTTCAACAAGAAGGCATCCCTGGACTTTGTATCGTGATATAAAACTACTAGGCATCAAATATTAACCTGAAAGTGTATTGCTGCAACCTGCACATAAATATTGGGAACTACTAGGCATCAGACTACTCCTAACATGCATCCATCAGACTAGTCCTACGCCGTTGGATATGAAGCGAGATGGACGTCCGATTTGGTTCTCAAGCCATGCGCCAGATTAGCTACTGCCGTTGACTAATTGAGTGCTTCCTTCCACGTGACTGCCTAATTACTTGGGAGTTGTTATTAATTGCTCGCTGATTCTGTTTTTCCAGATTTTTAGGAAACAACCTTCTGATCTAAGGAACCTAATAACTCTAGGAAAATGAGATTCCTCGCTGTGTTGCATGCTTCCTTATATTGAGCATATGCTTCCTTACATTGAGCATAAAACTGTTTCCAAAACTATTCAGTTTTGCTTCCACATGAAGCAAATTTTGCTTCCATCTATACCAAATTTTGCTGATTGTGGCGAATTTTAATGCTGGGCAACTTATTTTTGCTTCCTACACAGAATATTTATTTTGTTTTCAAACCAAAAAATTTGTGCTTCGAACAACCGGAGAATTGTTGTCGGATAATTACATTGCTTCCAACACAAAAAATAGAGTTTGCTTCCAACGAAGCAAATATTTGTTTCTATAGCCATTCCTTCCAACAAAGAATATAATTTGCTTATAAACGAAAATAGAATGAGGATCAGTTTGCTTCCATACACAACATGCATGGATAATTTACATGGTTAGGTTGTGTCGTCCGGGTATGATGGCACGGTGGTCCACCACAATAGCGCGGTGCTAGGGGGGCGCGCCAGTGAGACCATATAAGCACATCCTCTAGGTTGATGCATACTTGAACATGGGCACCATTGTGTAGACCGATATTTCAATGGAGGAGCATTTAGGAGACCGGAGGGCGGCCCCGATTAAGGACGATGGCGTTGATGAGGAACAACAGGGGCTTCTTGATGACCTCGGCAATGTCCTGCTTGCAGGCAATTAGCATGAGGTGGTAAATCATCTCCTGTAAGTAACAAAAGAAGAAGGGTTTTTATCATTTATGCCACTGGTTGTGTTTCACTACTCAGTTTTGCCACTAGGAATTTCAACTGCTCAAAAATGCCATCGCTTCGTTAGGCGCATGCTCAAAAATGCCACTTGACACCATGATTCTCAGCTCAAATCTCGTTTGTCATGTCATAATGACCAAAATACATATAGACCAACATGTCAGCTCTCCCTCTATCTCACTACAATAAAGTGTGGGTCCCACTTGATCCCAACAGTGTTCTTATTTTCTCTAAAATTATTTGCTTGCTTACTCCTAACAAGTGGGGTCCACATTTATCATTGTGAGATAGAGAGAGTTGACATGTGGGAATAGGGGTATTTTTGTCATATAACATGGTCAACGAGTTTGACCTGGGAATAACGATGTCTAATGGCATTTCTGAGCAAACATCTAATGGAATGATGGCATTTTTGAAATATCTAATGGCATTTTTGAGAAAACATCTCATGGAACGATGGCATTTTTGAGCAGTTGTAATTTCTAATGGCAAAACTGAGTAGTGCAACACATCTTTCAAGCTTGTATTTAGGTTGCAATGAAAAGGCAAAGGGTACTACCATGTGTAGAATGTTTATGAAAAAAGTAAAGAAGTATATAAAATTAGGATGGAAGCATATGAGGAGATAAGTTGGAGCAATTCCTGAGTAGTAATGTAGCATTAAAATTTTAGCACCGAAGAAGCTAATGTACATAGAGGTTGAGTAGTTGATGCATCACGTGAGATTATTTAAATCAACAAATCAGATTATTCCCCGGAAAATGTATGTAGCTAATAAAATATGAGGTAGAGCGGCAGTGGAACATTACATATTTGACATTGAAGCATAAAGGTATAGAGATGCAAGTAGTTGAAGCTCTAGCTGAATAGGATTTAGGTGCATAAATTTTGATCTATAGATCAAATACATCGAAACACACACATGTACACCGGCAAACAACTCAACCACATACATAAGCCCACCCAGCGTATGAGACAATCTGTGTTCAAATTTGGCATTTTGAAACTATAATAAAATAGAACCGAAGCTTGGATAGATAACGTCTTTGGTCTTGCATGTCATGAATTCCTTATGGAAGCATATTGTTACGTAGAATAAGAAGCATGGTTGTAGTGTGGCACTCTAGTTGTACTGTACATAAGAAGCACATAAGACCTACGAAACATATATATTCCCTAAATATTAACCCTCTAGTTAGGCCTATTTGATTCAGTTGTTGACTACTTTCAGACAATTGACTTGGAATTACACAGAACAACAGAACTAGATACAATAGCACGATCCAGAAAATATGGCCATCATATATCCATCAAGCACTGCCAGAGCATTACAGAGTTAATTTTTTTTTGTGGGAACAGAGCATTACAGAGTTAATTAACATCTAATTAGCAGAGATGCTTCGTAAATATTCAAATTGGCCAGGCAAAACCACAAAAGCAGCAACAGAGAAACATTCTCTTAGAACCACAACTACACAATAACCATCGGTCCATCATCCATCCGTCGATTTCCACCAAGTACGACTAATAATACTAGTTTATCTCTAGAAGCCTAGATAGATAGATTCTCCATGGGGATTAACCGCTAGCGGACATATACCCTGTAGCTCCGCCCCTGACCAGCCGAGATCCAGGGAGGAGGAGGCCGACGGGCGGAAGGCGCCGAGCGGCGGGTGGCGGAGCAAGGTTAGAGGGAGAGGGGAGAGGAAGAGAGGCGCCGGCGCGGGTTGCTTCGTCGCGCCGCCATGATGTGGCTGCTGGATGCGGCCAGCGCTCGGGTCAGGCGGCGGCCGAACTGGGGAACGAATCGATAAGAGTAATCTTTTAATTTTTTTGAGGATCTGGGGTAGTTTATTTATTTATTTTGAGGACTAGTATAAATAAGAAATATACATATATTGATGGCAAGAACGTTAGAGCGGAGGTTGACGGATCACCCTCCACAATTCTAGGATTTGGTGGCTCGGATTTAGTAAACAAAGATCCCAAGTTTGAATTTTTTTTTCATGGCAACTAGGGAGTAAACAAAGATACACAATTGTAGATCCATGATGAAACAACACGTTCCTAACACAATAAATCTCAAAACTAAATTGGTTTGGTTGTTTAATTTACATAGTTGAATCTTTGTGCTTATCGTTTGAACAAAAGCGACATAATTATGTTGGACCTACTCTGGCGTGGACGAACCCTCCACGGATTGTCCGGTAAGATGAACGATGCTGAGATCACCCCATCTCAAGATCGGAATGTGAGATCGAGACTGACATAGATCGACAGTCTCATCAACCACTAGTGGAAAACAGGGAACTAGTCCCGGTTCCAGAGGGCCTTTAGTCCTGGTTCTGGAACCGGGACAAAAAGGTCGGGACTAAAACCCAAAACCTTTAGTCCCGGTTCGCTTATGAACCGGGACAGAAGAGGCTCCACGTGGCCGCTGCGGGGCGCCCAGGCAGGAGGCCCTTTAGTCCCGGTTGGTAACACCAACCAGGACCAAAAAGCATCCACACGTCAGCAGCTGGCAGGAGCTGTGTTTTTTTTTGAAGGGGGGGGGGGGGGGGTTTAGGGGGTTTTGGAGGGTTAATTTAGGGGTTTCATATTGTGTTAGCTAGCTAATAGAGAGAAGTGACCTCTCTTTCTCCGTGCTTGGTCGACGCTAGCTACTATACATATAGAGAGAACTCGACACGCTAGCTAGTAAGCAAATGAAGGAACCATTAATTACACAAGATCGTGTCCGCATAGTCCTGGGGACCTTTTCGTCTCGAGTCTAAGACAGTTACTACTCCCCGGTCAAACTTAATCTCTAGCAGAATAAAGTGAAAGCTGCGCACGCATGCATAACTCATCAATTATACATTACTATAATCTCGAGTAAGCGAAACCGAATATGCACAAGACAGTAACACTCACTTGAAGTTGTAAGGAAAGAGTATTTTCCTTTTGTTTTGATTTCAAAGTAAGGATTGTAGCAGGTTTTTCTCAGTATCTTTGACTCTATTTTTAACCGACCATTCATTTATGGTATTTGGGTTAATGAACCCAATGTCATAGATTTGTGCTTTTTTGCATTCGATGATCTTCAATCTGCATAATATAGTGAGGATAATTATATATACATGTAATGAAAGAGCTGAGCTATAGAGACTTAATTACAGAAGTAATACTTACAGACAGTAGCAAGTCATGAGTTGTTTGTCGAGGGCCATTTGATTGTATAACTGGAATAACTCCACAAATTCAACAGGCATCACCTCAACTCCAACGAGGCCGTGCTCCTCTTTAATTCCCAGCATCAAAGTATCCTTCCCAGACTCCCTGCAGGTTTTCATGTACCATTCATGCAATCTTCGCATCATCGTTGTTAGAGGAGGATGATCAGGTTTGATGAGAGGCTTTCCGTACTGGTATCTGAAGGTCTCCACCTCCATTATTTCAAACTCTACATCATCGCTCAGGTAATCAGCAGGATTGGTACCGGGCACTAGCCCCGGATGATTAGCGACGAAATCGCTAGACACCTTGAGCGTGGGGCCCAATTGGTTCGCCTGTTCGCCGAGCTGGGGAATTTTTTCCCACTTCTTCGTTCTGCTAACCTTGCATCACTGGAAGCATTTCCCGACCGCCGCGCATCTTGCTACACTTTCTTTTTTTGTTTGTTGATTGGAAAAAGCGATCAAGTAAAATATGTCTTATGTGGTGTTCGAACCGACGATCTCCGATTCGGTCAAGAAGACGGCAACCAACCGAGTATGTACGCTTTTGCTACAAAAATCTAGTTTCGCTATCCAATAGTCCCACCTCGGTCCTTTTCTCTAAGTTCCACCAGTTTATATACGTTTACAAGTTGCCCAGCAGCAAGCCTCAAGAACCCAAAAAACAAAGAGAACAAAGGAACAAATCGAGAAAAGAAAAGGGAGGACGGACATGCAACAGATGCCCATCCCATCAGTACTTATGTTTCGAGACATGAGTATAACCTAATAGTTTTAAAGAGAGGGTCGCATGAGGTTTCTGCGAACTGTAGTTCAAAACTGGCCAAATTTTTGCTGCTTTGACCAACAGTTGACAAAGGCACAAATTTTTGACATATCCCAACCTAAGTCTAGATCCATGATGAAACAACATGGTCCTAACACAATAAATCTCAAAACTAAATTGGTTTAGTTGTTTAATTTACATAGTTGAATCTCTATGCTTATCGTTTGAACAAGTGCAACATAATTATGTTGGACTACTCTGGCATGGACGAACCCTCCACGGATTGTCCGGTAGGATGAAAGATGCTGAGATCACCCCATCTCAAGATCGGAATGTGAGATCGAGACTGACATAGATCGACCGTCTCATCAACCCATCCCATCAGTACTTATGGTTCGAGACAAGAGTATAACCTAATAGTTTTAAAGTGAGGGTCGCATGAGGTTTATGTGATATGTAGTTCAAAACTGGCCAAATTTTTGCTGCTTTGATCAACAGTTGACCAAGGCACAAATTTTTGACATATCCCAACCTAAGTGTAGATCCATGATGAAACAACACCTTCCTAATTGGTTGCGGGTGGTTGGCGGACCAGGGTTGCGGCGAAGGGGTTGAAGTACCGTGGTACATCACCTACCCAGTCCGTGCACTGGTCGATGGTGACGGCATCCGTGGACACTGTGTTCCTCCTTGCAGGCTCCGTTGTGGTGCTCCCACTCCTTCCGTCTTACTCCGGGAGAAAACTTGATCTTCGGATCGGACGGTGGCGACGTTCGTGGTCGTGCCCTTCCTGGAGGCATCGTCTTGGAGTCCTCGGTCCGGCGTGTCCGTCGCACATCTTCCCAGCTCCTTGTGCTGGTGGCCTCAATCGGCTCTAAGCGGAACCCTTTTTTGCACATCTTATAGGTGCTTGGTAGCTGTTGAGGTTGTGTGTCGGTGCCCGACATTCGTGTATCTTGCCTTGGATGTGTGCGGCGTGCATTTGTATCGGTTGCTTCGATGTATGTGATGGTTGATTTATATAATATAAAGCGGGGAAACTCTTTTTCGTTCGTTAATTGGCTTCCTCAAATGGCGACGACTATACAAATATCGACGACGAGAACGTTACAGGGGAGGGTGTTGGATCGCCCCTCCACGATTTTCGGATTTGGTGGTTTTTTCACCAGGTATAACTTTTTACAAACAAAATTTAGTATTCCCTTCGTCTCAAAATAGATTTACAAACTACTCCCTCTGTCCCATAATATAAGAGCGTTTTTTACACTAGTGTAATGTCCAAAACACTCTTATATTATGGGACGGAGGGAGTAGAACATTCCCTTAAAAAATAATTAATTTTTTTAGAACAAAAATAATTACTTTCCCACCATCTAATTTAGGTGTACTGTTGTTTGCATCAATATTTTTTAACCTCCCGCTAAAAGGTCCTAAATTAGCGTGTTTGTTCTCACCAAAAAAATAGCTTATATTTAGGACGCCGATAACTGCCACACGTGTGGTGTATCGGTTGGTTGTGCCGCACGCCCTGTGTGGCACGGAGACGACCCCGCCCGCACGACCGCGTCCGGGCGCGCGCAGCCACAGCCCGCACGTCCGGTGTGTGGCAAAATCGCCCACACGTCCGGGCAAACGACCGCGCTGCCCGCACGACCCAGCACGCCAGTCGTCCCGGCCTCCTTTCGATCCCCAGTCCGACCTGCCGCCGTCGTCTCCTACCTCTCGATCCCCTACCTCCATCGCCTTCCTTCTCTGGTTGCCATGGCAACCAGAGCAGATCCATACGCCTTCCCACCG
This sequence comes from Thinopyrum elongatum, assembly GCA_011799875.1. Taxonomy (NCBI): domain Eukaryota; kingdom Viridiplantae; phylum Streptophyta; class Magnoliopsida; order Poales; family Poaceae; genus Thinopyrum; species Thinopyrum elongatum. The sequence goes on along the minus strand of CM022303.1, from coordinate 50,575,669 downwards.
CTAACCACCCACCCCCCCCCCCCCAACCCGGCCCTCCCAAGACGACGAGCAAAAAGCAGGTCGATCTCCGATCTCCTTCTGTTTCTCGCCCTTCTTCTGTCCAGAAATTTGAAATTGCAAATTTGCCAACGAAGATGGCGACTGGATCCACGATGTCAGGGCAGACACACCATGGATTTGTGTGTATTCACATTTGCCCACCTACATACGCCAGATCTGCCATATACTATACTAGAGTTGAGCTAAACTTCTGGGTTGCCTTGGTGCGAGTAGTTGGTACTGAAGGATGCGTAGGAATCACTCAAAATAGGGAGATAAAGGAGGAATTTGGCATAGGGAGGGGAGGAAAAATAATTGCCACTTGTATCTAACGTCAGTTGCCACCTATCGTTGTCGTTAGCTGCCACCACGTTATGTTGTTGCTTGCCATCCTATTATATTGGCTGTTACCATCGCTTCGAAATGATAGATGGCATCCAGATTTTAGAAAAGAGAATGAATGTGCATGTCCTACTTGCCATGATGTGTTGGTTGCCTACGCAGGAAATGTGACAAGATTGCCATGTTATCTTGTATGTGCAAACAGCCAGAATGCATTTTGCGGATTATTGATGCGTTCTTGTTCATGCAGTGACTGAAAACATATTGGCAGAAAAAAAAGCGGAAGAATGAATCACGAAGACGACAATGATCCTTGGTTTTCTCAAAGGCCGGAAACGCCCCCCTGGGATGCAGCAAAGTACAATCAACTCATTTCTGCAAGGCCTTTGCTGCCACTACTGGAGCAGTACGTGGTCATCGGTACGATGTATGATAAACAAAAAAGAAACAGTTGCCATGTTCGTGACGATGAAGATGTCATTCTACTTATGTCCTACAATCTCATTTTTCGCGGGTTCTTATGACCAAACCATAGTCAGGGGGGCACCATGGCAAGTTCAGTCACAGGGCGCTAACGCTGACAAATATACGGGCAACCAACTTCAAGTAGCTAATGTGGCAAATCAAGGTAACACATACGAAAAAGAAACTTACTGTTGTGGACATGAAATTAAACTTGCAAGGATGGCAAACGACTCACGAGTTACTTCGGAAAAATGTAGGACCTTCATGCAGCACGTGGCATCAGGCGGCAACCATGTACCTGCCATCAACGTCGTACACAGGTGAGTACATGAAGTGAAGTTGTGGACAGTGAATTAGGAGAAAGGAACATAGCTGACAGCTGCAGTTGCCATGCCTGGACAGCTGCAGTTGCCATGCATGGACAGCTGCAGTTGCCATGGCTGGACAGCTAGAGTTGCCATGTGTCATAAAATGTGATTGCAAATGTCTAAAACAAATGTGGATGACACGTGTGAACAAACATGTGTGCCATGGATGCACCGCTACATGTGCCATGTTGAACAAACTACAGTTGCCATGCAATGACCAACTGCTACCATGATCACAGGTTGTTACGGTGGAACCACATCGGCAAACATCTCATGGCAAGCTTCACAGTTGCAGGACAGCGCTATTGCAGATAGAGCACATCAAATTGGAATGACAGACCATATAAGATCGGCACATGCGGCACAACAAGGTAAAAAAATGTGAACCAAAAAATAGTACTGCATTTGCTTTTGTGGGAATAGCATGTGAGGAAAAGTAGATTTGTAACGGTGGTGGTGGAAAAAACAAACAAAAAATGCTACCAAGTGGTCGTGTGCAAAGAGTCATCTATTGTCTTCGGGATTTGCCAGTTGCTATAAGAGTGTGTGCAACATTCATGATTGATCGCATTTGCCTAGTGAGCTCAAGCCTAGAATACAAGTTTCGATGCTGGAATATACTGGTTGCCATGTAGTGGCAACAGTAGTTGCCATGTATGTTGGACTGTAGCTGCCATGGCTATAGAATCCAAGTTTTGATGCTAAAAGAAGCTGGTTGCCATGCATTGGCAACAGTAGTTGCCATGTTTGTTGGACTGTAGCTGCCATGACTGGAGAACTACAGTTGCCATGCATGGCCATATGTAGATTCACGGCTTAATGTGTGAATGATGTCATGCCAAATCACATGCAATTGCTGTACTCCGTTACGATAAACATGCCACTCAAGCAAAAGCTTACGCTCGTACCTTTTTTTTATTGCAGGACCTTCAACTACAATCAACAACGGCGTGGGGACATCTACTGCGGGGAGCTCTGAGCGCATGGAGGATGCGTTCCACTAGCCAGCCAACAATCATGACACAAACAATGCCGAGTCAGTGTCGGAAATGGCAATCATTCCAGCAATGCCGACAAGCACACCTTTGCACACCAGCACAAGCAACACTCAAGCACATGAAACAGCCGCCGATACTGAAGTGAATGATGAAACTGATGACGAAGCACAAGAGGATGAAGATGGTGGGCAATCAGAAATCATGGTACCTCAGCCACCGTATGTTGGGCAGAGATTTGATTCGTTTGAAGATGCAAAGGAATTCTACCAGACATATGCAAAGTTCCATGGGTTTGCGGTCAACACCGAATACCATAGGAAAATTAAAAAAACTAACGAGTACAGCAGAGGTGAGATGAGGTGCTACAAGGCACGAAGGAACAAGAAGGGGAAAGGTGTTGCGCCTGTCATTCCGGAACGAAAGAGAGGTATCATTGTCAAGACGGAATGCCCTGTCCGGTGTAAGCTGAACGTAGATGGAGCACGGTGGGTGGTCACTGAATATTTTGACGAGCACAACCACGAACTCATAAAGAAGTTTGACCTGGTAAAATTTCTGACCGCCCATAGAGGATTCACCCCCCTCGAGAAGAAATTCATAAAGCTGCTACATGATTGTAACGTCGGTCCATCAAGAATGGTCCAGATACTATCCCTCATCCACAGCAAAAATGGGACTCTGAGTAGCATGCCCTACATACCGGCAGACATCACAAACCTAAAGGCAAAGTACCGTAGAGGGAGCAGGTTGGCTGACATAGAAGCCACGATAGCCTACTTCGATGAGAAAGCGAAGGAAGATCCAGATTTCTTCTACAGGATAAGACTGGACGATGAGGACCGTGTCAGGAACATGTATTGGGTGGATGGTGCTGCAAGAAGAGCCTACAAACATTTTCGAGATTGCATTTCGTTCAACGCGACATATCTCACTAATATGTACAAGATGCCATGCGCTTCATTCATAGGAATAAATAACCACAATCAGTCATTGCAGTTCGGATGCGGGCTCGTTCGGAACGAAGACACGGATGGGTACACTTGGCTGTTCAAGACCTTCTTGGAGTGCATGGGTGGACTTGCTCCGATGAACATAATAACAGACCAGGATTTTAGCATGCGTGTAGGCATAGAGGAGGTCTTTCCGTTGGCAGTGCATAGGCACTGCAGGTGGCACATTATAAAGAAGGCTGAGGAGACGCTAGGACCGTTCTTTGCTGACCGTCCAGAGCTGCACAAGGCATTCGAGCTGTGCGTGGACCACAGCTTGACGGTGGAGGAGTTTGAAAGGAGCTGGATGGCTATGATTGAAACATATCAAGTACAAGACAATGAGACGCTTGCTAGCCTGTGGGAGAAGCGAATGTACTGGGTGCCGGCCTACTTCATGCAGCGCTTCTTCCCATTTCTGCAGACTACGCAGCGCAGCGAGGGGTTGCATGCTGTTTTGAAGCGATACATGAGCCCTGGCAACTCATTGCTGCAGTTTGCAAAGCAATACTCCGCTTGCAACAAAAAATACTGGGATCTGAGCTACAGCACGAAGGAAACACCGCGCTCAAGCAGCCAAAATTGCTAACGTATTTACCGATGGAGAGGCAGATGAGCAAGATATACACCAACAAGATTTTTAACAAGTAAGTCAGTTGTGTTACAATCTTATTTGCACAAGCATGAAGGTAGTAGGTGCCATGTAGAATGCAATGCAGTTGAAAAGCTTATTTGAAAATGATGATTTTTTGAAAGTAGCCATTGAGTACAGAGTAACCATGATATGTAGTTGCCATGTTTAATGAACTACAGTTTGCCATGTTTAATGAACTATAGTTGCCATGTTTACTCAACTGCAGTTGCCATATTTGATGAACTGCAGTTGCCATGTTTAATGAAATGTACTTCCATTGGCCATGATGGTATGGAATGCAAATGCCAATTAAAGATGTTATACAGTTGCCATGTTTACTCAACTACAGTTGCCATGTTTAATGAACTGCAGTTGCCATGTTTAATGAAATGCAGTTGCCATGTTTACTCAACTGCAGTTGCCATGTTTAATGAACTGTAGTTTCCATGTTTAAACGAACTGTACTTACATTGGCCATGATGGTATGGAATGCACATGCCAATTAAAAATGTTATGCATTTGCCATGTGAAAAAAATATCATGCAGATGCCATAGCCATCATTCATTTTAGATGCCTTTCCTACGTTACAGCCTACAACAACATAAGGTGCTACAAAAAACATCGCACAAGAGTTTAACAAAACCACACAAAACTTGCAGATTCCAGGAAGAAATAAAGCATGCCAGCATGTATACGGCTTTCCAGGAGGACGAACATACGTTCAAGGTGTGTTCTATCATGGGCATGTCGGATTCAGAACCTGAAGACCCAGACAAGGGAAGGAACTACTTTGTAAAGGCCTTGATAAGCGAAGGCGAATACTACTACCAATGCTGCAAATTCGAACGGGACGGGATTGTGTGCTGTCACATACTGAAAGTAATGGACATGAACGCGGTGACACGAATGCCCCGCCATTTCATACGGCGGCGATGGACTTGGGACGCTGACGACGCATTGGGGCCACAAACATCAAATGCAGTTTTGGCTGTGCATGATGAGAGACCAGAGTCAACCATGGATGCCGTGAGGCACGTTGTGTTGACAAAGAACTATGCTGAGCTAATAGATGAAGCGTGCAAGAGCGATGAGACAGCGAGGGTCACAGAAAAACACAGGAAGGCCCTGAAAAGAGAGCTTGATGAGATCAAGAAGAGGAAAGCTGAGGAAGCCTTACACAGGTTCCCCCGTACCACAAGTGTGCCTTCGTCCACGGGGCCATCATCTGAAAACTCGGAGGTAGGATCTGGAACAGCAAGCACAAAAACCCAGGTCAGGAACCCGCCCCGTTCCATCACAAAGGGGCGTCCAAAAGAGATAAGATACAAATCGGGATTGGAGATTCAAGCAAAGCACAAGAAAACAAAGAAAGGGACGGGCAATCCGTAAGCAACATTGGAGCACTGTGACTTGGTTGTTGGTGACATTTTTTGCAAGCTAGATGTTATAAATTTGTAAAAATGGGAGAATGACTCTTGAGGTGCAACAGAAGCTGAAAGGAAATGCCATGAATCAATGACTGCAATTGCCACGTGTGTGGTACTAAAGTTGCCATGTCTTTTCATCTGAATCTGCCGTGTATTTTCTACTGAATTTGCCATGTTGTTTCAACTGAATATGCCATGCCTGTTCTACTGAATATGCCATGCCTTTCCTACTGAATCTGCCATGTTAGTTCTACTGAATATGCCATGTTATTTATACTGAGTCTGCCATCGCGTATATTTCCGTGTTCAGTCAACACATTATAGTTCACACATATTGTATTGTGTGCAAACTATGGAAAACAAGTTGAAACGATCACGTGCAAAAACCGTAAGGTTACGGCTGCGTACAAACTACCATGCTAGCCGATACAGTTAGCAATGCAAAAAACCAAAAAAGCCAAACAAGAAAGAACGATAACTTTCACTAACCATGACTGATCAACTACATTTGCATGTTTTTCAGACATCATAGACGCATTCAAAACACCAAACTGATACTACAAAACCACAAACGCATAGTAATACTGAAAACACATAAACGTATCTGCTGTCACACCTAAGTAGGTTCACATCCACACATATATTACAAACTTTTCAACTGTCGCTCATACGCCACCACTATATACTAGGCTATAGGAAGATGCAGTCATAGCATATTACACAGACATAGTTTTGAAAGAAACAAGGTAATACCTTACATTCCTCGGCAACAGAATGTAAGGTAGGCGTTCGGTGTGGAGCACCACGTGATCACTTGTACTTCTTGGTGGCTTTCTTGACAGCTTCCTCTATAAACTCTCGTGCGTTGGACCGCGTGTTGAAATCTTCGTTCATCAACCAGTTCCATGTGTAAATTTTGCGGAGCTCGACGGCCATTGCAGCTGTGATGACAGGGACCCGTCGACCTTCCCACTTAGCAAGGTATTCCAACGTGTGAAAGCCACAGTCGTGCCTATAAAACAAAAGAATCAGGTGAACTCAAGAAAACAGAGAAGAAATCATAAACTTCAATGAAGATGTGGCACGAGGGTTAGCATTGGTGTAGAGGACACATGAAAAAAAGATAGTAATTACCCGTTTCCTTGCTTCGTAGTCGCAACGTACTCGATTGGAAAATGTCTGATCTGGACCTTTGAGTTTTCGTAGTGACGGTTCTATGTCTCTTTGAGGTTGTTGATGAAGTATTCAGCATGCGTAGTAAGGTCTACGTCAGCTTCTGAACGCACTGAATCAAGCACCTCAAATCGTTGGTTCTTGAGGTCAAGGCAAATCGCGTAGTGGTGACCACACTTGTCATGTGGGTCCTGTGGTGCAAGCTCCTGGAACATGGGGAACATGACCTGCAAGTAAAAAAAAAGGAAAGAAAAAGCAGAGTTCACATCATAAACATACATGATGTAGTTGGAAAAATGATGTGTAAGGATATCACCGGTTGCACTAAGAGGCACATGAATGACATAAAAGCAACAGGTGTCCAAAAAACTACACCATCGTAGAAAATGGGTAGTTGCACTGTGTAATTGAAAGAAGTTGCCATCCATGTATGGACTAAGTTGCCCAGTATTATAGTTGGAGTTGCCACATAACTTGCATTAAGAAACAAATTAAAACTCATTTTACATGGCAGCTGTTGCCGCATGAAACACCTGTCACAGAACAGGGTGTAACCCACATGTGAAGCATATCTACTGGCAAAAACATACCAAGGGGGGAAAATGTGCAAAAAGGAGAGGAATACTCACACATTTCTTCATTGTGAGCTTGAAATCACCATGCGCAGCAAAATGCTTCCTCAGGATTTTGTGGTGGAAGTCACCATCCCATATTTTGCAGGTCACGCTGTACTGCATGATTGTTTTGTTGGGAGACATATCCATATGCCTGTTGATGAAGTCAATCCCACATGCAACTACATTCTTCGACATTTTTCCGAGTGGCCTCACAGACTCGGCAAGATCACCCAGGTCAACGTACGTCGCATCACATTGTATGATCTTGGTTCTGTCCAAACATGAGCTGTATGAAAATGATATAACATGAAAGAATCATGTCTACTAACTAGAAAAAAGAAATAAATCGTAAAACAGAGCATCTATAGAAATAGCAAAAAGGAAAGCAAATGAGGGGTTATGCGGTGTGGTCATTACGCTTTCAACTCCTTCATGTGCTTGCTGTTGGACCTCGCATTTCCAAAGCGCTTGACAATTTCGTACAGCTGGTTCTGATCCTTTATGGCCTTCACTTCTGGCTCATAGTCATCCGCGGGTGGTGCGTGAACTACCCTATGCTGCCTCACAGAACCAGGGGTGGCACTTCTAATGGTATCCTCAGATACGGACTCAGTATGCATGCTAGAACTTGATTGCCCCTGACCTCGTGAGGACCTCCTCTGCAGTGCTGCCTCCTCAATCCTGCGGTAAGCTTCATCAAGTGACGGCGTAATCTCCTCAGGAGTGGCTGCAATGATCAAAAAAGTGGGATAGGGCATATGGGAAAATAAAACAAGTTAATTGTGCAAAGAAAGGGTGTAGAATGTGAAAATGTAGGTGTAAAGTTAGGGAGTTGCCATGTGGAGGCAACTACAGTTGCCAGGTGTAATGAACTGTAGTTGCCATCTGACAACTACTGAAGTTGCCATGTGGGTTGAACTGCAGTTGCCCATGTTGTATCAACTCCAGTTGCCATGTGCTTGCCGAATGGAAAATGCAACATGGCAACAAAAAATGTAGGTGACATTGTGCAGCAAAATCCAGTTGCCATGTTTATCAGATAACTTTTGCCATCACCGGTGAGAAGCCAAAAAAAAGCTTGGCACAAAATTCAGACTAGAAAAATGTGTACAACAAAATGATAAACGCATAAAAAGTGTACCTTGCACAATCGGCTCTGCAAACTTCACAGCCTTCCCGCCCTCAGCCATTGGCTGCGCCATCATTGGGGCCATGCCTGCCGGGAAAGCAAAGGCAACTGGCGTAGGATCGTGCACCGCTGGTTGATCTTGGCTGATGCCAAGGCTAAAGCTCGGTGGGGTGAAGGCCATTGGGTGCCTCTCCTGCCTACTAGCCGGACCACGAATAACTTGTGGGGCAGAATCCAGGGGTGAAAGATCAACAAACATTTCTGCCTCGTCTGCTGCATAATCATCAGGCTTGTTAGTAGGGCGGGGCGTGTGGTCAGCGGTATCAGTCGCAACTTTCTTGCCAATCTTCTTGTTTGGGCTGTAGGGGACACCAATGTTGACTGGGAGCTTAGAAGTACGCAAATTTAAGTTGGGGTTCTCCACGGCGGGTAAAGACGTAGTCTGCTCCGGACGTTCACCTCCGTCAGTCGTGCCCGACTTGCCACCTGGGTCAGTTGTACTCCGGTCTTCAGTTTTCTCCATAACATTGCTTTCGGCAGGTGGTGGGAACAGAGTGGACGCAGGCACGTAACCAGAGTCATCTCTGCTGCTCCTAGCTACAGCTGGTGCGTTGGGTATATCTGCAGATTGCTTGCGGGGGCTACGACGCCTAGGTGGAAGACCAGCTCACGAAACGGTCGCCTTAGCAACCTCTGGAACACCAGAAGCTGGAGCTGTTGTGCCAAGACTCTCACCTGTGGATGGCATATCAGTCTGAACTGTCGCCTCAGCCCCTTCTTTCGTGGACGCAGAAGTGCCACCACCCACGTGCTTGGAATCCGTATCAGATGAGCGGGAATCTTCCTTGCTTAGGTTGATCTCGGGGGCGTCCACTTCAACACTTGCTGATCGGGTGGCATGGCTCACAGCAGCATCCTTCATTACCAGCAGAGTGGGCAATATCTCGGCAGTCCTGGCAGATACTGACTCATCACTCCCGGATGTACGGATGCCTGTTGTTGTAGCCTGCACATCTGCAACCGGCGGAGAAGGTCGGCCGCTTGCATCAGAGCTAGTTGGAACAATGGACGGTGCAGCAGCAGCTTTGTCGACCCGCGCCTCATGAGAATCTGAGTTGCCACCTGTCGACAGCTTTGAGTGTATGCGTTCGAGTGGGTCTCTGGGATTCTGCTTGGTCACGTGTGTGGCAGTCTTCTTCACCCTGAAAAAAAAGCACATGAACAGTGTTATAAAAAATAAACAAAAATAGTTGCCATGGTAGCCATCTTGAAGAATGAAAAAATGTGTGATATGCCAGAGCTGCCATTTCAGGACTACGTATGGGATGAGTTGCCATATAGGTGGAATAAGAGTTGCCATATAGGTGGAATAAGAATTGCCATGTGACCTAGTTAGCAGGTGCCATACAGGACAAGCAGGAGTTGCCATGTAGTAAAAAAAAGAGATCATGGGAAAACAGCAGTTGCCATGTGAGACTGATGGCAGTAGCCCATGTGGCAAGCTGGACAGCTGCATTGAAAAGCAAAAAATATAGCACTATGACATTGAAAGAACAGGGATAACCTACTTCTTGACTGTCTTCCTAAAGTCTACCAACACGACAGGATCCCGGCGTTGGACGTCGTCGTACAAGGAGATGACCTAGTGGAAGGGGTGTCACCAGCAATGGGGGCACCCTTGTTCAAACGCGCAGAAACACGGGTTGGCGTTGGTGCTTGTTTCTTCATAACTGCTCGTCCACCAGCTGTCGCCTCACTTCACGTGTAAGAAAATGACAAAAAAAAGGTACCAAGTGTAAGCCACGAAAATAATTGCCACGCTTAGCTAACAAATGGAAAAAAGGGGTCAGTCTGTTCAAAAGGAGAGACAAAATAAGACACTAAAATAGATGTCGAACCTCCACCTAGTAGCTAAGGGATCGGTCCTAGACCTCTTGCCAGGAGAGCCCTGCCCAACGTCCTCTGGAGCCCTCCCCCTCTTTGAGGGCGACACCCCCTTGTCTCTCACAGCGGTATGTTCTTTGACTTTCTCCGGTGGGGGGACATCTGGTGCAGCCTTGCCCTTCTTACCACCTACACGAACTTCAACGTGCTCATCATCGTCGGTGTCATGTTGCATGTTCTCCATGTCATCATCATCGTCCTTGTCGAGAGCAGCATCTCCATCTAGTTCATCTTGCGTGTCAGGGAGCTCCTGGGAGCTGTTGTAGTCGTACCGGCCATGGCAACCAGTTGGCCGATGTGTCCGTTCTGCAATAAATGGAGTGAACTGCCTCGCAACCACGTCACTGTTAGAGCCATTAAGGGACGTCCAACCCTCAACCAACTTCCCCAGCAAGCCGGTCATTCCGGAAGCAAACTGCCCAATTAGATGCTCAACAGGTGCCCTTGCCTGTGCACGAAACAAGAAGCAAACAGTAACCAACCATACTGGAGTCACGTGCACAAGATCAAAATAAACCAAAACAACCATAGAGATATATAAAAAAAAAGAAGGAGAGAAAAACAATTTGAGAAAACAAAATAAAAATCCTTGATTACCTCAGGAGGACAAGACGGAGCTGAGTGCACGTCCATCCACTTGCCAAAGTTTTGAGGCCCACCAAACACGCTGTAGTCTATAGCATGCTTGGCCATCAGCTGGAAAACATCAAAAACAGCTAGGGATGTAAGAGAGAAAATAAAGGAACACTAACTAATAGCTCATGTATTGCAAAAAAAAAGAGGGGGGAGAATGGAAATTTCAACACGGATGGCGGTGTTGCCGTGTGGCGTCAGACATGGGTGCCATGCGTAGACAGCCATGGCTAACAAGGGCATTTATATCTTGTTAGCCATAGACAGTTGCCATATGGGGATTTTTTTCATATGTTATGTAGCATCAAAATTGAAAGAATGCCGTGCAAAAGAAAGGAGGCAGAACTAACCTGCAGTTTCCCGTATTTCTTATCAGTTATCTTGTCTGCAGCAAGCACAACCTTGACAGCATCGTACGTCCACGCAGAGATAGCAAACTTATGTGGAGGTGGCGGACCTCCTATCCCAGTAAAGTCAACGGTGGACAGATCAAGACGATCGACGTACATCAGCTGGTGTACACAAATAAAAAGGAAAAAAATGTCAGTTCCATCATGCTATGTTGAGAAGAAGCTACTGCATATTCCTTGAGTCATCAAGTTGATGGGGACGAAGAAAAAAAGAGTTGCCATCTAGCTGTGGTAGTTGCCATCATGATGTACAATGTGTTAGTTGCCATCAAGTTAATTGTGTAAGAGAAAGGGTGTAGAAGGTGAAATGTAGGTGCAAAATTAGGGAGTTGCCGTGTGGAGGCAACTGCAGTTGCTAGGTGTAATGCAATGTAATTGCCATGTGACAACAACTGAAGTTGCCATGTGGGTTGAACTGCAGTTGCCATGTTGTATCCACTCCAGTTGCCATGTGCTTGCCGAAAGAAAAATGCAACATGGCAACCAAAAAATGTGATGGCAGTTGCCATCTTGTTGTGATGATAGTTGCAACAAGGTCAACATCATGGTTGCCATGCATATTGTATGAACAGAGAGTGGATGTATGAAATGAATTTTTTTTTGTATGTTGTTGACAAACAATATTGCCTTGTAGGCAGCAACCACGGATGCCATGGATTAAACAGAAAGTCGCCTTCACACGTAAACAAAAATCATATAGAAAACAAATGAAAACAAAATGGGTTGCCATGCATGATCTTGTACGGTTCACAGTTATCAGCGGCTGACACGTTGATTTGGGAAAACAATCAACGTGGTAAGAGTGTTTGCAAAGGAATAGGGAAAAAATACCATTAAATGGAGTCGACAACCCTTCTGGTACATCTTGTTTGAGAATGCATCATGCAGGAAGTCCGCGATGAACTTACACCAATTCATGTTCTTCACATCTTTCAGCTTCGCCTGCGCGACACAAATTTCAGGACAAGAATTTGCTGCATCAGAAATCAAACGAAAAAAAATCAAAAAACTGGCAGTTAATAGCTTACAAATGACATCGGAGTCAAAAGATTGAGGGAATAAAGGAGTAGAGATAGATCATTCACTAGGATGGGAAAGCATTTGTTGCTTGGGCGAAGAGACGTGGTAGGCGCAAATACAGCTGAGATCAGGTACATGAGTAGCTTCATCTTAAAAACCTCGCCATGGGTTTTCATGCCCTCCAGCGAATTTGCCAGCACAGTCGTGTTCGGCATGGATGTCATCCCAGGAAACAAACGGGCAAACAATGTTTCCTCAATCTTATTATTGACCTCATACGGGACTTTGATTTCTCCACGGGGCACACCCAAAGTGCAGAACACTGATTCCTCGTCCAACGGGAGTCTTCCACGTCCCGGAATAACAAATTCCCTGGAGGAGGTATCGTAAGTCTCACCGAGCCAGTCGCATACAGGGTTCACTAGGTTCTTGCACCGAACATCCATCAGAGCCTGCATCCCTATCTCAGCAGCAGCTCCCTTCTGATCCTCGGTAAATCCCTCGGTCAATATAGTCAGGCGTTCCTGTGAAGCCCTATTGCGATAACGTTTCTTCTTCTGCAAAACAGACAAATGATAATTTGTTGCCATGTTTCAGTATCATGAAATTTTAGTTCGTAACAGACGATTGCGAACTAAAATGTGACATTCAAAACATATGTCATACGAAAAGTTACCTCATCGCCATCTTTTGTCCGTCCAGGTTGCGCGATTCTGTTGCGGTAACTCCATGAAATCATCATCATCGTCTTGATGGTCGCCGCGAGTCATTGTGCTGAGATAAGAACAAAATCAAAATGTCAGGGTGAAATGAACTTATGAATGAAGCAGTTGCCACCTAACAGAATGTACTTGTCACATGCCTCAAATTGAAAAAGTGACAAAAAAGACTAGGCAATATCATAGGAACACCCAGACCCCCTATGATTGTCCAACAAGAAAAGTGGCAACTAAACACATTGGCTCTACTTGAAAAAATGTACAGATCATAAGGCACTTACACAAAAATGTTCAAGTTGCCATGTTAGCACAAGACAGTACAAAGAAATGAGCACACGTTCCACTACGCAGACATGTAATGTGGCAACTCACACGCTGTCCTCATATAAAAAATGAGTTGTCATATGTTCAAAGGCAAATGTACTAGGTTGACATTGCCATGTTAAGATGGAAGACAATTCAAAAAGTTCTGGAAACATCCACTAGACAACCTGTAATGTGGTAAATCACACACTGGCCTCATATTAAAAATGAGTTGCCGTGTAATACAGCCAAATACGTTCAGATATCACTAATCAGCATTGCTAAAAACACAAAATTGAATCTACAGTACAGTGAAGTTGCCACATTATGTTGCCTACAGCATGGCAGCAGCCATAGTGCGCTCACAAAAAAAGTTGCCACATGTAAAGCATATTTGTGGCAACTGACACAGTTGATCAGGAAATTAGTTGCCATCCATTGCAGATAGTTGCTGAAACTGCCATGGCTACCTTCATACTACACTTGCAGCATGGCAACGGCCATAGTGTGTTCACAAAAATAGTTGCCACATGAAAATCATATTTGTGGCAAATGACACAGTTGATCAGGAAATTAGTTGCCATCCAGTGCAGATAATTGCTGAAACTGCCATGGCTGCCTTCATACTGCACTTTGAAAATACAACTACCTAGATCTAGGGTTCATTGGCAACTATCATAACCTCAAATTCAACAATGAAAAACTTCCCCCACTGATCGCAAATAGCATTTTGATGCAATACATAACTAGCAACTGTAAAACGCTGGCTCAATCGCATCGCAGAACCAGGATGTGGCTGTGAACAGGCCGAGCCATACCGGCCTGACTGCCACCGCGGCGGCGACGAAACTACGCAATGCCACCCAAAACGGCAAGCACGGGACTCCGCCGCCGACGGGAACGCCGGAGCACCGCGAATCCGCCGGAATCTCGATGAATCTCGAGCGGAACATTGTCCACGGACGAGAGGGGGGAATGCAGGCAAAGGAATGTGAGCGTGTGAAGGAGCGTTACCTTCAATCTGCAGGCACTCCGACGAAGACGCTCCAGTCCGGCGAGTCCCACCGACGGCCGCGAATGCCGTCGACTCTTCCGCCTCCGCCGCCGCCTTCTCCTCTCGGCTTCTCTTCCAATCGAATGAACTACGCGGTGGGTTGGGTGAGTAATGAAGTGGAGCGAGTAAATGGAACCGCGAGGGGAGGGGGGGCGAAGTGCGAGACGTGGTTGACGGCAACCGCAGTCGGGCGAGTCGTGCGGGCGCTAAGAAGTTCCACCACACGCCCCCGAGTGGCAACCGTTGACCGCGGAGAGGAAACCGGTGTGTAGGCGAACTCTCACACACATCACACACGCGAGTTGTCCTACGTGGCACACAAAATCAGCCAAAACGTGCCAAGATTCGTGCAGAAACTGTTGAACGGAGATGGAGGCGTGTGGTTGAGTTGGCTAGCGCCCACACGTGTGGGCGTTAATGTTTTCGTATATTTAACCTTCCCGCTAAATACCTTCCTAACAGAACCACACCACGGCGTCTTCACGGGAGATTGGATCTGAGCTCTCGTCCCTGGTTCCTCTGTGCCGCCGGCGTCATGACGGCATCAACACAGTGAACAACACTCGAGTCAGCTGCACGGCGTCAGGTAATTCCTCCCGATCTCCTCCCTTCCTGAACCTCCGGTCCTCCTCGATCTCGCCCTCCTCCCTCTCCTCTGCGCCCGCCGATGTGGGCCGCGTCTTCGTGTCCTCGGCCATGCCGGCGGCGGCAGCGATGCGGTCTGGCGTCGGCGCCGGCGGAGTTCCCGTCTCGTCCCCTTGCCCATTAATCCCGTGTCTGGACCAAGCACGACACCACCTCGGTGTTGCACGCCGCGACATTGCCCGCCCGGGCTCAAACCCCCCTCCCCCCGAGCTCCTCCTCGACGCGCCGCTCTCTTCATCCCTTCTCTCCTCCGCTCGCCGCTTGGTCGTAGAATAAGTCCGGGCAGGGGACGACATGGCCGCCGCTATACATTCCGTCGCCGACGACCGCCAAAGGAGCAGCTTCCGCTGCACGCGCCCCGTCCTGCAGAGCGCGCTCCAGCTCATGGGCTGCAAGCCACGCCACGCCTTCAAGGCCTGTCTTCCCCCATCTTGCTTGTCCCCCAATCTGTCAGCTCACTTCTTTTCACCTGGGTTCAGTCTGAATGTTTAGATTAGACTCAGCATCCTACCATCTCTGTCGCTGTCACCATGATTCAGTTCAGGAATGTCCAGCATGCCCAGGATACAACCAACATTAATTCTTATGTTTGAATCAAGTTGGTTAATTTGTGTTCCCTGATGTGATATTATCCGCAATGTCTAAAATAAATCCACATTCTTACACTCTGTAGTTTCTTCTTATACATCCTACAGTTACTTTTCTAGTCTGTTCTCCTGAGTTCAGTCCCCCAATTTAGTGGTGGTGCCAACTGCCAAGTAGTACTACACAATGATTCATGTTAGATAGAGATAGATTGGACTCCACAACGCAATTGTAGTATCTCTGTCCAGGTTCATCACCGAGGTGGAGACCTTGCGACCACGTTCATCACCAAGCCGCATCCCTAAACATCAATAGCAAGCGATGTAGATCAGTTTTTTTTATTCCCTACTCCTCAAATCCTACATCAATTGGCTGATGGGATCAGTCTCATAGAGTGTTTTTCGTTGCAATTAGCGAGCGCTGTACATCTGCCTCATATCCTGCTTCAATTGGCTGAACCTACGGAGTGTATTTAAGTGCAGTATGATGTTCAGAGCAGGGGCGGAGCTACTAGGAGCCTCCCTGATGCACAGGCATCAGGGTCGATGTTGATTTCTTGAAGCGATTGTGTAGAGTTGTTTGGCCGTGCACCAGGTTAGGCTGACAGCGGTGCATCAGGTACAGAGACAATCCCACGGCGATCTTGTTCGGAACTGGTTCATGAGTAGGCCAGGTCTTGTTCAGACGTGGCCAGGCCTAGGCGTAGCCTTGTGGGCTGTAGCCTTTTGGGTAAGTTAGGTGTGGCTGGGCATCAAGGCGTCAATGCCCTTAGGTGTTGTAGCGTCACGCCGCCACGCGATCGCTCGACGAACCACAGCGGATGGGCGACGCTGCGCTAGGCTCGAGCTTTACACCTAGCATCATCCATGCTAATCTGATCAGCCACTGACCTCAGCTCCAGCTCAAAGGTAAAGTATGACGTATAGATGTAGTAGATCTTAAATCTGGGGTTAACCATTGCAAAAATTGTGCTTTTAGGCGGTATCTTCTTTATATTATTTTTAGTTCTATGTACGGGGGTATTCTGAAGTTGAGAATTCAGTTCATTTAATTAGACTTTATCAAATGTGGATAGCCACAAGACTGGAGACGGGAGATTTTGTGTATAGTCTAATAATGTTGCAATAAGTCGCTCCATCGCCGTAGTTTCCTTCTTTTGCAATAATTGTTCATTCCCAATTTTTCAGAAACTATTGCCAATGTACTAAGTGTTATTCAGAGATAATCTGGTTTTGTCAAAATTTTGATTGATTTTCTGAAAAGTTTATACAAACAAACACCACACTGTATCCATACCCGTGCACGCACACAGCCCACACTGTACTGCACTATTTGGGTACACACTCAGTACAATATCTTCAGCTTCTACAATATGTTCAGGAATTAATCTTTGTCCAATATCTTCAGCTTCTCAATTGTGTACTGAAACTAACTTGCTCATGGCCCTCCCAAGGAATTTAACAAAAGAATGCTTGGATAAATCTCTCCCGTTAAGAGAATAGTGACTTTGGAACATAACTGGTTGTACCAAGAAAGTTTAATAGGGAAATGTATGATCATTTCTAATTAGCTCTACTTCAGATTTCACTTTACCTAGGTCTGTAAGCATGGGAGCCTGGCAGTTTTCAAACAGACAGACAAATTGTTCACACCTTTTAATTTTTTGTTAAACTAATTTGATTTTATGCCTGCTTTAGGTATTGCGTTTCTTCTTAAATGGACTCACAATTTTATGTCTGCTTTACCTACACAACGGCACACCGATGAACTTTACGGAGGATGCTCCTGGTACACAACATCCTTACTTCATAACCACCTATCTGAATGGTGCACGAGATCAATGCTTTGTAAATGCTAACTCTCATGATTGTTTTTGTGTGCAGTAAAGAAAGGCTCTGTTCTCTTAACAAGGATGGAAAGTATAACATCACACAAAAACCAACGTGGACAACCCAGATCTGGTAAATTGTTTAGCATTTGCTATAATGCATAAAACCTTGGTGTGGGTTAAATTGCTAAACCTTCAAGACTACTAAATCTTTTACAGGAACTCGAGAACAATCTGACACTCCAGTGTTTGCTAATGACATGTGTTCCCTTGATGAATGGCCGTCCCATGCTCGCATCAACCGTGCTCAACTACAGGATGGTACTTGCTCTCGTTTATATTTGTGTCATCATTTCTTACAATCTAATACCGAGTAATACAATATTTCTTGTATGATTTGGGCTGTAGAAGCTGGTGGACAAAAGAAGAAGGGGTGAGGTGTTCTTAAAGGTATGAGTCTAATTAAATATGTATGCCTCGCTGCTAAATATGGTTTCATGTTTCAAGCATCTCATTGTTATATTGCTTGCAGAGAAACTTGGAAACTAGAGAAGAGCCAGATTGTATTGCTCTGTGGGAACTCACCCACACGAACGATGGAACATGGTCCAACACAGAGTCCCAGAAAGTTTACGTGAGTACACCGACTTTTGGTTATTCTATAGTTATTCAATGATGTGCATTCGGCATGTTTCATCATCACCTGGGATTATTCATGCGTTGGATCATGTTATTCTTGTGTCATCTTTTATGGTGTCAATATTGATGCCGTACCTATAATTGTTCTTTTCATTTTTAGGACAAAGCAGTTCAAGAGGTTAAAAACAAAGAAACTGAAACTAAAGGTCCACTTTCAAGTGAGCAGAAAAACAATATTTTCCAGACCGCATACAAAGACACTCTGAAATGCAAGTCATCTCAGTCTCGTGGGTACGGATACATGGCCAAACCTTCAACTGGTTCTGAAAGGTTTCGTATCCAGATTGAAGAGCAAGCTCGTGCTACAGCAGCCACCCAGCAACAAAACTCTGAGCTCAGCCAACAGGTCAACGAATTACAAGATCAACTACAAGCTGAACGTGCAAACACACAAGAGAGGATTAATTAACTTGGAGCATGCTGAGAGAGAACAACTTGAGGAGAGGTTAAAAGAAGAGCGTGCTGAAAGGGAAAGATTGTTGGAAGAGGAGCGAACATCAAGACTGGAATTTGAAAAAAACATGATGGCAAAGTTTGCACAATTGAGCCAACAGATGGGAACCCAACAGGTGATTACAGTCATATGCTTGCGACCCTGTAAGATTTATGTTGCTTACTTGCATTTCTAAAAGTGCACTTTTATTTATAGGTGCCTACGAAGAGGGCTGACAAAGAAAAAGTAATCCAAACTTGCAGAATACTCTTTTACAGAGATCTAGTCCTAATAAGACTCCACGTTCAAGGCAAACTGTTATTTCTTCAAATGCGCTCATACAAGCTGCAGCAAGGAATTCTCTAATGTTTAAAGTAATGGTAAGTCACAACCTTGCTTTCTCTTCATGTTCACCTGCATTTTATACGTCATTTCTCTTCATAATTAGCTAGCTGCTTCTTCCCTTTCACCATGTGTTGTTGCTGCATCGAGTCACAACTTAAACAAAAAACGAATTTGTGCTAGCTAGGGACATGAACTTAACTGAAACTATACATCGAGTCACAACTTAAATCAATAGCAGAAGCTTTTAGTAGATGTACTTCTGCTTATGCTTTAGACATTTACACTTGTATAATTGTTCTGATATCTCAGTTACATGCTTCCTGACACAGTATTAGTCCAGTTAGTTTGGCGATAGTTCTTTTTAACAATGGGTCTGGAATAATTGTATGGAGTATGTTATGTTTGACTCATTAACTAGAACTTTTTTTATTTCTTGATTGCAGGATCCAAAGAACCAGCTGGACTGGACTCTAGACCATGGACAATTTAGTCTTCGCAGTTAATTAGGATGGCTAAATTACATTTGAGTTTCATTTGATGGATACTTGCTATGAGAATTATGAATTTTATGAATATACATATTATACGTATGGTTTTGAATATTGTAATTGGACGCCTGTAATTTTTTTTACGGTTGCAACAGGCTATTACCATAACACACTTTCGGCTGCCACATGTTAGCACCACTAAAAATATAGTGTTGTGTCATATCTCAGTCGCTACGCCTACCCGTTTTGTTGCACTAGGATGTTGCAACAGAGCACTTTATATTGTCGCAACAGCTTGGCACCCCAAATTTTTCCATGATGCGATAATTGTTTGGCGCCACCAAAGTAAGTTTTGTTGAAATAGAGTATCGCCATGTTAAGTTTAAATTGTCGCAATAGTTTCTCGCTACAAACATTTTACCTGTTGTGATACCTATTTATCACCACCAAAATAAGTATGTTGCAATTTCCTGTTACGACGACTGGAATATTGGTTGCCATAAGTTAATGCCACAAGTGCAGTGGGTCGTGGCAACATGCATAATGCCACAAAAACAAGGAATGTTGCCATAGTTTATTGCCACAAATGTAGTGGGTCGTGGCAACATGCCTAATGCCATGAAAACAAGGATCATTGCCATAGTTTATTGCCACAGTTGACTATTGCCACGGAAGAGTAATGCGCCACGAAACGGATGTCGTTGTCATAGGTTGTTGCCACAAATGTCTATCGCCACGAGATATCAGTCGCCACGATTCGCTACATGTTGCATTAAAGCTATCGCCACAAATCAAATTGTGGCATCAGGTGAGTGTTGCCATGGGAAAACATGTGGCAACTTTCCACATGGATGTTGCAATAGCACACTTTATTGCCACGATTGCTTTTTCATGGCAATAGCCTATTACTATGTGTCCAGTCGCAACGGCTGACAACGAATGTCGTTTCGTGGCAATAGGTACTTATCGCTACGAAATAGCATGTATTGCAACAAATGATTTTGTTGCAATAGACCCGGATCCTTGTAGTGATATATAGAGAGAACTGACCGCTCTTTCTCCGTGCTTGTTGGTCGAACAACAAGTTTTCGTATATCTTTTCGACGCTACTACATATAGTACACGTTGATGCATATATACAATATAACATCTCTTACAATCCCTAACATCATCTACCAAAATCGCATTGCAATTCCCGATGGTATTCTCTGTCTTCAGGTATGACGTGGTCAACAAAGAATCCCGCCAATTCCTCTTGAATTGCTCGTATGCGATCATTTGGTAGGAGTTCATCCCGCTTCCGCCAGATCTAATTTAAAGAAGGGGGTCAATATATATATATATATATATATATATATATATATATATAAATGAAACTCAACATAACTGATGGTAATAAAATAAAATTATGAATATTGTTTACGTACTTCAAATTGTTGTTCAGATATGCCCCGCTGAGAGGTCGAGTGGCGAATGAACTCGCAAACATAGTATCCACATAAATTATTCCCGGGTGCCTGTCACAAGCACTTTACAAGAATAGAGTTAAATCAAAATGATAGTCATGCGTGATAATGGTATTGAAACTAGAATCAATGAGAGATGCGCGGAACTAGCTAGTACTACTTACTTTGGGGTGTGCAAATCACAGCTTCTTTTTCCATTCACCTAGTACCTTGCTGGTGAACTTTTTCCAAACCCTGCCCGGTAAAGAAAATAATTACTTGATATCAGAAAATGAACGAAAGTTGACGATATGGTGCAATAATGATTGAACTTACTTCTGGAGCATTTCACTCATGTTCGACCACTCCTTAGGCTCTTTACGTCTCGAGTCTAAGATAGTTACTAGTCCCGCGACAAGCTCAATGTATAGCAGAATAAAGTGGAACCTGCGCATGCATAAGTCATCAATTACACTTAACCTCGAGAAAGCGAAACAGAATATGCAAAAGACAGTAACACTCACTTGAAGTTGTAAGGAAAGAGTATTTTCCTTCTGTTTTGTTGTCGAAGTAACGCGTTTAGCAAGTTTTCCTCAGTATTATCGGGTCTCTTTTGTACCGTATATTCATTTACGGTATTTGGGTTAATGAACCCAATGTCATAGATTTTTCCTCTTTTGCATTCGACGATCTTCAATCTGCATAATATAGTGAGGATAATTATATATATATATATGCAATGAACGAGCTGAGCTAGAGACTTAATTAGAGAAATAATACTTACAGGCAATAGCAACTCATGAGAGTTTTGTTGAGGGTGTCTTGATTGTATAACTGAAATAATTCTTCAAAATCAACGTACAACAAGTCGACTCCAATGAAGTTGTGCTCATCTTTAATTCCCAGCAAGATATTGTCGGTCCCATCCTTGCAGGTTTTCAAGTACCAGTCATGTAATCTTCGCATCATCGTTGATAGATGCGGGAGCTGCTCAGGTTTGACAAGAGGCTTCCCGTTCTCGTATCTAAAGGGCGCTACTACCTCAGCCATTTCGAACTGTACATCATCGCCTAAGTAATCACCAAGAGTGATAGCAAGACCACCGGCCGCTACCCCCGGATCATTAGCGATATCGGTAAACACCTTGAGCGGGGGGCACGATTGCTTTTTCTGTTCGCCGAGCTGGGGAATTGTTTTCCCACTTCATCTTGCAGCACTGCTAGTACTTCCCGACCGATGCGCTTCATCAAATGTCTTTGCAATACAGCGGTCATAGTTTGATAGCGGCGGAGGCGGTGCTAGTCGCCTAAGGGCATCCAGAGAGCGCTTCGCTTTTACCAGATCTATTTTCTCCTTTGGAGGTGGACGTTTCGGTGCAAAATGGGCCTTCAATTTGGAAGCCACGATGTCCTTGTTTTCCTCCTCATTCATCTCATATGGTAACTTGGCAGGAGCCTTGAGGCTTGGACTAGCTCTGAATTTCTTACCTATTGTACTGCTAGCTGCCAGAGCGGCGGTGGCTTTCTTCCTCCGTTGCTGAGGCGGCGGAGTCCGCTGAAGTGGCGGAGGAGGCGGAGTTTGCTGACGCAGCGGAGACAGCAGAGGCAGAGGAGGATTCTGCTGAGGGGCCTTCTCCGTCGGAGTCCGCTGACGCGGTGGAGACGGCCGAGGCGGCGGAGACAGCTGATGTGCCGGAGATGACTGAGGCAGCGAAGATAGAGCTGGACTGTGAGGAGTCTGCTGAGGGGCCTCCTCCGGCAGAGTCTGCTGAGGGGCCTCCTCCGGCAGAGTCTGCTGAGGCGGCATCTAGTTTGGAAGCAAGATATTTTCCTTTCACCATAGACATGTAGTCCTTAAGGCATTTTCCAGATGAATCTCCCCTTCACCTGTAGGGTACTCAAGCTCCAGCCTCTCAAATCCGTTCATTATTTCAGCCACCCCGACAATAGCAAAGCCGTCTGGAATCGGAGCGAAATGGAAAGTTCCATCAGGTCGAGGAGGTAAGACATAGATGACCGCCACCTTCAAGGTTAGGTTATGGCATTTCACAATTAGCTCACAATGTTCATTCTCCGTGATACCATCCACGGGGTAGCGAGGAGCCATGATATCAGGCTGAACGAGCTCCGTGGAAGCCACACTGCTTTTCCGCTGAGATGGTGGGGTAGCATCGTGGGCAGTATCGAATGAAGGATCTTCGTGCTGCTGAGAAGCTCGCTGGCTGGTAAGTGCCGCCTCTAGTTTCTTCTCATGCAGCGTTAATCTTTCTTCCAAATTCTGCAGCCGGTCAGCTTCCTCTTTCTTCTTTCTCCCTCGGCTTCTATAAGTGGCACTGTTGTCCGGAAACCCATACTTCCACGGAACGGAGCCTGATGTGCCTCGTGTTAGTCCAGGGTGTGAAGGATTCCCAAGGGCCTTTGACAGCTCGTCCTTCTCTCTGTCGGGATGGAACCTCCCTTCCTTCACTTCCTTGATTGCTTCCTGAATCTTTGTGACGGGTGTTTCAAGTTGAGCTTTCGTGAAAACACACTTCCCTATTTCTGGGTCCAAAGTTCCCCCAACCCTGAAGAACCAAGTCCTTTCCCGGTCGGGCCAGTTCAATGTCGCCGGTTGGACCCCTTTAGCAAGAAGGTCGTTCTCAGATTTGTCCCACGTAGGCCGGGCTTTGCTGTATCCACCTGACCCCGTAACATGGTGATACTTCTTCTTTGCAGCATTTAGCTTATTTGTCTCTGACCTTTTCTTAGCTTTCTCCGATTTCTTGTACGCCACAAATGCGGGCCAGTGATCTTTTATCTTCGCATATTGACCGGTGAATTCTGGAGTCTCCTCTTTGTCGATAAACTCGTTCAATATTTTATTCTAGTTCTTGAATAGTTCTGCCATCTTCTTAAGAGCCCATGACTTGACTTGTCGCTGTATAACTGGGTTATTTGGATCCTCCTCTGGCGGTAGGCTGAAAATTTGTCATCAGCGAGTTCCAAAGCTCATCTTTCTGTCTATCGTCGACATAAGAAACTTCAGGGTCCTTCTTCTTATTCCATCCTTGGATGCTGATCGGGACGCTGTCCCTAACAATAACTCCGCACTGATGTACAAATTTGTCTTTGGTCCATTTGGGAGCAATCGGTTGGCCATCTGGAGAGACTTCTTCGATCGTGAACCTTTCATCCTGGCCCAACCTTTTCTTCGGGCCTCGTCTCCTTACAGAAGTTTGGCTCGATCCGGAGGGCTAAAAGATGAAAGAAGCGTTAATATATGTGCATACCAAACAATTAATGCATCTAGTCAGCAGAGGCTTAATTAATATATATATATATACCTCGCAGGACTTTGCAACAGTTAAGGCTTTAATACGTCCCCATCATATCTACTTTTCCTAACGCTTTTGCTCTTGTTTTGGACTCTAATTTGCATGATTTGAATGAAACTAACCCGGACTGACGCTGTTTCCAGCAGAACTACCATGGAGTTGTTTTTGTGCAGAAATATAAAAGTTCTCAGAATGGAACAAAACTTTTTGGAGAATTTTTGTACAATAAAAGAAAAATACTGGAGCCAAGAACCACTGGAGGGGGGCCCCGGGGTGAGCACAACCCACCAGGGCGCCCCCCTCCTGGCGCGCCCAGGTGGATTGTGCCCACCTGGTGGCCCCGCAGACCCTATCTCCGACGCTATAAAATCACATTTTCGGAGAAAAAACCAGGGAGGAAGAATTATCGGGTTTCACGAGACGAAGCCACCGCCACCTCCCGTTCTTCATCGGGAGGCCAGATCTGGAGTCCGCTCAAGGCTCCGGAGAGGAGAATCTTCGATCTTCGTCATCACCAACCCTCCTTCATCGCCAATTCCATGATGCTTCCCATCGGGAGTGAGTAATTGCTTCGTAGGCTCGCTGGTTGGTGAGGAGTTGGATGAGATTCATCATGTAATCGAGTTAGTTTTGTTAGGGCTTGATCCCTAGTATCCACTATGTTTTGAGATTGATGTTGCTATGACTTTGCCATGCTTAATGCTTGTCACTTTGGGCCCGGGTGCCATGATTTCAGATCTGAACCCTTTATGTTATCACCATTATATCTATATTCTAGATCCGATCTTGCAAGTTATATGCACCTGCTATGTGTTATGATCCGTAAACCCCGGAGTGACAGTATTCGGGATACTTTCTGGTGATGATCGTAGTTTGAGGAGTTCATATATTCACTATGTGTTAATGCTTTGTTCCGGTTCTCTATTAAAAGGAGGCCTTAATATCCCTTAGTTTCCTTATGGACCCCGCTGCCACGGGAGGGTAGGACAAAAGATGTCATGCAAGTTCTTTCCATAAGCACGTATGACTATTTACGGAATACATGCCTACATTATATTTATGAACTGGAGGTAGTTTTGTATCACCCTAGGTTATGACTGTTATATGAGGAATATCATCCAACGAATTCATCGATCCAATGCCTATGAATTTTCCATATATTGTTCTTGCTAAGTTACTATTGCTATTGCTACTGTTACGCTTGCTACAAAATCATTGCTATCACTGTTACCGTTACTACTATTGTTACCACTGCTATCTAAACTATCATATTAGTGTGCTACTAATCACTCTGCTACAGATAATTAATCTCCAGGTGTGGTTGAATTAACAACTCAACTGCTAATACCTTCAAATATTCTTTGGCTCCCCTTGTGTCGAATCTATAAATTTGGGCTGAATACTCTACCCTCGAAATATGTTGCGATCCCCTATACTTGTGGGTTATCAGGCTCCAACACCGGCGGAGCCGTCATATCCTTGCTCCTCCATTCGATTACCGGAGCCGTCATGATCTCCTTGTTGGGAAACGTAGCATGCAATTTCAAAAAAAAAATCTACGCGCACGCAAGATCTATCTAGGAGATGCATATCAACGAGAGGGGGAGAGTGTGTCTACGTACCCTCGTAGACCGAAAGCGGAGCGTTTGACAACGCGGTTGATGTAGTCGAACTTCTTCTCGTTCCGACCGATCAAGCACCGAACGTACGGCACCTCCGAGTTCTGCACACGTTCAGCTTGATGTCGTCCCTCGAACTCTTGATCCAGCAAAGTGTCGAGGGAGTAAATGAGTTCCGTCAGCACGACGGCGTGGTGACGGTGATGGTGAAGTGATTTGCGCGGAGCTTCGCCTAAGCACCACGAGAATATGACCGAGGGTGTAATCTGTGGAGGGGGGCGCCGCACACGGCTAACAGATGTTGTTGTGTGTTCTAGGCGCTTCCCCCCTTCATATATATAGGTGGGAGGGAGAGGGAGCAGCCAAGGGGGCATCCCAAGTAGGCCGAATTCTACTTGGGGTTCCTCCCCAATTCGGCCCCCCTTCCCTTTTTCACCGGAGGGGAAAGGAAAGAGGAGGGAGGAGGGAAGGGAGGGGGAGGCCGAATCCCTCCCCTTCCTTCTCTCTTCCCCTCTTTCCTTTCTCCTCTAGTGCGGCCCATATGGGGGGCGCAGCAGCCCCTACTGGCTGCTGCGTTTCCCCTCTTGGCCCATTAGGTCCATATCTTTGCCGGGGGGTGCCCGGAACCCCTTCCGGTGACCCGATATGTACCCGGTACCCTCCGGAACACTTCCGGTGTCCGAATACTATCGTCCTATATATCAATCTTTACCTCTCAACCATTTCGAGACTCCTCGTCATGTCCGTGATCTCATCCGGGACTCCGAACAACATTCGGTCACCAAATCACATAACTCATATAATACAAAATCGTCATCGAACGTTAAGCGTGCGCACCCTACGGGTTCGAGAACTATGTAGACATGACCGAGACATCTCTCTGGTCAATAACCAATAGCGGAACCTGGATGCTCATATTGTCTCCTACATATTCTACGAAGATCTTTTATCGGTCGAACCGTTATGACAACATACGTTATTCCCTTTGTCATCGGTATGTTACTTGCCCGAGATTCGATCATCGATAACTTCTTACCTAGTTCAATCTCGTTACCGGCAATTCTCTTTACTCGTTCCGTAATACATCATCCCGCAACCAACTCATTAGTCACTTCGGTTGCAAGGCTTCTTATGATGTGCATTACCGAGAGGGCCTAGAGATACCTCTCCGATACTCGGAGTGACAAATCCTAATCTCGATCTATGCCAACCCAACAAACACCTTCGGAGATACCTGTAGAGCATCTTTATAATCACCCAGTTGCATTGTGACGTTTGACAGCACACATGGTATTCCTCCGGTATCCGGGAGTTGCATAATCTCATAGTCAAAGGAATATGTATATGACATGAAGAAAGCAATAGCAATAAAACTGAACGATCAATATGCTAAGCTAATGGATGGGTCATGTCCATCACATAATTCTCCTAATGACGTGACCCCGTTCATCAAATGACAACACATGTCTATGGTTAGGAAACTTAACCATCTTTGATTAACGAGCTAGTCTAGTAGAGGCTTACTAGGGACACGGTGTTTTGTCTATGTATCCACACATGTATCAAGTTTCTGGTTAATACAATTCTAGCATGAATAATAAACATTTATCATGATATAAGGAAATATAAAATTACAACTTTATTATTGCCTCTAGGGCATATTTCCTTCAGTCTCCCACTTGAACTAGAGTCGATAATCTAGATTACATTGTAATGATTCTAACACCCATGGAGTCTTGGTGTTGATCACGTTTTGCTCGTGGAAGAGGTTTAGTCAACGGGTCTGCAACATTCAGATCCGTATGTATTTTGCAAATCTCTATGTCTCCCTCCTTCACTTGATCACGGATGGAGTTGAAGTGTCTCTTGATGTGTTTGGTTCTTTTGTGAAATCTGGATTCCTTCGCTAAGGCAATTGCTCCAGTATTGTCACAAAATATTTTCATTGGACCCGATGCACTAGGTATTACACCTAGATCGGATATGAACTCCTTCATCCAGACTCCTTCATTTGCTGCTTCCGAAGCAGCTATGTACTCCGCTTCACACATAGATCCCACCACGACGTGTAGGAGATATGCCCTAGAGGCAATAATAAATGTTATTGATTATCTCCCTGTTCATAATTAGGTTTATGTTCCATGCTATAACTGCTATGGTTTTCGAGTCTACAAATAAAACGAGGCTTGGAGGAAGACTCATATGCACGTGTGGGATAATAAACGATAAAATGTATTCCTAGTCAAGCCTCTATGACTGGCTCAAGTGTTGCATGATGGTTCTGTTTTCCTGATCATGGGCATGTCTATGCCAGCAACTTTGAGGGCACAATGTTAGAAGAACATTTGTGTTGAATCGACCCGATTGATGTTATGCTATGAGATACATTCGTCACAAGTTAATGGTTAATAACACAGAGATGGTTAATGTTTGCATGATTCCTTAGACGATGAGAGTATCGAGTTTCTTCATGCTTGATTCATGAACTTTGGGGTTTGTTAAACGTCATCCGTAAATGGGTGGCTATTACGGCGGCTTACGGGTTCATGGAAAAGTATGTCAAGTAACTTGATAGCTCAAGATTGGGATTTGCTCCTCCGACGTTGGAGAGATATCTCTGGGCCCTCTCGGTGTTACGGTATCCATCATCGTCTGGCCAGACACTTTGTGATTTGATCACGGGGATGCCGGAACACGGTAACGAGAAAAGAGAACAATACCGGTAACGAGGTAACTAGCATAGTGGACAAGTTGTTGATCCACGGGAATGCCAACATGTCTTGCCTCGGGTATTTGTAACATATCGCGAAGCAACAGGAATAGCACACGGCAACTGGAGGTTCACTCGAATATTCATTCGTGTGGGTATAGGGGTCAATATGGGTGTCCATGGCTCCGATGTTGATCATTGATCGGAAGGGGTTCCAGGTCATGTCTATACTTCACCGAACCTATAGGGTCACACGCTTAAGGGTCATCTATCTGCTGAATACTAGACAGGGAGTCTGAGAGAAAATCACCGAAAAGTTTCGGACACCGAAAAAGTTTCGGACAGCGGAAAAGTTCCGCAGAGAGAAGTCACCGGATGAATTCTGGTGAAACTGAAAAGTTGTTTCAGAGGATACCATTAAGTCAAATTGGTTTCGGCACATGCCTGATAATTCTTGGAGGGTGCCAGAATCATTCTGGAAACTTCTGGGAATTTTCTGGAAGAAAAACCGGAAATGTTTCGGAGCTGCCGGAACCGCTTCAGATGCTTTTCGCAGATGAAAATCACTAATCTGGAATTGTTCCAGAACGCGTTGAAAATTATTTTAGTGGGTACTGGAATTGTTCTAAGCCCACATAAATATTTTCAGTTCGAACGGACGCTGAAAAATGTCGTCATGAATAGTGAAAGTGCTTTTTGGATAATTTTTGGAAGCCACCTTTTAGGGATTTTGCTAAAGGCTTCTAGAAGGTGATGTGGATGGATGAGAACCCCCTTTGGGGGGGCCCTCATGGGGGAGTGGCCGGCCACACTAGGGGCTCCACCTTGGAGCCCCTCTTGTTCCTTGGTTTCTCCTTTAGGTCCTTGTGGAAGGACTTCCCTCATATGCCTTTGGGTTTTATTGGATAACTACCCTACCCCTTGGCTTTCCTATAAATAGAGGTGGAGGGGCAGCCCTCCACACTCATCCCTTGCTCTCATACACATGCCAAGATGTTATCTGGCTTCTCTCTCCCTCCCACGAAAAGAGTTTCGTAGAGCCGAAAGGCTGTCTGGGTTCCGGCAGGAACTAGTTCTGGACGGCGAAGCCCTGCCGGATAGGTGACACCATATGTGTGCAACTCTGTAGAGAGGTCGTAGTTTCGATCTTAGTGCCCGAGGGGCTGTTCGAGAGTGCCTCCCGAAGGGCTGTCCAAGTGACGGTCCGAGTTCTGTGAGTCCTCCCGAAGGGCTGTCCGAGTGACCATTCGAGTTTCGAAGGTCCTCCCGAAGGGCTGTCCGCGACATCGTCCGGGGGACTGTTCGACCGCCTCCCGGAGGGCTGTCCGAAGGGAAGACGAGGGTATACATCCTCGCGGTTGGGAGGTTGTAAATCCTAGCTGCGGGGATCTGCACCGCCGATCGTCATCGACTCTACTTCCGCTGCGCTACGAGTCGGTAACGAAAATGATCAAACCTTGTATGCAGTCTCCATAGTGGTCCTGGGCTGGTGCGTAGGTCGGAAATTTTTTGTTTTTTGCTGCGTTACCCTACAGTGGCATCATGAGCCGTGCTATGCGTAGATGCAGGTTGCGATCTAGAATACATAGAGATGTATGGGTGTTGCACAATATAATTAGGTAGTAGATGAGTTCTATTACTGAAAATTATTTGTGCGGGTAGCAGATGAAATCTGTTACCCGATGTTCTTGTTGCTTCCCTGGAATTTGCATATTTCTGATCTTGATAACAGTATGGTGGAGTTTCAAAGTTCTGGCAATCCGCGATCCTGATTGATCAACGAAGTGCTAACAGTTCATTGAATTCCACCGTAGTTAAAAGGAAAGATGAAATTTCGCAGACAAAAGGGCAATGCAGATATGATCTGCACGGGGGTCATGCGTATGACGAAGTTTAGTATGGGGCTCAAGATTTTATTATCTCGGTTTTCATACACCCTGGAAAGTTAATCTAGCGACTTGAATTATCATACTTGATGATGGACGTTGGTAGCTTCGGTTTGTTTCGAAACCTTAGAAGCCACGTAAAACAAGTTTTTGCATGAACCGATTAGAGACGTCTAACTTGGTTTTGCAGGAGGGTTTGCATGTGCATATGATGTGGTATAGCAGTGCTCATAATAATTTGATTATGTATGAGATGACTATATGATGTAAATTAATTAACATGACCTGCGTGTCATGATTCGGCATGATGGCTGGAGCCATATGATTGCACTTTAAATGACCTATGTGTCAACCTTGTTGTAATGCATTATTTTATTAGCTATAGAGATAGCAATATTATCTGGTGCATCGACAAGGTGGTGGCAATCTTCGCGAAGGTGAACACCGACGCGAATGCCGAAGACGAAGAAATACAAGACTTCTCCGTCAGAAAGGGCTATACCATATCATGCTATTATGAATTGCCTGAGATGTTTATCCCTTATGATGCATCCTTCTTGATTGCGCGGTAGTCGCTTTTTATTAGGGTGATCTCTCACAAAAATATCAAGTAGTTAGTGTTCTCCCAAGTGTAGCACCGTCACGGCACCTAACTTTTCGGGGTATCACAGGATCTCCCTGGGTATGAACGATTAGGGATGTGTGAGGCGGGTGAGTTGAGACCTCGCAGCAAGATCACTTGGTTGTCTTGACGTTCTGGAAGGATCTCCCTGAGCTCGGAACACGCCCATCGAAAGATGAACAAGAGTCACATAGAGATGTGATCGGCAAGTTTGCCTACCGATTGAAGTTCGCGCCATCAGTGTTCATCTCGTTCAATGGCGTTGAATGGAAATGCGGATCTTGTATCACTCACAATCTATTATGAGAGATATTGATTTGAGTGGGAGCGCACTGTTGAATTAACTTGTTTAATTCTCAGTGCAATTAATTATGAACTCTGTCTAAGTGTGATTTGCATAATAGTTGTAGAATTATGGCTCGCGTTTCCACCTTCCCTATTAAAATTGAATAGCTGTTAAATATCTGGTTAAAACTTTACAGTTGGTAACGTAATGTGAGGATTGTCCTCAAGAGTGCCGAGAAGGACTTTGTCCTATCGCATACTTTCGGTATTCTCTCGCTTATGCTATGGATCATGTGACTGTCGTCCTTCAATCCAAAAGCTAGAATTCTGTTTCAGTCAAGTGCAATATGTTTGCTTCCATGAGACCCGAACTTCGAAAGTTTGGATAGTTATGTGATATTCATGGAATCTGAAAATCATTTTCAGAGACAGACAAAGGCTAAAAGATATGAGATATCCAAAGCAATGTTTGTTTGCAAACTATTAGTAAAGGAGTTTTACTATGCATTAGACTGATAAGAGAGGGATCCAGGAGAACGCCTTTCATATGATGAAAGATGAATAAAAACTTAAAGAGAAAGGAAGTGTCCGAAGGGTGTTAGTGAAACTTTCACGCCTAGGAAGTCCAGGGCTAACGCCACTCTTAAGTTGGGTGCTTCTTCTGGAAGTAGGAGAAATACTAAAAGTTAAACTGTTAGAAGTATAATGGAAATAAGAAAGAAGACTGGAATATCCAGCTCATGTATGAATGTCATACAGGTTTTTGATGTATAGAAGGCTGGTCAAAGATATAGTTCTTGGAAATTATGATTAAATTGTTAATCACTGATTCTTGGGTATTGTGAGTTAATCACAAAGATACCCGCTCGATTGCTTTCTGTTGCAACTCGATGTAAGAACTACTATGGCCTGAAAGACTAGCCAGGAATGAGGTTTAGGTATACACAGGGAACATAGTAAATGTTACTATACCTTCCATCGGTGTATTACCGTCTGTATTTATTTTCATAATTCATTTTAGAGTTTCACACTCTAGCCCTTTGCATAAGGTACCTTGCAAGAAGGTTGTTCATAAGAGAACTTTTTATGTTCGGTGTTATGAATAACATAAGGGCCATACTTTCATTATGAATAAGATGTATGTTATGAATAATGATAATAATATATTACCTCTGGATTTACATTCATAATTCATTTTATAGTTTCATACACTCTAGCCCATTGCACAATGTTTGTTGCAAAAGAGTTGTTCATAAGAACAACAATTGTTGTTTAGTATTATGAATAAACATGAAGGGCCATACTTCCATCCAAGATGGGATGTATGTTATGAATATTGATAGTAATATGATACATCCATAACACTGACGCTAAATGTCGTAAGACTAAGAGAATACCACACAAGTGTGGCACTGCATTTGGTCACATTGGAGAAACCCGCATGGATAAATTCCATTATGATGGATTTTAAAGTTGTTTGATTTTGAATCATCTGACACTTGCAACTTTCCTCTGAAAAGTAAAGTGACTGAAATACCGTTCACAGGCCATAAGGAACGACCAAAGAACTTATTGGTGATCATACATTTTGATGTGTGTAGTCCGATAAATGTTATTGCAAACAGTGGATTTATCTATCTTCAGAAATACTCAAGTAGATATATGTATATTTACTTGATGAGACGTAAGTCTAGATCTTTTGAATTCATTTAAAAGGTTTTCAAGAATGAAGTAGAAGTTATTGTAACAAGAAAATTCTGTTTCTACAATTTGATTGCAGAAAGGAATATTTGAGTTACAAGTTTAGCGAATGTCTGATGAGTTTTGAAAAGAGTTTCATAACTTACACCTCCCGGAACACCACTGTGAGTGAAAAGTCCGTGAAGATGTAATCAAACCATTTATGACATGGTAAGATCAAAGATGACATAAATAAATTTGCCATTATCCCTTTTAAAAGGTGATGCTTTAGAGACTGCGGCTTTTACACTGAAAAGAGCTCCATCGGGTCTGTTGAAATGACACCATGGTATGGTACGCCCAACCATGTTATATCTTTTCTTAACATTTGGAATATGGGGCTTGTGTAAAAGGTTACAAACCTATTCCAAATCAGACAAGTGCTACTTTGTAGGTTATCCCAAGTCATTGGGTATTCCCCCACCACTATACCGAGGCAAAAGTTTTTGCCACAAAATGGTATGCTTTTAAAGAGAATTGTTCTTGCAAAAGGTGAGTGGGAGGACAGTGTAACTCGACGAGATAACCAGTATCTTCGTCATCAGGTCAAAGGAAAGGAACCTTGGAAGTGATTCCGGAGTTTCCTACTGCGACTGATACGGAAGTCTCTACAATAAAATGTATGGACTTCGGTCAAACTTGCAACTGAACCACGTAGGCAAGGCTCGTGCAAACCTCTCAGGTGCGCAGACGAGATATTGTTGTTAGACAACAGTATACCTACGATACACAAGGAAGCGTTGATGGGACCTGACTCCGAGATTGGCTAAATGCCAATACAATCCGAGATAGTTTCCATATAAGTGATTCAAGATTAAAACCTTGATACACCTTTCGGAAGACTTAGAGTCTGACGAATATTTATGGAACTATAACTGATACGAATAAAAATGTTTTATCCATAAAGCTCGACTTGTTGCAATATACAAGTTCAAGGAGTTGACTACGATGAGGTTGCTTCACCGTAGCGATGCTTAAAGTCGGTTCGGGTTGAACTAGCAATTAAAACATATTTCATATCATGAGATATAAAACAATGGATGGCAAAAGGATTTCCATCTGATGGAAATGAAACCAAGGACTTGCATGTGTTACAGTCCAAGGTATTTTGTCAATCCAGAGGATGCTAGTAAGGGTGCAAACTTCAGAGTTCCAGCGATGGACAGAAGAGAGCAAAGAGGAGTTGGAATCTTCGTGTTTTGATGAAATAGTCAAAAAGGGTTTTAACTTCATCAATGGGTAACGAAGATACTTGTAATTCAAGAAAGTAAGTGGGAGCATAATAACATTTCTAAAAACCTTGTGTGCTTGACACATTGTTAATTGGAATTAAAATTCTTGACACGAATTAGGACTTCATTTGAAAATAGTTTTTCAATGAAGTGCTTGGGCTAAATAGCCTTTATATTAGGCATGATGATCTATGGAGATAGATTTACCTAATAGGGCTAAGCAAAGATACATATTGACAAGATGCTAAAACCTTTTAGCATTAAAAACGTCAAGGAGTGATTCTTGCCGAAGTCACATGGAAAGAGTTTTTGCAAGACTCGGTGTCCCAAAACACTGATGAGCAAAATACATGATGGAGATTCCTCACACCTTCGTGTTTGGATTAATCATGTATTCCATGGTATGTAAAACAACCAGTTTTGTCCGATACTCCCAAGGTTTTGCGAGTATAGATACCAAAGTGATCAAAAGTACTGATCATAGGACAACAGTGAAAAGTGTCATTGAATGCTAGAGTAGCACTGATGACATGTTTTCTCGCAAGTGGAGATCATGAAGAGTTCGTTGTAAAATGTTACATCGATACAGTCTTCATCATTGCTCCAAGCGATTTTCGATTTAAATAAAGGGTTTTGTGTAATACATAATATGGTGGCACGGTAGTTGGAAATTGTTCCAAACAAGATACTGTGGCGAATTCTATAACAGAGGCGAAGTATGTTGCCGCTTTTTAAGCGACAAAGAAGATGTTGAATCATATAGTTCATTCATGAACTTAGTATGGTTCCAAGATGACTTTTGTCAATGGGACACTACTGCAGGTAGTTGCTCCATACCTCAGTCTGAGGAATCCAGGTTCGACCTGTGATTCACATACATACAAAGTCAAGTCCACACAAAATATGAATTTTGTGAAAGCGTGAAAACGTGAGGATATGCAAAGATACACACGGAGCTGAAGTCGTCAGATCCGTTGGACATCAGGCTATACCACAAGCGAAGCATATTTACACCGGTGTGCCACAGGTCTAAAGTGCATTAGCATTAACTAGATTATTGACTCTAGTGCAAGTGGGAGTCTGTAGGAGATATGCCCTAGAGGCAATAATAAATGTTATTGATTATCTCCCTGTTCATAATTAGGTTTATGTTCCATGCTATAACTGCTATGGTTTTCGAGTCTACAAATAAAACGAGGCTTGGAGGAAGACTCATATGCACGTGTGGGATAATAAACGATAAAATGTATTCCTAGTCAAGCCTCTATGACTGGCTCAAGTGTTGCATGATGGTTCTGTTTTCCTGATCATGGGCATGTCTATGCCAGCAACTTTGAGGGCACAATGTTAGAAGAACATTTGTGTTGAATCGACCCGATTGATGTTATGCTATGAGATACATTCGTCACAAGTTAATGGTTAATAACACAGAGATGGTTAATGTTTGCATGATTCCTTAGACGATGAGAGTATCGAGTTTCTTCATGCTTGATTCATGAACTTTGGGGTTTGTTAAACGTCATCCGTAAATGGGTGGCTATTACGGCGGCTTACGGGTTCATGGAAAAGTATGTCAAGTAACTTGATAGCTCAAGATTGGGATTTGCTCCTCCGACGTTGGAGAGATATCTCTGGGCCCTCTCGGTGTTACGGTATCCATCATCGTCTGGCCAGACACTTTGTGATTTGATCACGGGGATGCCGGAACACGGTAACGAGAAAAGAGAACAATACCGGTAACGAGGTAACTAGCATAGTGGACAAGTTGTTGATCCACGGGAATGCCAACATGTCTTGCCTCGGGTATTTGTAACATATCGCGAAGCAACAGGAATAGCACACGGCAACTGGAGGTTCACTCGAATATTCATTCGTGTGGGTATAGGGGTCAATATGGGTGTCCATGGCTCCGATGTTGATCATTGATCGGAAGGGGTTCCAGGTCATGTCTATACTTCACCGAACCTATAGGGTCACACGCTTAAGGGTCATCTATCTGCTGAATACTAGACAGGGAGTCTGAGAGAAAATCACCGAAAAGTTTCGGACACCGAAAAAGTTTCGGACAGCGGAAAAGTTCCGCAGAGAGAAGTCACCGGATGAATTCTGGTGAAACTGAAAAGTTGTTTCAGAGGATACCATTAAGTCAAATTGGTTTCGGCACATGCCTGATAATTCTTGGAGGGTGCCAGAATCATTCTGGAAACTTCTGGGAATTTTCTGGAAGAAAAACCGGAAATGTTTCGGAGCTGCCGGAACCGCTTCAGATGCTTTTCGCAGATGAAAATCACTAATCTGGAATTGTTCCAGAACGCGTTGAAAATTATTTTAGTGGGTACTGGAATTGTTCTAAGCCCACATAAATATTTTCAGTTCGAACGGACGCTGAAAAATGTCGTCGTGAATAGTGAAAGTGCTTTTTGGAAGCCACCTTTTAGGGCTTTTGCTAAAGGCTTCTAGAAGGTGATGTGGATGGATGAGAACCCCCTTTGGGGGGGCCCTCATGGGGGAGTGGCCGGCCACACTAGGGGCTCCACCTTGGAGCCCCTCTTGTTCCTTGGTTTCTCCTTTAGGTCCTTGTGGAAGGACTTCCCTCATATGCCTTTGGGTTTTATTGGATAACTACCCTACCCCTTGGCTTTCCTATAAATAGAGGTGGAGGGGCAGCCCTCCACACTCATCCCTTGCTCTCATACACATGCCAAGATGTTATCTGGCTTCTCTCTCCCTCCCACGAAAAGAGTTTCGTAGAGCCGAAAGGCTGTCTGGGTTCCGGCAGGAACTAGTTCTGGACGGCGAAGCCCTGCCGGATAGGTGACACCGTATGTGTGCAACTCTGTAGAGAGGTCGTAGTTTCGATCTTAGTGCCCAAGGGGCTGTTCGAGAGTGCCTCCCGAAGGGCTGTCCAAGTGACGGTCCGAGTTCTGTGAGTCCTCCCGAAGGGCTGTCCGAGTGACCATTCGAGTTTCGAAGGTCCTCCCGAAGGGCTGTCCGCGACATCGTCTGGGGGACTGTTCGACCGCCTCCCGGAGGGCTGTCCGAAGGGAAGACGAGGGTATACATCCTCGCGGTTGGGAGGTTGTAAATCCTAGCTGCGGGGATCTGCACCGCCGATCGTCATCGACTCTGCTTCCGCTGCGCTACGAGTCGGTAACGAACATGATCAAACCTTGTATGCAGTCTCCATAGTGGTCCTGGGCTGGTGCGTAGGGCGGAAATTTTTTGTTTTCTGCTGCGTTACCCTACACGACGCTCTGCTTGGAACTGCACCAACTGACAGCTGCACCATTCAATATAAATACGTATCCGGTTTGTGACTTAGAGTCATCCGAATCAGTGTCAAAGCTAGCATCGACGTAACCATTTACGACGAGCTCTTTGTCACCTCCATAAACGAGAAACATATCCTTAGTCCTTTTCAGGTACTTCAGGATGTTCTTGACCGCTGTCCATTGATCCACTCCTGGATTACTTTGGTACCTCCCTGCTAAACTTATAGCAAGGCACACATCAGGTCTGGTACACAGCATAGCATACATGATAGAACCTATGGCTGAGGCATAGGGAATGACTTTCATTTTCTCTCTATCTTCTGCAGTGGTCGGGCATTGGGTCTGACTCATCTTCACACCTTGTAACACAGGCAAGAACCCTTTCTTTGACTGATCCATTTTGAACTTCTTCAAAACTTCATCAAGCTATGTGCTTTGTGAAAGACCTATTAAGCGTCTTGATCTATCTCTATAGATCTTGATGCCCAATATATAAGCAGCTTCACCGAGGTCTTTCATTGAAAAACTTTTATTCAAGTATCCTTTTATGCTATCCAGAAATTCTACATCATTTCCAATCAATAATATGTCATCCACATATAATATTAGAAATGCTACAGAGCTCCCACTCACTTTCATGTAAATACAGGCTTCTCCGAAAGTCTGTATAAAACCATATGCTTTGATCACTTTATCAAAGCGTATATTCCAACTCCGAGATGCTTGCACCAGTCCATAGATGGATCGCTGGAGCTTGCACACTTTGTTAGCACCTTTAGGATCGACAAAACCTTCTGGTTGCATCATATACAACTCTTCTTTAAGAAATCCATTAAGGAATGCAGTTTTGACGTCCATTTGCCAGATTTCATAATCATAAAATGCGGCAATTGCTAACATGATTCGGACAGACTTAAGCATCGCTACGGGTGAGAAAGTCTCATGGTAGTCAACTCCTTGAACTTGTCAAAAACCTTTTGCAACAAGTCGAGCTTTGTAGACAGTAACATTACCATCAGCGTCAGTCTTCTTCTTGAAGATCCATTTATTCTCTATGGCTCACCGATCGTCGGGCAAGTCAACCAAAGTCCACACTTTGTTCTCATACATGGATCCTATCTCAGATTTCATGGCCTCAAGCCATTTATTAGAATCTGGGCTCATCATACCTTCTTCATAGTTCGTAAGTTCGTCATGGTCTAGTAACATGACTTCCAGAACAGGATTACCGTACCACTCTGGTGCCGAACGTGCTTTGGTTGACCTACGAGGTTTGATAGTAACTTGATCTGAAATTTCATGATCATTATCATTAGTTTCCTCTCTAGTTGGTGTAGGCATCACGGGACGGTTTTCTGTGATGAGTTACTTTCCAATTCGAGAGAAGGTACAATTACCTCATCAAGTTCTACTTTTCTCCCACTCACTTCTTTCTAGAGAAATTCCTTCTCTAGAAAGTTTCCATTCTTGGCAACAAATATCTTGCCTTCGGATTTGTGGTAGAAGGTGTACCCAATTGTTTCCTTAGGGTAGCCTATGAAGACGCACTTCTCCAATTTGGGTTTGAGCTTATCAGGCTGAAGCCTTTCGACATAAGTGTCGCAACCCCAAACTTTAAGAAACAACAGCTTAGGTTACCTGCCAAACCATAGTTCATACGGTGTCGTCTCAACGGATTTAGACGGTGCCCTATTTAACGTGAATGCAGCTGTCTCTAATGCATATCCTCAAAACGATAGTGGTAAATCGGTAAGAGACATCATAGATCACACCATATCTAATATAGTATGATTACGACGTTCGGACACACCATTACGCTGTGGTGTTCCAGGTGGCGTGAGTTGTGAAACTATTCCACATTGTTTTAAATGAAGGTCAAACTCGTAACTCAAATATTCGCCTCCACGATCAGATCGTAGAAACTTTATTTTCTTGTTACGATGATTCTCCACTTCACTCTGAAATTCTTTGAACTTTTCAAATGTTTCAGACTTGTGTTTCATCAAGTAGATATACCCATATCTGCTCAATTCATCCGTGAAGGTTAGAAAATAACGATACCCGCCGCGAGCTCAACACTCATCGGACCACATACATCGGTATGAATTATTTCCAATAAGTCATTGGCTCGCTCCATTGTTCCGGAGAACGGAGTTTTAGTCATCTTGCCCATGAGGCATGGTTCGCAAGTATCAAATAATTCATAATCAAGTGATTCCAAAAGCCCATCTGCATGGATTTTCTTCATGCGCTTTACACCAATATGACCTAAATGGCAGTGCCACAAATATGTTGCACTATCATTATCAACTTTGCATCTTTTGGTATTAATATTATGAATATGTGTATCACCACAATCGAGATTCAACAAAAATAGACCACTCTTCAAGGGTGCATCACCATAGAAGATATTACTCATATAAATAGAACAACCATTATTATCTGATTTAAATGAATAACCATCTCACACTAAACAAGAACCAGATATAATGTTCATGCTCAACGCTGGCACCAAATAACAATTATTCAGGTCTAAAACTAATCCCGAAGGTAGATGTAGAGGTAGCATGCCGACGGCGATCACATCGACCTTGCAACCATTCCCGACGCGCATCGTCACCTCGTCCTTAGCCAATCTTCGTTTAATCCGTAGCTCCTGTTTCGAGTTACAAATATGAGCAACCGAACCAGTATCAAATACCCAGGCGCTACTACGAGCATTAGTAAGGTACACATCAATAACATGTATATCACATATACCTTTGTTCACTTTGCCATCCTTCTTATCCACCAAATACTTGGGGCAGTTCCGCTTCCAGTGACCGGTCCCTTTGCAGTAGAAGCACTCAGTTTCAGGCTTGGGTCCAGCTTTGGGCTTCTTCCCGGGAGTGGCAACTTGCTTGCCATTCTTCTTGAAGTTCCCCTTCTTTCCCTTGCCCTTTTTCTTGAAACTAGTGGTCTTGTTAACCATCAACACTTGATGCTCCTTCTTGATTTGTACCTCTGCAGCTTTGAGCATTGCGAAGAGCTCAGGAATTGTCTTTTCCATCCCTTGCATATTATAGTTCATCATGAAGCCTTTGTAGCTTGGTGGCAGTGATTGGAGAACCCTGTCAATAACACTATCATCTAGAAGATTAACTCCCAGCTGAGTCAAGTGATTATGATACCCAGACATTTTGAGTATGTGTTCACTGACAGAACTGTTCTCCTCCATCTTGCAGCTATAGAACTTGTTGGAGACTTCATATCTCTCAACTCGGGCATTTGCTTGAAATATTAACTTCAATTCCTGGAACATCTCATATGGTCCATGACGTTCAAAACGTCTTTGAAGTCCCGATTCTAAGCCGTAAAGCATGGCACACTGAACTATCGAGTAGTCATCAGATTGAGCTTGCCAGACGTTCATAACATCAGCTTCTACTCCTGCAGGAGGCCTTTCACCTAGCGGTGCATCAAGGACATAATTCTTGTGTGCAGCAATGAGGATAATCCTCAAGTTACGGACCCTAGTCCGTGTAGTTACTACCATGATCTTTCAACTTAGCTTTCTCTAGGAACGCATTAAAATTCAAGGGAACGGTAGCACGGGCCATTGATCTACAACATAGATATGCAAATACTATCAGGACTAAGTTCATGATAAATTAAGTTCAATTAATCAAATTACTTAAGAACACCCACTTAGATAGACATCCCTCAAGTCATCTAAATGATACGTGATCCAAATCAACTAAACCATGTCCGATCATCACGTGAGATGGAGTAGTCATCAATGGTGAACATCTCTATGGTGATCATATCTACTATATGATTCACGTTCGACCTTTCGGTATCCAGTGTTCCGAGGCCATGTCTGTACATGCCAGGCTCGTCAAGTTTAACCCGAGTATTCCGCATGTGCAAAACTGTCTTGCACCCGTTGTATGTGAACGTAGAGTCTATCACACCCGATCATCACGTGGTGTCTCAACACGACGAACTGTCGCAACGGTGCATACTCAGGGAGAACACTTATACCTTGAAATTTAGTTAAGGGATCATCTTACAATGCTACCGCCGTACTAAGCAAAATAAGATGCATAAACGATAAACATCTCATGCAATCAAAATATGTGACATGATATGGCCATCATCATCTTGTGCTTTTGATCTCCATCTCCAAAGCATCGTCATGATCTCCATCGTCACTGGCTCGACACCTTGATCTCCATCGTTGCATCATGGTCATCTCGCCAACTATTGCTTCTACAACTATCGCTAACGCATAGTGATAAAGTAAAGCAATTACATGGTGTTTGCATTTCATACAATAAAGAGACAACCATAAGGCTCTTGCAGGTTGCCGATAACTTTTACAAAACATGATCATCTCATACAATAACGTATATCACATCATGTCTTGACCATATCACATCAAAACATGCCCTGCAAAAACAAGTTAGACGTCCTCTACTTTGTTGTTGCAAGTTTTACGTGGCTGCTACGGGCTTCTAGCAAGAACCGTTCTTACCTATGCATCAAAACCACAACGGTGATTTATCAAGTTTGCTGTTTTAACCTTCAACAAGGACCAGCCGTAGTCAAATTCGATTCAACTAAAGTAGGAGAAACAGACACCCGCCAGCCACCTTTACGCAAAACTAGTTGCATGTCTGTCGGTGGAACCGGTCTCATGAACGTGGTCATGTAAGGTTGGTCCGGGCCGCTTCATCCAACAATACCGCCGAATCAAAATAAGACATTGGTGGTAAGCAGTATGACAATCACCGCCCACAACTCTTTGTGTTCTACTCGTGCATATCATCTACGCATAGACCTGGCTCGGATGCCACTGTTGGGAAACGTAGCATGCAATTTCAAAAAATATCTACGCTCACGCAAGATCTATCTAGGAGATGCATAGCAAGGAGAGGGGGAGAGTGTGTATACGTACCCTCGTAGACCGAAAGCGGAAGCGTTTGACAATGCGGTTGATGTAGTCGAACTTCTTCTCGTTCCGACCGATCAAGCACCGAACGTACGGCACCTCCGAGTTCTGCACACGTTCAGCTCGATGACGTCCCTCGAACTCTTGATCCAGCAAAGTGTCGAGGGAGTAGATGAGTTCCGTCAGCACGACAGCGTGGTGACGGTGATGGTGAAGTGATCTGCGCAGAGCTTCGCCTAAGCACCACGAGAATATGACCGAGGGTGTAATCTGTGGAGGGGGGCGCCGCACACGGCTAACAGATGTTGTTGTGTGTTCTAGGCGCTTCCCCCCTTCATATATATAGGTGGGAGGGAGAG
This sequence comes from Thinopyrum elongatum, assembly GCA_011799875.1. Taxonomy (NCBI): domain Eukaryota; kingdom Viridiplantae; phylum Streptophyta; class Magnoliopsida; order Poales; family Poaceae; genus Thinopyrum; species Thinopyrum elongatum. Next base: position 50,532,965 of record CM022303.1, on the reverse strand, counting down.
GGAGCAGCCAAGGGGGGCGTCCCAAGTAGGCCGAATCCTACTTGGGGTTCCTCCCCAATTCGGCCCCCCTTCCCTTTTTCACCGGAGGGGAAAGGAAAGAGGAGGGAGGAGGGAAGGAAGGGGGAGGCCGAATCCCTCCCCTTCCTTCTCTCTTCCCCTCTTTCCTTTCTCCTCTGGTGCGGCCCATATGGGGGGCGCAGCAGCCCCTGCTGGCTGTTGCGTTTCCCCTCTTGGCCCATTAGGCCCATATCTTTGCCGGGGGGTGCCCGGAACCCCTCCGGTGACCCGATATGTACCCGGTACCCTCCGAAACACTTCCGGTGTCCGAATACTATCGTCCTATATATCAATCTTTACCTCTCGACCATTTCGAGACTCCTCGTCATGTCCGTGATCTCATCCGGGACTCCGAACAACATTCGGTCACCAAATCACATAACTCATATAATACAAAATCGTCATCGAACGTTAAGCGTGCGCACCCTACGGGTTTGAGAACTATGTAGACATGACCGAGACATCTCTCTGATCAATAACCAAAAGCGGAACCTGGATGCTCATATTGGCTCCTACATATTCTATGAAGATCTTTTATCGGTCAAACCATTATGACAACATACGTTATTCCCTTTGTCATCGGTATGTTACTTGCCTGAGATTCGATCGTCGGTATCTTCATACCCAGTTCAATCTCGTTACCGGCAAGTCTCTTTACTCGTTCCGTAATACATCATCCCGCAACTAACTCATTCGTCACTTTGCTTGCAAGGCTTCTTATGATGTGCATTACCGAGAGGGCCTAGAGATACCTCTCCGATACTCGGAGTGACAAATCCTAATCTCGATTTATGCCAACCCAACAAACACCTTCGGAGATACCTGTAGAGCATCTTTATAATCACCCAGTTACGTTGTGACGTTTGATAGCACACAAGGTATTCCTCCGGTATCCGGGAGTTGCATAATCTCATAGTCAAAGGAATATGTATATGACATGAAGAAAGCAATAGAAATAAAATTGAACGATCAATATGCTAAGCTAACGGATGGGTCATGTCCATCACATAATTCTCCTAATGACCTGATCCCGTTCATTAAATGACAACACATGTCTATGGTTAGGAAACTTAACCATCTTTGATTAACGAGCTAGTCTAGTAGAGGCTTACTAGGGACACGGTGTTTTGTCTATGTATCCACACATGTATCAAGTTTCCGGTTAATACAATTCTAGCATGAATAATAAACATTTATCATGATATAAGGAAATATAAATAACAACTTTATTATTGCCTCTAGGGCATATTTCCTTCACTCCTCCCTTCTCCATTCGATCACCGGAGCCGTCATCCTCTCTTTCCTCACCATCAGTGTCATTGAGAAACGACAAGGTGATATCACCTCCATCGCAGATTATATCCCCCAACAAATCTTCTTTTTCTAAGTCTCTGTCCATAGTTTCTGCAAATATTACAACATGGCAATATACAACCATGAGAGATGGATTAGTGGCAAACATAGACCTAATCACAACAAGGAATCATATGCATATGAGCAATGGATTAGTGGCAAACATCGTGCAAAGTTGACAAGTTTTATAACAGTCAGTTTCAGACGATCGTCGAGGACTCCTCCCCCCTCATGTCTGATGAGTCGTCCTATCTTTCGAGAGAGGATACTTTGCGGACCGCCTCTCTCATGCCTGTCCGACGTGCAAATCATGTTTTCATATGCCTCAAAATCAAAGTTATCGGGGTTATGTTTTAACGACCCCCCTCATGTTGAAGTTATCAGGGTTATGTTTTAACGACCCCCCTCATGTTGAAGTTATCGGGGTTATGTTTTAACGACCCCCTTTCTCATGTTTTCATATGCCTCAAAATCAAAGTTATATATCGGGGTTATGTTTTAACGACAAGATGAATACAAGATTTATACACAAGATGAATACAAGATGAATACAAGATTTATACACATGGATGAATACACAACTCAACAAATGAACCAACCATCATCCTATGAACAAAACTCAACATACAACAAGTGGACACCTTTTGTCGAACAGCGGAGGGACGATCAGGGACCAACTCCATGGAGATGCAACACCACAACCTGTAATTCCACTGATTGGAAAAAATTAGGCAAAACCCAAGTATAGTAGTGCTTGCATGGCAAAAAAAACCTAGTAAACCTAGTAAAAAGAAGTATATTTGTCACCAAAATACAGCAAAAAAATAATTTTTTATGAAGGAGAAAATAGATCCTGTTGAACTTGAGCATTTCTCAGACTTTGAAATGCTTCTGTTGAACTAAAACTATTTCAATAGGATCAATGCAAAATGCAAAGTTCTGTTACAGATTATGACTTGGTGAAAACAGAGCACAAACATGAGCAGAGTTAATCTGATGACATGTTGGAGACAACAAATAAATATGCTATAGTGGTTATACATGGCAAGTAAAAGCATGGCATGGAAGTACTAGTTGCACATAACAAATGATTTTTACTGAACATGAGCATATGACCTCTAGATCAGTGGGATTCATCAAGGCAAGTTGCAAAGTTAAAACAGATTCTCAGACTTGGTGTAATTTAGTGTGGCAGAAACAGATTTAAGATGCACACTTGGAGGCAAGAATTAAATATGCTACAGGGAAAGAACATGGCATCAAAATGTATGGCATGATAGAGCATAACATAAACAACAAAACATGGTTACTGATCATGTTCAGAAGAGTCATGGATGTGATGGTAGCATCAAGAGAACGTGGCAAGAAGATATAACAGATTTCAGAAAAACTGGGCATGCTGACAACAACATCATGATGCTGTCTTGGGAGGCACGTAACAGCAAGCATAATGGTTTTACAATTTATGAAACTGACATGAGCATGTAGTAGACATAGCAATCTTCAAATATTCCATTGGTACAAGTTCATATGATGCACAGATCATTTACTATGGATTTTACAAAATGGAACATTCTGTTAACAGGATGATAGATATAACATGATAGCAACTTGAGAGCAACAACTAAACATGCTACAGCAAGGTAACATAGCAACCAAAAGCATGGCATCAAAGTACACATCACAAAAACCAAATCACATGAAGGAATCATATACATATGAGGTCTAGATTAGTAGCAACCAACAACCAAAGTTGGCAAGTTTTATAACAGATAGTTTAGGACTTAATGAAATTAACATCGTAAAACAGAAACAGTGAGTAGGCATGTTTGCAAGCTCATGGCACTTACATCAGGGCATATCATGGCATGAAAAAATTACTATCAGCAAGTACACATAAAAATGATCCAACGTCATGTTGATAAGTTGCTCATATGGTGCATGCATTAATTCACACAAAAATGACAAAGTGACAAACATCAACAGTTTTCAGCACAACATCATTTAGCACTTTTGCAACAGAGCTTATGGCATGAAGATGAATCCTAACATGCATTCAACAGGAAGGAGGGAAGAGAGGAGTGGAGGGAGTATACCTGTCCGACGGCGTCGGGTGGTAACCCACAAGTATAGGGGGTCGCAACAGTTTTCGAGGGTAGAGTATTCAACCCAAATTTATTTATTCGACACAAGGGGAGCCAAAGAATATTCATGAGTATTAGCATTTGAGTTGTCAATTCAACCACACCTGAAAGACTTAATATCTGCAGCAAAGTGTTTAGTAGCAAAGTAGTATGAAAGTAACGGTAACGGTGGCAAAAGTAACAGTAGCAGTTTTGTAGTAATTGTAACAGTGGCAACGGCAAAGTAACTGAGCAAAGATCAATATGTGAAAAGCTCATAGGCATTGGATCAGTGATGGATAATTATGTCGGATGGCATTCATCATGCAACAGTTATAACCTAGGGTGACACAGAACTAGCTCCAATTCATCAATATAATGTAGGCATATATTCCATATATAGTCATACGTGCTTATGGAAAAGAACTTGCATGACATCTTTTTTCCTACCCTCCCGTGGCAGCGGGGTCCTAATGGAAACTAAGAGATATTAAGGCCTCCTTTTAATAGAGAACCGGAACAAAGCATTAGCACTTAGTGAATACATGAACTCCTCAAACTACGGTAATCACCAGAAAGAATCCCAATTATTGTCACCTTGGGGTATGCGGATCATAACACGTAATAGATGTCTACAACTTGCAAGATCGGATCAAGAACATAAATATATATATATGAAAACATAATAGGTTCAGATCTGAAATCATGGCACTCGGGCCCTAGTGACAAGCATTAAGCATAGCAAAGTCATAGCAACATCAATCTAAGAACATAGTGGATACTAGGGATCAAACCCTAACAAAACTAACTCGATTACATGATAAATCTCATCCAACCCTTCACCGTCCAGCAAGCCTACAAAGGAATTACTCACCCCCGGCGGTGAGCATCATGAAATTGGCGATGGAGGATGGTTGATGATGACGACGACGTCGATTTCCCCTCTCAGGAGCCCAAAACAGACTCCAGGTCTGCCCTCCCGAGGAAGAACAGGAGGTGGCGGAGGCTCCGTATCGTAAAACGCGATGAACTCTTCTCCTTGATTTTTCTCTCCGGATGTGAATATATAGCGTTGGAATTAGGGTCGGAGGAGCTCCAGGGGGCCCACAAGCCTGCAGGGCGCGCCCCCAGGGCTTGTGACCTATGGGTAGCCCCCATCTGAATAATTCTTGCGCCAGTATTTTTTATTAATTCCAAAAATATTCTCCGTAAATTTTCAGGTCAATCCGAGAACTTTTATTTCTGCACAAAAATAACACCATGGCAGTTCTGCTGAAAACAGCGTCAGTCCGGGTTAGTTCCATTCAAATCATGCAAATTAGAGTCCAAAACAAGGGCAAAAGAGTTTGGAAAAGTAGATACGATGGAGACGTATCAACTACCCCAAGCTTAACCCATTGCTTGTCCTCAAGCAATTCAATTGACAAACTGAAAGTGACAAAGAAAAACTTTTACAAACTCTGTTTGATCTTGTTGTTGTAAATATGTCTAACTTATGTTCAGGTTTTCAGCAAAGATTATGAACTAACCATATTCACAATAACATTTAGGTCTCACATTTACTCATATCAATGACATAACCAACTAGCGAGTAATAATAAAATATCTCAGATGACAACACTTTTTTCAAAACAATCATGATACAATATGATATGATGGTATCTCGCTAGCCCTTTCTAAGACCGCAAAACATAAATGAAGAGCACCTCTGAAGAACAAGGACTGACTAGACATTATAATTCATGGCAAAAGAGATCCAGTCACAGTCAAACTCAATATCAATTAATAACAATGCATAGGAATGACATTAGTGCTCTCTAACTGGTGCTTTTTATAAGAGGATGACGACTCAACAATAAAAGTAAATAGATAGGCCCTTCGCAGAGGGAACCAGGGATTTGCAGAGGTGCCAGAGCTCGAAGCTTTTAAAACAGAGATGAATATAATTTTGAGCGGTATGCTTTCATTGTCAACATAACAACCAAGAGATCTCACTATGTTCCATGCTAGATACATTATAGGCGGTTCTCAAACAGAATAGTAAAGTTTTTACTCCCCCTCCACCAATCAATCATACTCCACGGCTAGCTGAATCCACGGGTACCATCCATACAAACAACAGTCCTGGGGGAGTTTTGTTTCATTATATTTTTATTTTTGATTTTGAGCATGGAACTGGGCATCCCGATTACCAGCAACTTTCTCGTGAATGACAAGTGAATAAACACTCATCGTGAGAATAACCTACCTAGCATGGAAGATACTGACAGCCCCCGGTCGCTACATGAGCGATTCCGGCATACAAAACAGAATATTATTTAAAGGTTTAGAGTTTGGCACATTCAAATTTACTTGGAACGGCAGGTAAATACCGCATATAGGTAGGTATGGTGGAATCATATGGAACAACTATGGGTTTAAGAAAGTGGATGCACAAGCAGTATTCCCACTTAATACAAGTGAAGGCTAGAAAAAGATTGACGAGCGACCAACTAGAGAGCGACAACGGTCATAAACATGCATTGAGATTAACCAACATTGAATACAAGCATGAGTAGGATATAAATCACCATGAACATAAATATCATGGAGGCTATGTTGATTTTGTTTCAACTACATGCGTGAACATGCGCCAAGTCAAGCCACTTGAATCATTCAAAGGAGGATACCAACCTATCATACTACATCATAACCATTTTAAAATGCATGTTGGCACACAAGACAAACCATTATACATTCCTAGCTAATTAAGCATGGCATGAGTAACTATAATCTCTAATTGTCATTGCAAACATGTCTCATTCATAACAGGCTGAATCAAGAACAATGAGCTAGTCATATTTACAAAAACAAAATAAGTCGACTTCGTACCAGCTTTTCTCCATCTCAATCAATTCATCATATATCGTCATTATTGCCTTTCACTTGCACGACCGAACGATGTGAATAATAATAAGAGTGCACATGCATTGGACTAAGCTAGAATCTGCAAACATTTATTCAAAAGTGAAGACAAGGTAATATGGGCTCTTTGTTAGATCAACAATAATGCATAAGAGAGCCACTCAACATTTTCATCGTGGTCTTCTCCTTACGACCCAAAGAAAAGAAAAGAATTTCAAAGAAACACACTGAAATATTTTTTGGAGTTTTTGTTTTTCTAAAAGAAAGCAAATTAACGAAGGGAAAACAAAAACGAGAAAAACTATTTACATGGGAAAGCTCCCAACAAGTAAAAGAAGAACGAGAAATCTTTTTGGGTTTTCTTTTAATACTACAACTAATTAAACTAAAAGGAAACTAGAACTAATTTTTTTTGGATTTTCTCAAAAAAATTCCAAACACACAAGAAGAAAGCGAGAAAAAGATTAACTAGCATGGATGATACAATGAAAAAGTATGAGAACCGACATCTGGAATAAATGTGTGAACATGAATGTAATGTCGGTGAGAAATACGTACTCCCCCAAGCTTAGGCTTTTGGCCTAAGTTGGTCTAGGATACTGCGGAGGGTCCTGAGGGTTCCACTGGTTGGCCAGCTCCTGTGGCTCCCATTGATAAACAGGCTCCAGGTACGGCTCTGGTGATAATGCTGGCTCAGGAACTGGGGATCGCGTCCGCTCCTAGTATGCATAAATATCATCGGGCATAATAATGTACCTGCCTGAATGAAAATTGAACAAAGAAGGTGCAGGCAAAGTAATAATCTGACAAGTGCCCTGACTAAAGACTAGGTTATAGATGAGCCGCTTCTCTTTATCGTTCTTAATAAAATCATGTGCTACCATACTAGTATAGTCTAAATACTTAGTGGGCAACAACATTTCCTCTTTCTCATCAAGCCTAATGGGTATCTCAAGATGTTTAGCTAGGCGGGAAGCATAGATACCTCCGAAAATAGGACCCCTCGAACGGTTTAAACTCAACCGTCGAGCAACCATAGTGCCCAAACTAAAATTTCTATCAGTATATAGAGCATGACGTAAAATGGCAAGGTTAGGAGCACTGAGGCCTCCACTGTCCCCACGACCAATCAAACATCTCCCCTCAAATAATGAATAATAGCGTAAAACAGGAAAATGTAAACTAGCCACTCCCCTCTCTCTTCTCCCACAGTAGTTTCAGCAATAAAGTCCTCCACATCTCTAGGACGTGGTTCATTGATGCTGCCCTCATAAGGTAATTTGCAAACATTGCAAAAATCATAAAGAGTCATTTTCTTAGGCACATCATATAAGTGAAATTCTACCATAGGAGGATATTCCCTATAACGAAAGTGAAAATTTTGCACGAAGGTGTTAGTGAGAAGGAGATATTGGTCACACTTATCATGGAGGAAGCCGGTAATGCCTGCATTCTCCGCCAAATAATAGAAATCATCATAAATTCCGGCTGCTTTCAAGAATGCATCACTTGGCCATTCACATGGCCGAACCTCCGCCACACCTGGAAGATTATACTTAGTCTTCTTCTTCTCCTCTTTCTCATTTTCTTTAGAACCCCGGCTTGAAGAGCCTCTTAACCATCTCTTCATCATTTCTTTTATTCTCTCTGAAAATTTCTGAAATTTTTAGTGACTCAAAATAAAAGTGAACCAAACTCAATAAAACTAATAGCAACTACTCCTACAAGTGTCTAGAGGCGATATCATGCAACAAAACTACTTTGGACCATATAAATTTGACATGCAGGCTCAAGAACATGGTCACCACAGCAGCAAAATGAGCTAGAACATGAGTTTGAGCAATGGTGGGATTTTTTCTGGAGAAAGACGAAGTGGATGGGTGCTGGCATAAGTGAAGGGGACCCACGTGGGACCCACAAGCCTGCTAGGTGCGCCCAGGGGGGTAGGCGCTCCCTGTGGGCTTGTGGCCCACTGATGCATCCCCCTGAGGTGTTTTCAGTGCCAAAAATTCTAAAATATTCTGGAAAAAATCATACTAAATTTTCAGGGCATTTGGAGAACTTCTATTTTCTGGTCATTTCTTTATTGCACGAATAATTCAGAAAACAGAAAAATAATAGTAATTCTACTTTATTTATTCTAAATAACAGAGAGTAAAAGTTGGGTACAGAAGGTTGTACTTCCTAAATTCATCCATCACATGTCCGTCAAAAAGAATCCATTAATAAGGTTGATCAAGTCTTATTAACAAACTTCTTCCAAGTGACATGAAACCGGAGAATTTTCGAATAACACTAGGTTACCTCAATGGGGATATGCATGTCCCCAACAATAAGAATATCATATTTCTTTTTGATAGTAGGGATAGGGAATTTAAACCCTCCAATAGCAATTGTTGGAATTTCTCCAATAGAGTTGATACTATTCACTTGAGGTTGCTTCTTCGAAAAGTGTACCGTATGCTCATTACCATTAACATGAAAAGTGACATTACCCTTATTGCAATCAATAATAGCCCCTGCAGTATTCAAGAAGGGTCTACCAAGGATGATCGACATACTATCGTCCTCGGGTATATCAAGAATAACAAAGTCCGTTAGAATAGTAGCATTTGCAACGACGACAGGTACATCCTCACAAATGCCGATAGGTATAGCAGTTGATTTATCAGCCATTTGCAAAGAGATTTTAGTAGGTGTCAACTTATTCAAATTAAGTCTACGATATAAAGAGAAAGGCATAACACTAACACCGGCTCCAAGATCACATAAAGCAGTTTTAACATAGTTTCTTGTTATGGAGCATAGTATAGTTGGTATTCCTGGATCTCCTAGTTACTTTGGTATTCCACCTTTAAAAGTATAATTAGCAAGCATGGTGGAGATTTCAGCTTCCAGTTTATTTGTAACAATATCTTTCATATACTTAGCATAAGGAGACATTTTCAACATATCAGTCAAACGCAAGCGTAAAAAGACAGGTCTAAGCATTTCACAAAAGCGCTCAAATTCCTCATCATCCTTTTTCTTGGATAATTTAGGAGGAAAGGGCATGGGTTTCTTAACCCATGGCTCTCTGTCTTTACCATGTTTCCTAGCAATGAAATAACTCTTATCATATCTTTTATTCTTAGGTTGTGGGTTATCAAGATCAACAGCAGGTTCTATCTCCACATCATTATCCTTACTAGGTTGAGCATCAACGTGAACATCATCACTAACATTATTACTAGGTTCATGTTCATCACCAGATTGTGTTTTAGCATCAGAAATAGAAATATCATTTGTGTTCTCAGGTGTATCTATATCAGGTTCACTAGAAGCATGCACAGTCTTATATCTTTCTTTTTCCTCTTAGATGAAATAGGTGCTTCAGTAATAATTCTCTGAGAATCTTGCTCAATTCTCTTAGGATGGCCCTTAGGGTACAAAGGTTCTTGAGTCATCTTACCACATCTCTTAATAACTCTAACAACATTATCATTCATCTTTAACATCTTCAGCTTTAATACCTTTTTTCTTTCATAGATTTCTTTGCCTCCTGCATATCTTCAGGACTGAGAAATAGAATACCTCTCTTCTTCGGAGTTGGCTTAGGCAGTGGTTCGAGAAGAGTCCAATCATTATCATTGCTAAATATATTATTCAATAGTATTTCAGCTTGTTCAACTGTTTTCCCTGACAACACAATTAGCACAACTATCTAGGTGGTCCCTAGAAGCATCAGTTAGTCCACTATAGAAGATATCAAGTATTTCATTTTTCTTGAGAGGATGATCTGGCAAAGCATTAAGTAATTGGAGAAGCCTCCCCCAAGCTTGTGGGAGACTCTTCTTCAAATTGTACAAAATTATATATTTCCTGTAAAGCAGCTTGTTTCTTATGAGCAGGGAAATATTTTTCAGAGAAGTAATAAATCATATCCTGGGGACTACGCACACAACCAGGAGCAAGAGAATTAAACCATATCTTAGCATCACCCTTTAGTGAGAAAGGAAACAACTTGAGAATATAGTAATAGCAAAAATTTTCCTCATGAGCAAATAGGGTGGCTATATCATTCAGTTTAGTAAGACGTGCCACAACAGTTTCAGATTCATAACCATGAAAAGGATCAGATTCAACCAAAGTAATTAACTCAGGATCGACAGAGAATTCATAATCCTTATCAGTAACAAAGATAGGTGAAGTAGCAAACTTAGGGTCATATTTCATTCTAGCATTCAAAGATTTTTCCTTCAGTTTGGCTAGCAATTTCTTAAGATCATCTCTATCATTGCAAGCAAAAAAGTCTCTAGCAGTTTCTTCATCCATAACATAACCCTCAGGTATAACAGGCAATTCATATCTAGGAGGAGAATCATATTCTCCAGGTTCAATAATATCATCAGTTTCAATAATCTCATTCTCTCTAACCCTAGCAAGTTGTTCATCAAGAAATTCACCTAGTGGCAGTCTTATCAAGCAAAGCACGAGCATCATAAGCATCATTGATAGCAAAAGTAGCATCATCAGTTACTTGCGACATATAAAGATTACTAGCAGGTGGTGGTGTCGCAAGCTTACTCAAAATAGAAGGTGAATCAAGTGCAGAGCTAGATGGCAGTTCCTTACCTCTCCTCATAGTAGAGGGATAGATCTTAGTTTTTGTATCTTTCAATTTCTTCATAATGATCAACAGATATAAATCCCAAGTGACTCAGAGAATAGAGCTATGCTCCCCGACAACAGTGCCAGAAAAAGGTCTTGATAACCCACAAGTATAGGGGATCGCAACAGTTTTCGAGGGTAGAGTATTCAACACAAATTTATTGATTCGACACAAGGGGAGCCAAAGAATATTCACGAATATTAGCATTTGAGTTGTCAATTCAACCAAACCTGACAGACTTAATATCTGCAGCAAAGTGTTTAGTAGCAAAGTAGTATGAAAGTAACGGTAACGGTGGCAAAAGTAACAGTTGCAGTTTTGTAGCAATTGTAACAGTGGCAACGGCAAAGTAACTAAGCAAAGATCAATATGTGAAAAGCTCGTAGGCATTGGATCAGTGATGGATAATTATGTCGGATGGCATTCATCATGCAACATTTATAACCTAGGGTGACACAGAACTAGCTAGCTCCAATTCATCAATATAATGTAGGCATGTATTCCATATATAGTCATACGTGCTTATGGAAAAGAACTTGCATGACATCTTTTGTCCTACCCTCCCGTGGCAGTGGGGTCCTAATGGAAACTAAGGGATATTAAGGCCTCCTTTTAATAGAGAACCGGTACAAAGCATTAGCACTTAGTGAATACATGAACTCCTCAAACTACGGTAATCACCGGAAAGAATCCCAATTATTGTCACCTTGGGGTATGCGGATCATAACACGTAATAGGTGTCTACAACTTGCAAGATCGGATCAAGAACACAAATATATTCATGAAAACATAATAGGTTCAGATATGAAATCATGGCACTCAGGCCCAAGTGACAAGCATTAAGCATAGCAAAGTCATAGCAACATCAATCTCAGAACATAGTGGATACTAGGGATCAAACCCTAACAAAACTAACTCGATTACATGGTAAATCTCATCCAACCCATCACCGTCCAGCAAGCCTATGAAGGAATTACTCACTCCCGGCGGTGAGCATCATGAAATTGGTGATGGAGGATGGTTGATGATGATGATGGCATCGATTTCCCCTCTCTGGAGCTCCGAACGGACTCTAGATCTGCCCTCCTGAGGAAGAACAGGAGGTGGCGGCGGCTTCGTATCGTAAAACGCGATTAACTCTTCTCCTTGATTTTTTCTCTCCGGATGTGAATATATAGCGTTGGAATTGGGGTCGGAGGAGCTCCAGGGGGCCCACAAGCCTGCAGGTCGCGCCCAGGGGGTAGGGCGCGCCCCCAGGGCTTGTGACCTCTGGGTGGCCCCCCTCTGGATAATTCTTGTGCCAGTATTTTTTATTAATTCCAAAAATATTCTCCGTAAGTTTTCAGGTCAATTCGAGAACTTTTATTTCTACACAAAAATAACACCATGGCAGTTCTACTGAAAACAGCGTCAGTCCGGGTTAGTTCCATTCAAATCATGCAAATTAGAGTCCAAAACAAGGGCAAAAGAGTTTGGAAAAGTAGATACGATGGAGACGTATCAACTCTCCCAAGCTTAACCCATTGCTTGTCCTCAAGCAATTCAGTCGACAAACTGAAAGTGACAAAGAAATACTTTTACAAACTCTGTTTGATCTTGTTGTTGTAAATATGTCTAACTTATGTTTAGGTCTCCAGCAGCCTGACGACGAGGGCGTCGACGGCGAGCTCGGGTAGCCTGGCGGCGTCGCCGGGGGAACTACAGATGGAGATTGTAAATTTTGGTAAGTGCCGCTTATATAGCCCCCCCTTTAGTCCCGGTTGGTGGCTGCAACCGGGACTAAAGGCCCCCCTTTAATCCCGGTCTGAGCCACCAACCGGGACTAAAGGTGAATTTCACCAGGCGAAAGGGCAGGAAGCCCAGGCCTTTAGCACCGGTTGGTGGCTCGGACCAGGACTAAAGGGTGGCCTTTAGTCCCGGTGCGAGCCACCAACCGGGACTAAAGGCCTGTGGCTGGCATAGCCGCGGGGCGGTGGAAGTTTAGTCCCACCTCGCTTGGCGAGAGGCGCTCACAGTGGTTTATAAGCCCTGCTGCGGCAGCCCTCTCGAGCTCCTCTCTAATGCAGGCAGTACATGCCTAACGTTCCTCCCTCACCTGTTGGGCCTACTTGCACCGCGGGCATGCATCCTGGCCCATGTATAGATGGGTTTCTAGTCGTATGCAGGCCGTGGTGGCCTAGTAGGCGGCATTTTTTATGTTATTTTAGTTTGCTATTAAAGTTTTTAACAAAAAATACTTTATGAAAATTCTTTTTGCTATTAAAGTTTTTAACAAAAAATACTTTGATAATTTTAGTTGCATAAATTTTATATAATTTTAAGTTAATATTATTTTGATCATAACTAGAGATTTATAAAAGCTTTTTAGTTGATTCTTTTTGCTATTGAAGAATATTATAGTTTTGTTTTAGTTGATCATAACAAAATATTTTAATTGATTGTTTTTAGTTGTTTCTTTTTGCTATTAGAGTTTTATAAAAGCTTTTTGGTTTGCTAGTAAAGTTTTTAACAAAAAATACTTTATGAAAATTCTTTTTGCTACTAAAGTTTTTAACAAAAATACTTTGATAATTTTAGTTGCATAAATTCTATATAATTTTATGTTAATATTATTTTGATCTTAACTAGAGGTTTATAAAAGCTTTTTAGTTGATTCTTTTTGCTATTGAAAAATATTATAGTTTTGTTTTAGTTGATCATAACAAAATATTTTAATTGATTCTTTTTGCTATTGGAGTTTTATAAAAGCTTTTTAGTTGATTATTTTCATGATTTTTGCAGCTAAATGACCCTAAAATTAAAAAGCACTACAAATGAACAATATTATAAAATACTTTTTGTTAACCTAATTTATTTTGATGCATAGACACATAGTGATTCAAAAAAGCCGACACCATTGTTCTATGTTAAGGAGATAGACCCTTACTACGAATCTTAAGTGTCCATATCCTTAACAAAGGATGCAATGGTGTCAGAAGCTTATCCCTTCTGGACGACCCGGATATTTAAGGTGGTCGACTAGCTCGTCACTTGGTGAGGTGGGACTAAATACGGGTGTGAAAATCTGCGGTATGCCTTTCGTCCCGGTTGGTGCCACCAACCGGGACTAAAGCTAGGTTTTAGTTTAGTATTTTCTTTTTTTCATGTATTTAATGATTTTTTGACCTAAATGACCCTGAAATTGAAAAGCACTACAAATGAACTCTGAAAATGTTGAAACTTGGCATGGTATCATAATTTCACCCACATAGCATGTGCTAAAAAGTTTAGAGGGTACGACAAAAACTGGATGCACTTCGTGTACAAACGGGACAATCTCTTTCGAAGTATCATGGTTTCAGACGAAAACTCATCTATTACAAAGGGATTTACTTTTTTTTAACATATTTTAACTCCAGACTTTTTGTGCGTTCAATATGCACCATTCAAAGCAACATCGTCAATTTTCAACCCTTTTCTGACTTCATTTGCTATTTTCATGCATTTAATGATTTATTTCGAGCTAAATGACCCTGAAATTGAAAAGCACTACAAATGAACTGTGAAAAGGTTGAAACTTGGCATGGTAACATAATTTCACCCACATAGCATGTGCTAAAAAGTTTAGAGGGTTACGGCAAAAACTGGATGCACTTCATGTACAAACTGGACAATCTCTTTCGAAGTATGAGGGTTTCGGACAAAAACTCATCTATTACAAAAGGGATTTCATTTTTTGACATGTAACTGCAGTGATATTCTAGATCAAAGCCATCATCAGAATAGTTGTGGAGCATAACTATGGCTTTCAACCCAGAATCAAAGGTGCAAAATATTTGGTTATCTTCACTTTTTCTTCGCGTGTGTTCCTGGCTTATTGCGCCATAACCATGGATAATCTTCATCGTTTAACAGGATGCTTGGATCAGCCTTCACTTTGAAGGGAGGAATTTCATGAAAGTTTTCATAATCTTCAGACATGTCTCTCTTGTCCTCCACTCCCACGATGTTTCTTTTCCCTGAAAGAACTATGTGGTGCTTTGGCTCATCGTATGATGTATTCGCTTCCTTATCTTTTCTTTTTCTCGGTTTGGTAGACATGTCCTTCACATAGAAAACCTACGCCACATCATTGGCTAGGATGAATGGTTCGTTTGTGTACCCAAGATTGTTGAGATCCACTGTTATCATTCCGTACTGCGGGTCTACCTATACCCCGCCTCCTGACAGATTGACCCATTTGCACCAAAACAAAGGGACCTTAAATTCATGTCCATAGTCAAGTTCCCATATCTCCTCTATGTAACCATAATATGTGTCCTTTGCCCTATTGGTGTTTGCTGCAGAAGGAAATGATAAGCGGTTTTCAGCAAGGAAATGTCTGCAAGCATTGAAATTGTTGGTAATAAGTTGTTTGATAGCAAGATAATTTGTAACAAATAAGTAACGGTAACGGTAACAAAAGTGCAGCAAGGTATCCAATCCTTTTGAGGCAAAGGACAGACCAAAACGGTCTCTTATGATAAGCAAAGCATTCTTGAGGGTACACGGGAATTTCATCACATCACTTTCATCTTATTGGCTTGATTCGTGTTCGCTACTTTGATAATTTGATATGTGGGTGGATCGGTGCTTAGGTGTTGTTCTTACTTGAACAAACCTCCTACTTATGATTAACCCCCTCGCAAGCATCCGCAACTACGAGAAAAGTATTAAGATAAAGTCTAACCATAGCATTAAACTTACGGATCCAAATCGGTCCCTTACGAAATAGCGCATAAACTAGGGTTTAAACTTCTGTCACTCTAGCAACCCATTATCTAATAACTACTCCACAATGCATTCCCTTAGGCCCAAGTATATGGTGAAGTGTCATGTAGTCGACGTTCACATGACACCACTAAGGGAATCACAACATACATATCATCAAAATATCAAACACATATCAAGTTCATATGATTACTTGCAACATTACTTCTCCCGTGACCTCAAGAACAAAAGTAACTACTCACAAATAATAATCATGCTCAAGGTCAGAGGGTATTAAATAGCATATAGGATCTGAACATATAATCTTCCACCAAATAAACCATATAGTAATCAACTACAAGATGTAATCAACACTACTAGTCACCCACAAGTACCAATCTAAGTTTCTGGTACAAAGATTGAATACAAGAGATTAACTAGGGTTTGAGAGGAGATGGTGCTGTTGAAAATTTTGATGGAGATGGCCCTCCCAAAGATGGAAGAGTTGTTGGTGATGATGATGATTTCCCCCTCCGGGAGTGTTGGGGATATACTCTGCGGTGTAACCCGGCCGAAAGTATGACCCGGCCAGACTTGGCGACTCACTAGTGACCCGCCCTGACTTGGCGACTCACTAAGTGACCCGCCCGGATTTCTCGACTCACTGATGACCCGGCCGAGCCTAGCGACTCATGGGTGACCCGGCAGGCGGGTCATATGGATGGCAAAGCCCAAAGCCCAGAACGCGACGTACGAGAAGACCGGCTCAAGGTATGGTGTCCGGTGGGCCGGCTTGAGAAGGAAGGCATAAGGAATATTTCCCTTACAAGAGAAGCAAGACTAGGATTCTACTTGTAAAAAGATAGTCCTAATCCTACTAGGACTCGATATGTAACCCGCCCCTCCAACTTATATAAGGAGGGGCAGGGCACCCCAAGAGGGACATGTTTTAGACAGACAAGTCAATAGCTCTCGAGATAGAGGTAGCGAAAGAGCACCCTTGTAATCGTGAGCATCATGATGATCAATATCAATGAAGCAGGAGGTAGTCTTTTACCTCCACCGTGAGGGGCCGAACCTGGGTAAAACTCCGCGTCTCTCGATTCCGACCAACCCCGTTCAAGCTACTACCTAGATGCGTTGGCCTCACGACTAAGCCCTCACACTAGGGCATCTGCCGTGACAAAACCACGACAGTTGGCGCCCACCGTGGGGCCCGCACAGTGGTGTTGAGTTCTTTGAGGGATATCTCCCAGGGATCGAGAAGTTTGTAATTTTCTGGATGAAGAAGAGTCAGTGCAAAGGATCTGCATCATTTACATGACAAGCAGTCAGAATGGCATATACTAGATTAAGATAAAAAATTAGGGTTTGACGTCCTGTGCGCCGCCGACGCGAGGCGATCCGTCGAAACCAACGGGAGATTGGTTTCGTTTGTATGCCGAATCCTACAATCTGTCAAACCACACTTTCCATCGAAACAGACAAAAAAGTTTCCGCTGTCTGATCCGCCTCGCTGTCTGATACGCCGAGTCCCGTAAGTTGCTACTACTCGGTTACAGGCTCAAGTCCCGAAGCAGTTTAGTTCTGCTAGCCGACTGGAGTACAAGACAAATCAAGTTGAGTAGCCCTCAAATTAGATGAGTACAATGCGGGGCTCGAGGAAAAGACACCAACGTCAAAAGAAAGGAGATCAAAACTACTGGTACTGCTATGAGCATCAAGTACATGCCGATTGCATGCGGAATGATGGTAACCCACTGATGAAACGCCTGTTTCCAAAGTACTGCTGCGTCCATCGTTTGTCCTTGTGTCCGCAACCGAAGCAAGCTCGGCGGCGGCTCGACAGTACCACGCGGTGGCCACCACTGCTGCTCACCGGAGACACCACCGTCAAAATCCGCCCGCTGCCTCAAGTCGCCGTCACTTCAGAGTCGAAGCCGTGCTCTTCTCTACTACTGGGCTCCCTCGAAGCCGCCGCTTTACGCCTCGTCAAAGCTGCCGCCGCGGGCCTGTTTCCACCAAGTCGACGGCTCCCCTTCGCCTTCGCCGGCCTGCATCAACCGCCGTCCGAGCCACCGTCCGCCTTGACTCTGCGGCCATGACGCGCTCGCCTCGAGCGTCTTCTGCTGCCGCTGCTGAGATGCGCAGCCGGGTCTTCAAGCCGCCGGAATCCGCCGCCTCAGCCATGACCCGCCTCAAGTCGCAAGTCGCCGGCCCGCCGTCACTGACCCGCCACTGCTGTGACTCGCCGCATCGCCGGCCCCGCGACGCCAACCAGCCGCTCCTGTGGCTCGCTGCGTTATCAGCCGCCGCGCATCTGCCGCAACCTCACCTCCTCGAGCCGGACCGCGACCCACCAGGGGCCTCCTTGAGCCGGATAGTGACCCGCCAGGGGCATCCTCGACCGGAGCCGCCGCGGCCTCCCCTTGCTTCCGGGCCAGTCCGCCTCTACCGCTCTGCTCCGAGCTTCCTGTCAAGCGTCGAGCCAGCCCGGCCCCCTTGCCGTCGCAGTCGCCTCGCCGGCCTCGCTGTTTCTAAGCCGCCTCCGACGGTGTGCTCCTTGCCTTCGAGCTGGCCGAGTTGGACGGCCCCGTGCAAGCGTGTCGACGACGGTCACAGAGAGATGAGCTGCAGGTCTGCAGCGATAGCCATGATGGGCTCCCGCAGTCTCAAAACTGCTGTTGGAAACGAACAAAAGATCAAAGAAAAATACTATGCTACTGTGGCGGTCAAACCAGCTACAAGAATCAGAATAAAGAAAGCAATATTGCATGGCATTTGCTAGGCACTGCCATCTCCATTTTCTCATAAGAAAACAGGAGCAATTAGTTTTGGGGGGCGGAGCCCCCAAAGGGCCGGCTCACCAAAGCACAGGATCAAAAGCAGCTAGTATTATAATACTAGTACAACACAGGATCACACGGTGAAGGAATCAACTGATAGTACTCCAAGAAGACTAAAATACTAGCACATCCACACTGCTATTCGGCCCAATTAAATTCTAGCCTGCGCACGGATCATCTGTCGTCCGGACAAATCAGGTGAATTCATCCGGTCAATTTTTTGATACATTTTTTAATTCATCCAAAAGCAATTACTCTGGCTTGTGATATTTTGTGCAGGATAATTATTTACTGCCGTCTCTGATGCTGCGGTCGTCTTTACCATCCGCCTCAAGCGGTTTGGTCTACATCAAACACACCGGGCCGCACCTGTCTGCATGAGCTGCTTGTTGAGTGCAAGCAAGTCACTGCTCCGGTGGTCCGGTTTTATTCCAACAACTCTGAAGCAAGTCATGATATATAATTGATACGTCTCCATCGTATCTACTTTTCCAAACTCTTTTGCCCTTGTTTTGTACTCTAATTTGTATGATTTGAATGGAACTAACCCGGGCTGACGCTGTTTTCAGCAGAATTGCCTTGGTGTTATTCTTGTGCAGAAATAAAAGTTCTTGGAATGACCTGAAACTTCACGGAGAATATTTTTGGAATAAATAAAAAATATTGGCGAAAGAATCAACCAGAGGGGACCCACCGGCTGTCCACAAGGGTGGAGGGCGCCCCCCCTAGGGTGCGCCCTCCTGCCTTGTGGGTCCCCTGGACCTCCACCGACCTCAACTCCAACTCTATATATTCTCTTTCGGGGAGAAAAAAATCAGCGAGAAGGATTCATCGCGTTTTACGATAAGGAGCCGCCGCCACCTCCTGTTCTTCATCGGGAGGGCAGATGTGGAGTCTGTTCGGGGCTCCGGAGAGGGGAATCGACGCCATCATCATCATCAACCATCCTCCATCACCAATTTCTTGATGCTCACCGCCGTACGTGAGTAATTCCATCGTAGGCTTGCTGGACGATGATGGGTTGGATGAGATTTATCATGTAATCAAGTTAGTTTTGTTAGGGTTTGATCCCTGGTATCCACTATGTTCTAAGATTGATGTTGCTATGACTTTGCTATGCTTAATGCTTGTCACTAGGGCCCGAGTGCCATGATTTCAGATCTGAACCTATTATGTTTTCATGAATATATTTGTGTTGTTGATCCTATCTTGCAAGTTGTAGACACCTATTACATGTTATGATCCGCATACCCCAAGGTGACAATAATTGGGATTCTTTCTGGTGATTACCGTAGTTTGAGGAGTTCATGTATTCACTAAGTGCTAATGCTTTGGTCCGGTTCTCTATTAAAAGGAGGCCTTAATATCCCTTAGTTTCCATTAGGACCCCGCTGCCACGGGAGAGTAGGACAAAAGATGTCATGCAAGTTCTTTTCCATAAGCATGTATGACTATATTCGGAATACATGCCTACATTATATTGATGAATTGGAGCTAGTTCTGTGTCATCCTAGGTTATAACTGTTGCATGATGAATGCCATCCGACATAATTATCCATCACTGATCCGTTGCCTATGAGCTTTTCACATATTGATCTTTGCTACGTTACTTTGCCGTTGCTACTATTACAATTGCTACGAAACTGCTACTGTTACTTTTGCCATCGTTATCGTTACTTCCATACTACTTTGCTACTATGTACTTTGCTGCAGATATTAAGTCTTTCAGGTGTGGTTGAATTGACAACTCAGTTGCTAATACTTGAGAATATTCTTTGGCTCCCCTTGTGTCGAATCAATAAATTTGGGCTGAATACTCTACCCTCGAAAACTGTTGCGATCCCCTATACTTGTGGGTTATCAAGACCTTTTTCTGGCGCCGTTGCCGGGAAGGATAGCTCTATTCTCTGAGTCACTTGGGATTTATATCTGTTGATCACTATGAAGAATTTGAAAGATACCAAAACCAAGATCTATCCCTCTACTACGAGGAGAGGTAAGGAACTGCCATCTAGCTCTGCACTTGATTCACCTTCTGTTTTGAGTAAGCTTGCGACACCTACACCTGCTATTGATTCTGATATGTCGCATGTTATTGATGATGCTACTTCTACTATGAATGATGCTTATGATGCTACTACTTTGCTTGATAAAACTGTGCCACTAGGTGAATTACTTGATGAACATCTTGCTAGAGTTAGAAATATTGATTATGCTGAAGATGATGATATTTCTTAAACTGATGAAATTATTGAAACTGAACACTTTGAGACACCTGCTTGACCTAGCTCTCCTAAATATGAATTGCCTGTTATACCTGAGGGTTATGTTATGGATGGAGAGGTAGCTAGGGACTTTCTTGCTTGTAAGGATAGTGATGATCTTAAGAAATTATTATGCAAGTGGAAAGAAAAATCTTTGAATGCTAGAATGCAATATGATCCTAAGTTTGCTACTTCACCTATCTTTGTTACTAATAAGGATTATGAATTCCCTGTTGATCCTGAGTTAATTACTTTGGTTGAATCTGATCCTTTCCATGGTTATGAATCTGAAACCGTCGTGGCACATCTTACTAAGTTGAATGATATAGCCACCCTATTTGCTCATGAGGAAAAAATTCGCTATTACTATATTCTTAAGTTATTTCCTTTCTCATTAAAGAGTGATGCTAAGTTATGATTTAATTCTCTTGCTCCTGGCTATGTGCGTAGTCCCCGGGATATGATTTACTACTTCTCTGAAAAATATTTCCCTGCTCATAAGAAACAAGCTGCTTTAAAGGAAATATTTAACTTTGTGCAAATTGAAGAAGAGAGTCTCCCACAAGCTTGGGGGAGGCTTCTCCAATTACTTAATGCTTTGCCTAACCATCCTCTCAAGAAAAATGAAATACTTGACATCTTTTATAATGGACTAACCGATGATTGTAAGGACCACCTAGATAGTTGTGCTGGTTGTGTTTTCAGGGAACGAACTATTGAGCAAGCTGAATTGCTATTGAACGACATATTGAGTAATGATAATGATTGGACACTTCCTGAGCCAACTCCTAAACCAACTTCAAAGAAAAGAGGTATTCTATTCCTCAGTCCTGAAGATATGCAAGAGGCAAAGAAATCTATCAAAGAAAAAGGTATTAAAGCTGAAGATGTTAAGAATTTACCACCTATTGAAGAAATACATGGTCTTGATATTGCGACAGAGGTAGTAGAGGTAAATTCTCTCTATAGATTTGATGAAGGTGATATCCCTTATAATAAGTCTGCTAGTCAATGCTTGGATGAGTTCGATAATTTTATTGTTAAACAAGAGAACTTCAATGCTTATGTTAGTAGACAATTGAAACGTAATGCTCACATGCTTGACTGCTTGGATGATTATGTGAGTAGAACTGTTAGTGATCTGAAAATTATTAGTAAACATGCTTCCATGGTTAAGACTCAAGTAGAACAAGTACTTAAAGCACACGATGATTTGCTTAATGAGTTGAATAGTAAGAACAATGATAATGCTGTTAGGGTTATGACTAGAGGTGGTAAAATGTCTCAGGAACCTTTGTATCCTGAGGGCCATCCTAAGAGAGCTGAGCAAGATTCTCAGAGAATTAATACTGATGCACCTAGTCCTAGTAATAAAAAGAAAAAGAAAACTGATAGGACTTTGCATGCTTCTAGTGAACCTGTTTTAGATACACCTGAGAACCCAAATGGTATTTCTATTTCTGATGCTGAGACTCAATCTGGAGACGAACGTGAACCTAGTGATAATGTTAATGATGATGTTCATGTTGATGCTCAACCTAGTAATGATAATGATGTGGAGATTGAAACTGCTGTTGATCTTGATAACCCACAATCTAAGAATAAATGTTATGATAAGAGAGACTTTGTTGCTAGGAAGCACGGTAAAGAAAGAGAACCATGGGTTCAGAAACCCATGCCCTTTCCTCCTAAACCATCCAAGAAAAAGGATGATGAGGATTTTGAGCGCTTTGTTGAAATGCTTAGACCTGTCTTTTTGCGTATGCGTTTGACTGATATTCTGGAAATGTCCCCTTACGCCAAGTATATGAAAGATATCGTTACCAATAAAAGAAAGATACCGAAGGATGAAATTTCCACCATGCTTGCTAATTATACTTTTAAGGGTGGAATACCAAAGAAACTAGGAGATTCAGGAGTACCAACTATACCATGCTCCATTAAAAGAAACTATGTTAAAACTGCTTTATGTTATTTGGGAACCGGTGTTAGTGTTATGCCTTTCTCTTTATATCGTAGACTTGATTTGAATAAGTTGACACCTACTAAAATCTCTTTGCAAATGGCTGATAAATCAACTGCTATACCCATCGGTAGTTGTGAGGATGTGCCTGTTGTGGTTGCAAACGTCACTATCTTAGCGGACTTTGTTATCCTTGATATTCCCGAGGATGACAGTATGTCGATCATCCTTGGTAGACCCTTTTTGAATACTGCAGGGGCTGTTATTGATTGCAACAAAGGCAATGTCACTTTTCATGTTAATGGTAATGAGCATACGGTACACTTTCCGAAGAAACAACCTCAAGTTCATAGTATCAATTCTATTGGAAAAATTTCAACTATTACTATTGGAGGTTTTGAATTCCCTCTTCCTACTGTCAAAAAGAAATATGATATTCTTATCGTTGGGGACATGCATATCCCCGTTGAGGTAACCTAGTGTTATTCAAAAATTCTCCGGTTTCATGTTATTCGAAAGAAGTTCGTTAATAAGACTTGATTAACCTTGTTAATGGGTTCCTTTTGATGAGCATGAGATTGATGAATTTAGAGAGCACAACTTTCTTTACCCACCTTTTATTTTCTGTTATTTAGAATAAATAAAGCAAAAATAGTATTATCTGTCTATTTTCAGAATTATTTGTGCAATAAAAATGTCCCGAAAATAAAAGTTCTCCAAATGCCCTGAAAATTTAGTATGATTTTTTATAGAATGTTTTAGAATTTCTGGCACTAAGATTGCACCAGGGGGCTGCACCAGTGGACCACATGGGTGCAGGGCGCGCCCTACCCCCCTGGCACGCCCCTGCCTTGTGGGTCCCACGTGGGTCCCCCTCACTTATTCCAGCACCCATCCACTTCATCTTTCTCCAGAAAAATTCATCCAGTAGCTCGAACCCGTGTTCTAGCTCATCTTGCTGCCATTTTCGATCTCCTTGTGCAAAACTCCATTTGCAAAACTGTTTTGGGGGATTGTTCTTCGGTATGTGACTCCTCCAATGATCCAATTAGTTTTTTTTCTAGTGCTTTATATATTGCAAATTTTTGCTGCTGTGGTGACCTTGTTCTTGAGCTTGCATGTCAAATTTATATGGTCCAAAGTAGTTTTGTTGCGTGGTAGAGCCTCTAGACACTTGTAAGAGTAGTTGCTATCAATTTTGTTGAGTTTTGTTAACTTTTGTTTTAAGTCACTAAAAATTTCAGAGATTTTTCAGAGGAAGAAAAATGTTTAGGAAAATATACCAAGGTGGTTCCTCGAAGAAGCAAGCCCCAAGGCTCGCGATACGTGAGCCGGACCTTGAACCACCAAGAGAAGTTCCAGTGCGGCCTTGCGAGTGGCCGTTGGATCAATTCATGGTTCATGCTGGTTTCAAGGATGAATTTGATGCGTACGTGCAAAATGCTGACCTTGAGGACTTCGTGTCAGATAAGTTCTTACAATATTATCATCTCACTGATTCATTCATGCAAAGATTTAAATTTACATCCCAGCGCAATACTCATACTATTTTATTTGATCTTTATGATAAATCATATACCATGGACCTAAGAGATTTTAACGAAGCATGTAAAATTCCACAGTGGGGATTTCATAGTGAACCGTGCAAAACTAAATGTAATGCTTTCCTTGATAGCCTCACTGTAGGAGAAACTAGAAATATTACACAAGCTACCATGGGGAGCATTCACTTTCCTGCCATACATTATTTTTCTCTCTTTATAATTAGATGTATTAATGGTAAACATGATCATAGCCACCTTTGTGCATCAGCTCTTAGTGTCCTCAAGTGTGCGGTAACGGGTGATAAACGATATAACTTGGGGGCTATTATTGCAAGGAGGTTACATAATAATGCTAAAGATGGAGATTTCTTCGGTGGGATTTATGCCACCCGTTTAGCTAACTATCTCGGGGTACCCATAAGGGGGATGACATTGAGTTACCACCTGCTTTCCTTGTTATAATGCTATGGTACGCTACCAGTTTCTTGAGAGGAACAAACAGTCCCTCCTATACTGACTAATCTTTGACAGGCAGCGTGCTGTCTATATTACCCTTCCTGCTCCTGCCTTCTTTGACTTTCATGTAAAAAGAAGATATTTTATAACCAGAGAGGAGGCAAACGAGTATGAGGGAGAGGTGGAGGCTACTCGCCTCCATGCTGCAGCCCTTCATGCAGTAGCTGCCGCATCCCAGTACAACCCTGACTATAACTTTGGATATCCGCCAGGCCAGCCGTGGCCATAGACCAACTTAGGCCAAAAGCCTAAGCTTGGGGGAGTACGTATTTCTCACCGACATTACATTCATGTTCACACACTCATTCTAGTTGTCGGTGTTCATACTTTTTCACTGTATTATCCATGTTAGTTTATTTATTTTTTCTCCCTTTCTTCTTGCGTGTTTGAAAAACTTTAAGAAAATCCAAAAAATTAGTTGTAGTTTCTTTGTAGTTCCCTTTTCATGTTCATTTAGTAGTACTATTAAAAGAAAACCCAAAAAGATTTCTCGTTCTTCTTTTGCTTGTTGGGAGCTTTCCTGTGTAAATAGTTTTTCTCATTCTTGTTTTAGTTCCTTAAGAAAAACAAAAACTCCAAAAAAAAATCAGTGTGTTTCTTTGAAATTCTTTTTCCTTTCTTTGGGTCGTAAGGAGAAGACCACGATGAAAATGACGAGTGGCTCTCATATGCATCATTGTTGATCTAACAAAGAGCCCATATTACCTTGTCTTCTCCTTTGAATAAATGTTTGCAGATTCCAACTTAGTCCAATGCACGTGCACTATTATTATTATCCACACCGTTCGGTCGTGCAAGTGAAAGGCAATAATGACGATATTTGATGAAATGATTGAGATGAGGAAAAGCTGGTATGAACTCGACCTATCTTGTTTTTGTAAATATGATTAGTTCATCGTTCTTGATTCAGCCTATTATGAATGAAACATGTTTGCAATAAGATTTAGAGATTATAGTTACTCATGCCATGCTTAATTAGCCAGGAATTTATAATGGTTTACCTTGCGTGCCAACATGCTTTTAAAATGGTTGTGATGTAGTATGATAGGATGGTATCCTCCTTTGAATGATTCGAGTGGCTTGACTTGGCACATGTTCACGCATGTAGTTGAAACAAAATCAACATAGCCTCCATGATATTTAAGTTCATGGTGATTTATATCCTACTCATGCTTGCACTCAATGTTAGTTAATCTTAACGCATGTTTATGACTGTTGTCGCTCCTCAATCTTTTGCTATCCTTCACTTGTACTAAGCAGGATTACTGCTTGTGCATCCACTTCCATAAACCCAAAGTTGTTCCATATGAGTCCACCATACCTACCTATATGTGGTATTTACCTGCCGTTCCAAGTAAATTTGTATGTGCCAAACTCTAAACCTTCAAATGATAATCTGTTTTGTATGCCCGAATCGCTCATGTAGCGACTAGGGGCTGTCAGTATCTTCCATGCTAGGTGGGTTATTCTCAAGATGAGTGTTGATTCACTTATCATTCATGAGAAAGTGGCTGGTATTCGGGATGCCCAGTCCCATGCTCAAATCAAATCAAAATAATTTCAAACAAAACTCCCCCAGAACTGTTGTTTGTATGGACGGTACCCATTGTTTCGGACCAGCCGTGGAGTGTGCTTGTTGGTTGAGGGGGAGTAAAAACTTTACCATTCTGTTTGAGAACCGCCTATAATGTATGTAGCATGGAAGATACCGAGATCTCTTGGTTGTTATGTTGGCAATGAAAGCATACCGCTCAAAATTATATTCATCTCTGTTTTAAAAGCTCGAGCTCTGGCACCTCTGCAAATCCCTACTTCCCTCTGCAAAGGGCCTATCTATTTACTTTTATGCTGAGTCATCATCGTCTTATAAAAAGCACCAGTTAGAGAGCACCACTGTCATTTGTATGCGCTGTTATTAATTGATATTGAGTATGACTGTGACTGGATCTCTTTTACCATGAATTACAATGTCTAGTCAGTCCTTGATCTTCAGGGGTGCTCTGCATTTATGTTTTGCTGTCTCAGAAAGGGCTAGCGAGATACCATTTTTTTATATCATATCATGATTGTTTTGAAAAAGTGTTGTCATCCGAGATTTATTATTATTGCTCGCTAGTTGATTATGCCATTGATATGAGTAAATGTGAGACCTAAATATTATTGTGAATACGATTAGTTCATAATTTTTGCTGAAAACCTGAATGCTGGCTTTACATATTTGCAACAACAAGATCAAACAGAGTTTGTAAAAGTTTTTTCTTTATCACTTTCAGTTTGTCAACAGAATTGCTTGAGGACAAGCAATGGGTTAAGCTTGGGGGAGTTGATACATCTCCATCGTATCTACTTTTCCAAACTCTTTTACCCTTGTTTTCGACTCTAATTTGCATGATTTGAATGGAACTAACCCGGACTGACGCTGTTTTCAGCAAAATTGCCTTGGTGTAATTTTTGTGCAGAAATAAAAGTTCTCGGAATGACCTGAAACTTCACGGAGAATATTTTTGGAATAAATAAAAAATATTGGCGAAAGAATCAACCAGAGGGGGCCCATCGGCTGTCCACAAGGTTGGAGGGCGCGCCCCCTGCCTTGTGGGTCCCCTGGACCTCCACCGACCACAACTCCAAGTCTATATATTCTCTTTCGGGGAGAAAAAAATCAGAGAGAAGGATTCATCGCGTTTTACGATACGGAGCCACTGCCACCTCCTGTTCTTCATCGGGAGGGCAGATCTGGAGTCCGTTCGGGGCTCCGGAGAGGGGAAATCGATGCCATCATCATCATCAACCATCCTTCATCACCAATTTCATGATGCTCACCGCCGTGCGTGAGTAATTCCATCGTAGGCTTGCTGGACGGTGATGGGTTGGATGAGATTTATCATGTAATCGAGTTAGTTTTGTTAGGGTTTGATCCCTAGTATCCACTATGTTCTAAAATTGATGTTGCTATGAATTTGCTATGCTTAATGCTTGTCACTAGGGCCCGAGTGCCATGATTTCAGATCTGAACCTATTATGTTTTCATGAATATATTTGTGTTCTTGATCCTATCTTACAAGTTGTAGACACCTATTGCGTGTTATGATCCGCATACCCCAAGGTGACAATAATTGGGATTCTTTCCGGTGATTACCGTAGTTTCAGGATTTCATGTATTCACAAATTGCTAATGCTTTGGTCCGGTTCTCTATTAAAAGGAGGCCTTAATATCCCTTAGTTTCCATTAGGAACCCGCTGCCACGGGAGGGTAGGACAAAAGATGTCATGCAAGTTCTTTTCCATAAGCACGTATGACTATATTCGGAATACATGCTGATACGTCCATTTTGCATCATGCTTTTATATCGATATTTATTGCATTATGGGCTGTTATTACACATTATGTCACAATACTTATGCCTTTTCTCTCTTATTTTACAAGGTTTACATGAAGAGGGAGAATGCCAGCAGCTGGAATTCTGGGCTAGAAAAGGAGCAAATATTAGAGACCTATTCTGCACAACTCCAAAAGTCCTGAAACTCCACGAAAGTCAGTTTTGGAATATATTAAAAATATTGGGCAAAGAAAGCACCAGAGGGGGGCCACCCACTGTCCACGAGGGTGGAGGGCGCGCCCTACTCCCCTGGGCGCGCCCCCCTACCTCGTGGGCCACCTGGAAGCCCCCCGATGCCCATCTTCTGCTATAAGGAGTCTTTTGCCCTGGAAAAAATCATAAGGAAGCTTACGGGATGAAGCGCCGCCGTCTCGAGGCGGAACCTTGGCGGAACCAATCTAGGGCTCCGGCGGAGCTGTTCTGCCAGGGAAACATCCCTCCGGAAGGGGGAAATCGTCACCATCGTCATCACCATCGGTCCTCTCATCAGGAGGGGGTCAATCTCCATCAACATCTTCACCAGCACCATCTCCTCTCAAACCCTAGTTCATCTCTTGTATCCGATCTCTGTCTCAAAACCTCAGATTGGTACCTGTGCGTTGCTAGTAGTGTTGATTACTCCTTGTGGTTGATGCTAGTTGGTTTATTCGGTGGAAGATTATATGTTCAGATCCTTTATGCACATTAATAACCCTCTGATTTTGAACATGAATATGACTTGTGAGTAGTTACGTTTGTTCCTGAGGACATGGGAGAAGTCTTGTTATAAGTAGTCATGTGAATTTGGTATTCGTTCGATATTTTGATGAGATGTATGTTGTCTTTTCTCTAGTGGTCTTATGTGAACGTCGACTACATGACACTTCACCATTGTTTGGGCCTAGGGGAAGGCATTGGGAAGTAATAAGTAGATGATGGGTTGCTAGAGTGACAGAAGCTTAGACCCTAGTTTATGCGTTGCTTCGTAAGGGGCTGATTTGGATCCATATGTTTCATGCTATGGTTAGGTTTTCCTTAATTCTTCTTTCGTAGTTGCGGATGCTTGCGAGGGGGGGTTAATCATAAGTGGGATGCTTGTCCAAGGAAGGGCAATAGCCAAGCACCGGTCCACCCACATATCAAATTATCAAAGTTACGAACGCGAATCATATGAGCATGATGAAAACTAGCTTGACGATAATTCCCATGTGTCCTCGGGAGCGCTTTCCTTTATATAAGAGTTTGTCCAGGCTTGTCCTTTGCTACAAAAAGGATTGGGCCACCTTGCTGCACCTTGTTTACTTTTGTTACTTGTTACCCGTTACGAATTACCTTATCACAAAACTATCTGTTACCGATAATTTCAGTGCTTGCAGAGAATACCTTACTGAAAACTGCTTGTCATTTCCTTCTGCTCCTCGTTGGGTTCGACACTCTTACTTATCGAAAGGACTACAATAGATTCCCTATACTTGTGGGTCATCAAGACTCTTTTCTGGCGCCGTTGCCGGAGAGTGAAGCGCCTTTGGTAGGTGGAATTTGGTAAGGAAAAATTTATATAGTGTGCTGAAATTTAGTGTCACTTGTTACTATGGAAAATAATCCTTTGAGGGGCTTGTTCGGGGTATCTTCACCCCGACCAGTAGAGCAAAGAGTTGCTCCTCAACCTACTAAACCTACTGAAAATGTTTACTTTGAAATTCCTTCAGGCATGATAGAGAAACTGCTAGCTAATCCTTTTACAGGAGATGGAACATTACATCCTGATATGCACCTAATCTATGTGGATGAAGTTTGTGGATTATTTAAGCTTGCAGGTATGCCCGAGGATGTTATCAAGAAGAAGGTCTTCCCTTTATCTTTGAAGGGAAAGGCATTGACATGGTTTAGGCTATGTGATGATATTGGATCATGGAACTACAACCGATTGAAATTGGAATTTCATCAGAAGTTTTATCCTATGCATCTGGTTCATCGTGATCGTAATTATATATATAATTTTTGGCCTCGCGAAGGAGAAAGTATCACTCAAGCTTGGGGGAGGCTTAAGTCAATGTTATATTCATGCCCCAATCATGAGCTCTCAAGAGAAATTATTATTCAAAAAATTTATGCTCGGCTTTCTCTCAATAATCGCTCCATGCTCGATACTTCTTGTACTGGTTCTTTTATGATGAAGGCTATTGAATTCAGATGGGATTTATTGGAAAGAATTAAAGGCAACTCTGAAGATTGGGAACTCGACGAAGGTAAGGAGTCAGGTATAACACCTAAGTTTGATTGTGTTTAATCTTTTATGGATACCGATGCTTTTCGTGAATTTAGCACTAAATATGGACTTGACTCTGAGATAGTAGCTTCTTTCTGTGAATCATTTGCTACTCATGTTGATCTCCCTAAGGAGAAGTGGTTTAAATATCATCCTCCCATTGAAGTAAAAGTAGTTGAACCTATTAAAGTTGAAGAAAAGACTATCACTTATAATGTTGATCCTATTGTTCCTACCGCTTATATTGAGAAACCACCTTTCCCTGTTAGAATAAAGGATCATGCTAAAGCTTCAACTATGATTCGTAAGAGTAATGCTAGAACATCTACACCCTCTGTGCAAATTAAAGTTGAACCTAGTATTGCTATGGTTAAGGATCTCTTGGTCGATAATATTGATGGGCATGTTATTTAGTTCTGTGATGAAGCTGCTTGAATTGCTAGACCCGATACTAAAGGTAAACATAGACCGGTTGTTGGCATGCCTGTTGTTTCTGTTAAAATAGGAGATCACTGTTATCATGGCTTATGTGATATGGGTGCTAGTGTCAGTGCAATACCTCATTCCTTATACAAAGAAATTATGCATGATATTGCACCTGCTGAAATAGAAGGTATTGATGTTACTATTAAGCTTGCAAATAGAGATACTATTTCACCAATTGGGATTGTTAGAGATGTTGAAGTCTTGTGTGGGAAAATTAAATATCCTACTGATTTTCTTGTTCTTGGTTCCCCACAAGATGACTTTTGTCCCATTATATTTGGTAGACCCTTCTTGAGTACTGTTAATGCTAGGATAGACTGCGAAAAGGATATTGTTACTGTTGGTTTAGGGGATATGTCTCATGATTTTAATTTTGCTAAATTTCGTAGACAACCCCATGATAAAGAATTGCCTAGTAAATATGAAATTATTGGTCTTGCTTCTATCGCCGTGCCTCCTAATGATCTTTTAGAACAATATTTGCTAGACCATGAAAATGATATGTTTATGAATGAAAGAAGGGAAATAGATGAAGTATTCTTTAAACAGGGACCTATTTTGAAACACAACTTGCCTATTGAAATTCTAGGGGATCTTCCTCCACCCAAGGGTGATCCCGTGTTTGAGCTTAAACCATTACCTGATACTCTTAAATATGCTTATCTTGATGAAAAGAAGATATATCCTGTTATTATTAGTGCTAACCTTTCAGAGCAGGAAGAAGAGAAATTATTGAAAACTCTGAAGAAGCACCATGCCGCTATTGGATATACTCTTGATGATCTTAAGGGCATTAGTCCCACTCTATGCCAGCATAAAATAAAATTGGAGAAAGACGCTAAACCGGTTGTTGATCACCAACGACGGTTAAATCCTAAGATGAAAGAAGTGGTAAGAAATGAAATACTAAAGCTTCTGGAGGCAGGTATAATTTATCCTATTGCTGATAGTCAGTGGGTAAGTCCTGTCCATTGTGTCCCTAAGAAAGGAGGTATTACTGTTGTTCCTAATGATAAAGACAAATTGATCCCACAAAGAATTGTTACAGGTTATAGAATGGTAATTGATTTCCGCAAATTAAATAAAGCTACTAGAAAGGATCATTACCCTTTACCTTTTATTGATCAAATGCTAGAAAGATTATCCAAACATACACATTTTTGCTTTCTAGACGGTTACTCTGGTTTCTCTCAAATACCTGTGTCAAAAGAGGATCAGGAAAAGACCACTTTTACTTGCCCTTTCGGTACCTTTCCTTATAGACGTATGCCTTTTGGTTTATGTAATGCACCTGCTACCTTTCAAAGATGTATGACTGCTATATTCTCTGACTTTTGTGAAAAGATTGTTGAGGTTTTCATGGATGATTTCTCCGTGTATGGAACTTCTTTTGATGATTGCTTAAGCAACCTTGATCGAGTTTTGCAGAGATGTGAAGAAACTAATCTTGTCTTGAATTGGGAGAAGTGCCACTTTATGGTTAATGAAGGTATTGTCTTGGGGCATAAAATTTCTGAAAGAGGTATTGAAGTTGATAAAGCTAAAGTTGATGCTATTGAAAAGATGTCGTGTCCTAAGGACATTAAAGGTATAAGAAGTTTCCTTGGTCATGCCAGTTTTTATAGGAGGTTCATTAAAGACTTCTCAAAAATTTCTAGGCCTTTGACTAATCTCTTACAAAAAGATGTACCTTTTGTCTTTGATGATGATTGTGTAGAAGCATTTGAAATACTTAAGAAAGCCTTGATTTCTGCACCTATTGTTCAGCCACCTGATTGGAATTTACCCTTTGAAATTATGTGTGATGCTAGTGATTATGCTATAGGTGCTGTTCTAGGACAAAGAGTTGATAAGAAATTAAATGTTATCCAATATGCTAGTAAAACTCTAGATAGTGCCCAGAGAAATTATGCTACTACTGAAAAAGAATTTTTAGCAGTTGTATTTGCTTGTGATAAGTTCAGACCTTATATTGTTGATTCTAAAGTAACTGTTCACACTGATCATGCTGCTATTAAATACCTTATGGAAAAGAAAGATGCTAAACCTAGACTTATTAGATGGGTTCTCTTGCTACAAGAATTTGATTTGCATATTATTGATAGGAAGGGAGCTGAGAACCCCGTTGCAGACAACTTGTCTAGGTTAGAAAATGTTCTTGATGACCCACTCCCTATTGATGATAGTTTTCCTGATGAACAATTAGCTCTCATAAATGCTTCTCGTACTGCTCCATGGTATGCTGATTATGCTAATTACATTGTTGCTAAATTTATACCACCTAGTTTCACATACCAGCAAAAGAAAAAGTTTTTCTATGATTTAAGACATTACTTCTAGGATGACCCACACCTTTATAAAGAAGGAGTAGATGGTGTTATTAGACGTTGTGTACCTGAGCATGAACAGGAACAGATCCTACGCAAGTGTCACTCCGAGGCTTATGGAGGACACCACGCTGGAGATAGAACTGCACATAAGGTATTGCAATCTGGTTTTTATTGGCCTACTCATTTCAAAGATGCCCGTAAGTTTGTCTTGTCTTGTGATGAATGTCAAAGAATTGGTAATATTAGTAGACATCAAGAAATGCCTAATGAACTATTCACTTGTTATTGAACCATTTGATGTTTGGGGCTTTGATTATATGGGACCGTTTCCTTCCTCTAATGGGTATACACATATTTTAGTTGCTGTCGATTACGTTACTATGTGGGTAGAAGCTATTCCAACTAGTAGTGTTGATCATAACACCTCTATTAAGATGCTTAAAGAAGTTATTTTTCCGAGGTTTGGAGTCCCTAGATACTTAATGACTGATGGTGTTTCACATTTTATTCATGGTGCTTTTCGTAAAATGCTTGCTAAGTATGATGTTAATCATAGAATTGCATCTCCATACCACCCACAGTCTAGTGGTCAAGTAGAACTGAGTAATAGAGAGATTAAATTAATTTTGCAAAATACTGTTAATAGATCTAGAAAGAATTGGTCCAAGAAACTTGATGATGCATTGTGGGCCTATAGAACTGCATATAAAAATCCTATGGGTATGTCTCCGTATAAATGGTTTATGGAAAAGCATGTCACTTACCTCTCAAACTAGAACATAAGGCATATTGGGCCATTAAAGAGCTCAATTATGATCTCAAACTTGCCGGTGAGAAGAGACTATTTGACATTAGCTCACTTGATGAGTGGAGAACCCGGGCCTATGAGAATGCCAAATTGTTTAAAGAAAAAGTTAAAAGATGGCATGACAAAAGGATACAAAAGCGTGAGTTTAATGTAGGTGATTATGTTCTGTTATACAACTCTCGTTTAAGATTTTTTGCAGGAAATCTCCTCTCTAAATGGGAAGGTCCTTACATTATCGAGGAGGTCTATCGTTCCGGTGCCATAAAAATCAACAACTTCGAAGGCACAAATCCGAAGGTGGTGAACGGTCAAAGAATCAAACATTATATCTCAGGTAATCCCATAAATGTTGAAACCAATGTTATTGACACTGTAACCCCGGAGGAGTACATAAGGGACACTTTCCAGAACGTTTCAGACTCCGAAAAGGAATAGGTATGTGGTACGGTAAGTAAACCGACTCCAAAACAGTTCTAACAGTAATTTTTCTCCGTTTTGGAATACTTAAGAAAATAGGAAAATAAGAAGTAGTCCGGAAAGGACACGAGTCATCCACGAGGGTGGAGGGCGCGCCCTACCCCCCTGGGCGCGCCCCCTGCCTCATGGGCACCTCGTGTGCCCTCCGGACTCCGTTTTCTCGCACGATACTTCTTTTGGTCGGTAAAAATTCATTATATAATCTCTTGAAGGTTTTGACCACCGTACCACGACAAAATCCTCTATTTTTGTTTTGAGTTGTTTCTGCCGCAGATTAGAGCAATATGTCGTCCCAGGATTCGGAGGGAGAAAGCTATGTGGCTAATTACCTTGCAGACCCTAAGGTCTACGGGGACTTGGAGCATTGTGGTTGGACCACGGAGGAAGAAGAAGACTATGATCCTAGGGGAAAGGAGGAGACGAGCTCAGATGAAGATGAAGTCCCATTACCTCAACCTGGGGACATGCATGTGGAGTTCAAAAAGTCAAGCTTCCCTGATAGAGCAAAGAAACCTAAGATCGAGTTTATCCCTTTTCGCCTCTTGCAGGAGAACAAACAGGAACTATGCAAAAAGTTATTAAGCCTTGAGCAGAAGATCGATGACCTAAGGGAGCAAAATTCTATCCTCAAGCGCAAATTAAGGAAGATGGACGACAAGCCTACATCATCAACGACTCCATCATCACCACCTCCGAAGAAAGCGACATAAATACATGGGTATGGACGCTCCCCTTGGCAACTGCCAAGCTTGGGGGAGGTGCCCCGGTATCGTATCACCATCACACTTCTATCTTTACCGTTTTTCTTAGTTCGATCATTTTGGTTATATCTTGATCTAGTAGAATAAAGTTTAGTATGATCTAGCTTTGAGTTTTTTTGTTGATCCTTATCTGTGTAATCGAGTCCGTGAGATATATATATAATAAAGATTAGTCTTGAGTCGAGGGCTTGGTTATCTTGCTATGATCTTGAGGGAATAAAAGAATAAAAAGAAATAAAGAGATCATATTGATCTTATGGAGAGTAATGACTTCACATATAAGGAGTATGATGAATAAAAGTTGTTGAGAGTTGACAAACATAGTTTTGGTCATCGTTGCAATTAATAGGAAGTAATAAAGAAAGAGAGGTTTTCACATATAAATATACTATCTTGGACATCTTTTATGATTGTGAGCACTCATTAAAATATGGCATGCTAAAAAGTTGATGTTGGACAAGGAAGACAACGTAATCGGTTATGTTTTCTTATATCCGAAATAAATTATATTGTCATGGATCATCCAACATGTTGAGCTTGCCTTTCCCCCTCATGCTAGCCAACTTCTTTGCACCAAGTAGAGATACTACTTGTGCTTCCAAATATCCTTAAACCCAGTTTTGCCATAAGAGTCCACCATATCTACCTATGGATTGAGTAAGATCCTTCAAGTAAGTTGTCATTGTTGCAAGCAATAAAAATTGCTCTCTAAATATGTATGATCTATTAGTGTGGAGAAAATAAACTTTATACGAGCTTGTGATATGGAAGAAATAAAAGCGACGAACTGCATAATAAAGGTCCCTATCACAAATGGCAATATAAAGTGACGTTCTTTTGCATTAAGATTTTGTGCATCCAACCATAAAAGCACATGACAACCTCTGCTTCCCTCTGCGAAGGGCCTATCTTTTATTTTTGTCTTATACCTTATACAAGAGTCATGGTGATCTTCACCTTTCCTTTTTACACTTTATCCTTTGGCAAGCACTATGTGTTGGAAAGATCATGATATATATATCCAATTGGATGTGGGTTTTCATAAAGCATTGTTGTTGACGTTACCCTTGAGGTAAAAGGTTGGGAGGTAAAACTATAAGCCCCTATCTTTCTCTGTGTCCGATTAAAACTTCATACCCATAAGTATTGCGTGAGTGTTAGCAATTGTGAAAGACTAAATGATAGTTGAGTATGTGGACTTGCTGAAAAGCTCTTATATTGACTCTTTTCGATGTTATGATAAATTGCAATTGCTTCAATGACTGAGATTATAGTTTGCTGGTTTTTCAATGAAGTTTCTGATTCATACTTTACATTGTGAATAGATTATTACTTTAGCATAAGAAATCATATGACAATATATATGTGTTGCTATTCTAAGAATGATCATGATGCCCTCATGTCCGTATTTTATTTTATCAACACCTCTATCTCTAAACATGTGGACATATTTTTCGATATCAGCTTCCGCTTGAGGACAAGCGAGGTCTAAGCTTGGGGGAGTTGATACGTCCATTTTGCATCATGCTTTTATATCGATATTTATTGCATTATGGGCTGTTATTACACATTATGTCACAATACTTATGCCTTTTCTCTCTTATCTTACAAGGTTTACATGAAGAGGGAGAATGCCGGCAGCTGTAATTCTGGGCTGGAAAAGGAGCAAATATTAGAGACCTATTCTGCACAACTCCAAAAGTCCTGAAACTCCACGAAAGTCAGTTTTGGAATATATTAAAAATATTGGGTGAAGAAAGCACCAGAGGGGGGCCACCCACTGTCCACGAGGGTGGAGGGTGCGCCCTACTCCCCTGGGCGCGCCCCCTACCTCGTGGGCCACCTGGAAGCCCCCCGATGCCCATCTTCTGGTATAAGGTGTCTTTTGCCCTGGAAAAAATCATAAGGAAGCTTTCGGGACGAAGCACCGCCGTCTCGAGGTGGAACCTTGGCGGAACCAATCTAGGGCTCCGGCGGAGCTGTTCTGCCAAGGAAACATCCCTCCGGGAGGGGGAAATCGTCACCATCGTCATCACCATCGATCCTCTCATCGGGAGGGGGTCAATCTCCATCAACATCTTCACCAGCACCATCTCCTCTCAAACCCTAGTTCATCTCTTGTATCCGATCTCTGTCTCAAAACCTCAGATTGGTACCTGTGGGTTGCTAGTAGTGTTGATTACTCCTTGTTGATGCTAGTTGGTTTATTCGGTGGAAGATTATATGTTCAGATCCTTTATGCACATTAATACCCCTCTAATTTTGAACATGAATATGATTTGTGAGTAGTTACGTTTGTTCCTGAGGACATGGGAGAAGTCTTGTTATAAGTAGTCATGTGAATTTGGTATTCGTTCGATATTTTGATGAGATGTATGTTGTCTTTCCTCTAGCGGTGTTATGTGAACGTCGACTACATGACACTTCACCATTGTTTGGGCCTAGGGGAAGGCATTGGGAAGTAATAAGTAGATGATGGGTTGCTAGAGTGACAGAAGCTTAAACCCTAGTTTATGCGTTGCTTCGTAAGGGGCTGATTTGGATCCATATGTTTCATGCTATGGTTAGGTTTACCTTAATTCTTCTTTCGTAGTTGCGGATGCTTGCGAGGGAGGTTAATCATAAGTGGGATGCTTGTCCAAGGAAGGGCAGTACCCAAGCACCGGTCCACCCACATATCAAATTATCAAAGTAACGAACGTGAATCATATGAGCATGATGAAAACTAGCTTGACGATAATTCCCATGTGTCCTCGGGAGCGCTTTCCTTTATACAAGAGTTTGTCCAGGCTTGTCCTTTGCTACAAAAGGGATTGGGCCACCTTGCTGCACCTTGTTTACTTTTGTTACTTGTTACCCGTTACGAATTACCTTATCACAAAACTATCTGTTACTGATAATTTCAGTGCTTGCAGAGAATACCTTACTGAAAACTGCTTGTCATTTCCTTCTGCTCCTCGTTGGGTTCGACACTCTTACTTATCGAAAGGACTATGATAGATGCCCTATACTTGTGGGTCATCACATGCCTACATTATATTGATGAATTCGAGCTAGTTCTGTGTCACCCTAGGTTATAACTGTTGCATGATGAATGCCATCTGACATAATTATCCATCACTGATCCATTGCCTACGAGCTTTTTACATATTGATCTCTGCTACGTTACTTTTCCGTTGCTACTATTATAATTGCTACGAAACTACTACTGTTACTTTTTCCATCATTACCGTTACTTCCATACTACTCTGCTACTAAGTACTTTGCTGCAGATATTAAGTCTTTCAGGTGTGGTTGAATTGACAACTCAGCTGCTAATACTTGAGAATATTCTTTGGATCCCTTGTGTCGAATCAATAAATTTGGGTTGAATACTCTACCCTCTAAAACTATTGCGATCCCCTATACTTGTGGGTTATCAATAATCAGCCTCTGCCTCCACCGGATGGCTCAATGGATAGGCGTACAAGTCGCCACTACTGCGTTTTGTTTAACTTCAACAACCAGCTGGGATGAACCACTGGCCGGATTACTGACATAACTCATATGGGATCATTTATAACCCGCCACTGTCAACCTCAACCTTCCGTGGATTCACATCGCGTTATCAATGCTAAGGATATATATAATGAGTGTTGCGAAGATCGTTAACTCGTCACCTTGCCTTCAGCTTCAACGTATTCCAGCGTTCCGCGGTTCAACTATATGCCGGTTTATATCACGGTAAAGTATGGAGAATCTCAAGCCAACTCCTCGAGTCGTCTTAAGACTCGGGGGCTACACGGGCATGACCCAGCAAGTTTTGCCAGATTCAAGAACCCCGGGTCATTAGAGAGAAAATAACCCTGTCCCGGAGGCTACTGCCACATTGGTGAAAATTTAAAGACTGTCAGAAAATTTCCGGCTTAAAAAGTGCATAGCAATCAAAAAGTTCTGGCTCAATAGAAGAATTCCGGGTTATCAGGAAAGATTCCGGTTCAGAATCCGGCTCAAGGGAAATCTGTCTCCCCCAAAGTTTTGAGCTTTCAATATCCGGCTCAACATCCGGTTCAAGAGGAATCCATCTCTCGCAAGTTCGAGTTCTCAAAAAAAATTATAGGTTACCAAAGAGAACTTGCTGCCATGATGCGCGGTTCCAACATGGGTATCCTGCCATATGGGCTTATCATATTTTATGATCAATATAATAAAGCCGGCATCCCTAATAATTCAGGGCCTCTGTCGTTTCATTTCTGTGTATCTAAGTCTTTATTATTTGGTCATAAGGTCACTTGGGGGCTTCCAACCCACCGAGTTTGGCTTTCATACTCTCCTGACCAGGCGTGGACGCCGAATCCCGAGTTATCCTGCCTGTTTTCAACTTGCTACTCTGCCAGGTAATCCTGAGTGACCCGCTGAACTCTTAACAGGCAATCTTTTTTAAGACCCTGAACTCATTAGGGTTAAATCGGCGGTTTTTGTCATGTGAGGGCCGGGTTACAGTGAGCTAGGATTAACTCCAAGGCTGTGCGGCCTATGAAAGCACATGGCTTGGTAGCCAATTTATCTGGCCGTGCTTTGGTGAGCCGGCTTGACAATTATTTCAGATTTTTTGAATCTTTTTTCTGA
The DNA here is from genome assembly GCA_011799875.1 of Thinopyrum elongatum. Lineage (NCBI taxonomy): Eukaryota > Viridiplantae > Streptophyta > Magnoliopsida > Poales > Poaceae > Thinopyrum > Thinopyrum elongatum. Next base: position 50,492,921 of record CM022303.1, on the reverse strand, counting down.
ATCTTTTGGATTTGTGATTTTTTTCTGCTAAGTGCATTTTTCAACAATCCAGGTCATGTAACCCTGATTGTATGACTCATATTCGAGCATTTTGGGTTTGGTAACCCGCCCTGGCTATGGACTTTAAGTCGCCAGTATGCTTTGGTCTGCGCAATTAGAGTCATGCGCTTACAAATCTTTGGGTTGTCACCCTCACTGGATATGGTGATGTAAGCTGGCAGTATGAGTCACTTTTCAGGTATGTTTTTATTTGTTATATGAGTATGCGAGGTTTGGTAACCCACCCTGGTTTTGACCTTTAAGTCGCCAGTATATTTTGGCTTCAATAGCCTTAATGCTAGTCTTTTCCATAATTGCATAAGACTATATTATGTTTGGGTTGTTACCCGCCCTGGCTTTTGACGTTAAGTTGCCAGGGCATATGTTGTTTAAACTTTGTGCAAGACATGCAGAGCTATGGCTTACATAAATGAATAAGTTCAAGCCCATCATCAAAGATTAAAATTGGTGTTTCAAAAGGGTTATCAGTTCTTTATTTTTACAAAGGTTATAAGCCGCCGGGTTACAAAAATCCCAGATTACAATGAATGCGCATTAAGTCGCCATCGGCCAAGAGCCACTGAGTATTTAACTCTGGATTTACTTGTCAACAGACAAGATCTTGCGATTGTTTTCATACCAGATTATATTATTCCAATCTTTAATAGCCAAACGTGGCTAGATTTTTATTATGGTTATCAATAACCAGTATTATGATTGAGGTTTTCAAAGCCGCTTCAGAGCAATGGTTATTATTTCTTCATCCAAGAATACCAATTCACAACAGAGAGCATGGTTCAATATTGATATGCAAGGCATTCAGCAACATCATCCAGACAGTGGATATGATTTATTCTACAATAGAAGGAATAGTCCCGAGTCGCTGCAGGCATACGACCCAGCACTTGGGGGTTACATTATTCAAATTAAGATTACATCAAGTATGCAAGTCCCATGTCGCTGCAAGCATGCACCATGGCACTTGGGGGCTAATGCAAAGTCATTTTTAACTTGCCTCATTGAAGACCCGACCCATCACATAGTGATGAGCCGGCCTTTTGGGGGCTACTAATTGTTCCTATCAAAGGTAACCCGAAACTTGGGGGCTACATCATATGATGTTATTTTCAATGAAGTATATGTAAAGTCCTAGCTCAGTATTATCTTACTGAGCCGGCCCTTGTGGGCTACACGTTGCTGCTCAAGTCTACATGATCATATCTACAAAGTCCCTGGTCATTATTGCATAATGACCTGGCATTTGGGGGCTACACATGTGAAGTACAAAATATTCAGTTTATGACTGGCGACTTAGATGAACAACTCGGATTTCTCCAAAGTTGCAGTATTGAAGCAAGTCTTAAGCTGTCACTTTGTTCTACTCAAGACTTGGGGGCTACAGGTAATATGGATATAAGGGAGGTACACTTTCAAGTTCTCAACTTTGAGCAGACCGGGTATCATGTTCATAGTGCAGAAATTTGCATAGTTTATCCCCTCCGAGCTATTCATAGAAGGGCACGGAGAGCCGACTCAATGATTGGAAGCTATATTTATAGAAAGCGAGCACCAAATCATCACAAGATTGACCCGGGCTGAGAAAACCCGGACGGTGAGGATTCATCTTATAAGGATTTGGCCTGAAAAACTCAAGAAGACAAATTACATAACCCGACGTCTATAACAGTCATGACCCGGACTCATCAGTTTTTATAACCCGGCAATTTTGGAAATCATAACTCGGCAAGCTCTACATCTTCAAGCTGGCTGAACATTAGTTGAATATTTCAAGACCAATATTTTTGTCAAGTTAGAGCATTGGAGGCCGTCTCAAATGGATTATTTTGTACAATATTTTTCTACAAGCAAATTGACTATGAAGTTGGCCTATTGACCCAGACTTTTCAGGAGAAGGAAATGACAAGGACTTAAGGATGAACAGAAGCCGGCTCAGAAGAATGTTTGACCCGGTGCACAACCTGTCAAATTTGTTCTTGTGTTTATTTTGCAGGATGAGTTTAACATGGATAAATCCAAAATAAACTGGGGGCTAATGTTGGGGATATACCCCGCGATGTAACCAGGCCGAAAGTATGACCCGGCCAGACTTGGTGACTCACTAGTGACCCGCCCTGACTTGGCGACTCACTAAGTGACCCGCCCGGATTTCTTGACTCACTGATGACCCGGCCGAGCCTAGTGACGCATGGGTGACCCGGCAGGCGGGTCAGATGGATGGCAAAGCCCAAGGCCTAGAAAGCGACGTACGAGAAGACCGGCTCAAGGTATGGTGTCCGGTGGGCCGGCTTGAGAAGGAAGGCATCAGGAATATTTCCCTTACAAGAGAAGCAAGACTAGGATTCCACTTATAATAAGATAGTCCTAATCCTACTAGGACTCGATATGTAACCCACCCCTCCAACTTATATAAGGAGGGGCAGGGCACCCCAAGAGGGACAGGATTTAGACAGACAGTCAATAGCTCTCGAGATAGAGGTAGCGAAAGAGCACCCTTGTAATCATGAGCATCATGATGATCAATATCAATGAAGCAGGATGTAGGCTTTTACCTCCACCGTGAGGGGCTGAACCTGGGTAAAACTCCGCGTCTCTCGATTACGACCAACCCCGTTCAATCTACTACCAGGATGCGTTGGCCTCACGACTAAGCCCTCACACTAGGGCATCTGCCGTGACAAAACTACGACATGGAGGGAAGTTCCCCCGGCGGAATCGCTCTGCCGGAGGGCAAAAGTGTTCCCGCCCAAGTTCCGCCTCGAGACGGCGGCGCTTCATCCCAAAAGTCCTCACCTTATTTTTTTTCTAGGTCAAAATGACGTACATACCAGAAGAGGAGCATCGGAGGTGGGCCGAGGAGGGCACAACCCACAAGGGTGCGCCTGGGCTCCCTGGCACGCCCAGGTGGGTTGTGCCCACCTGGTGGGCCCGCTCCGGTAGTTATTTGATCCAATAATTCTTAAATAATCCCTAAAAAATCTCCGTGAAGTTTCAGCTTATTTGGAGTTGTGCAGAATAGGTAGCTCTGACGTGCTTTTTCAGGTCCAGAATTCCAGCTGCCGGTATTCTCCCTCTTTGTGTAAACCTTGCATATTATGAGAGAAAAGGCATTAGAATTACTCCCAAAAGCATTATTATGCATAAAACATTATAAATAACAGTAGGAAAACATGATGCAAAATGGACGTATCAACTCCCCCAAGCTTAGACCTCGCTTGTCCTCAAGCGAAAACCAAAATCGAATAACATGCCCACATGCTTAGAGAGAGAGGTGTCGATAAAAAGAAAATACGGACATAGAAGAATCATGCATATTATTATAACAACAAAGAACTTTAACATAAAACTTTTATCACATAACTTTATCATATAACTTCTCATGAACAAGTAACAATTCATCACAACATTGAAGTATAAAGCATAAACCTTATTGAAAACCAACAAACTATGTTCTCAGCCAACTTTGCAACTATAATTCATCATATTTTCAGGAAGGGTCACATGTCGGAGCCTTTAGGCAAGTACACATACGCAACCATCATTTAATCTTCTATGATTGCTAACACTCACAGCATACCCATGAACAAAAAGTTTCAACCAGACACAAAGAAAGATAGGGGCTTATAGTTTCGCCACCCAACATATTCACCTCAAGGGTGATGTCAACAATAATAACTCATGCCTACTCATATCCAACTGGATATATGTGCCTAGATCTTTCCTCACCACATGATGCTTGCCAAAAGAGAAAATAAAAAGGAATAGGGAAGAAAACTTTGACTCTTCATAAAAGTAAATACATAAAAGTAAAAGATAGGCCCTTCACAGAGGGAAGCAAAGATTGCCATGCGCTTATTTGTTTGTATGCCAAATCCCTTAATGCAAAAGAACGTCACATTACATTGCCCCTTAGGATAGCAACCTTTATTATGCAGTCTGTTGCTTTTATTCTTTGCCATCACAAGTTCGTACAACGCTCAATTTTCTCTTACACTAAATGATCCAACACATTTAGAAGCAATTTTTATTGCCTTATTGCACCAATGAAAACTTACTTGAAGGATCTTACTCAATCCATAGGTAGGTATGATGGACTCTCAAAATAAGATTTGGGTTAAGGGTTTTTGGATGCACAAGTAGTATCTGTACTTAATGCGGAGTTTTTGGCTAGAAAAGGTATTGGGCAAGCACCACATGTTGAAGGATCTATGACAATATAACTTCTATGTGAATATGAACAAACATAAATCATTACGTCGTCTTCCTTGTCCAACGTCAACTATTTTGACACAAAATATTTAATGGGGGCTCACAATCATAAAAGATGTCCAAGATAGTGTATTTGCATGTGAATCTTCTCTTCCCTTATTAATTCTTTCATGAATTGCATCATTGACCAATGTTGCGTTTGTCAATCTCCAACAAATTTTACCACTTATACTTTTCCTTATGTGATGTCATTACTTACCATAAGATGAGCATATGATCTTATTTATTTATTTATTTTCCTTTTCTTTTTATTCAAACATAAAAGTAAAGAAAGGAAGTCTTAGACTAAACTTTATTATATATCTCGAACACGATTACATAGATAGATCACTAAGCAAATACTCGAAAGGAAAGAATCAAACTGAACTCTTATTCAACTAAATCACAGGAAAGCTAATGATCGAACTAGAATAGATAAAAGCAAAGATAGTGGTGGTGATACGATACCAGGACACCTCCCCCAAGCTTGGCACAAGCCAAGGGGAGTGTCCACACCATGAACTCAAGTCTCCTTTAGTGATGAAGAAGGTGGTGGTGGTGATGATGTGGTAGCGATCTTATCCTCCGGTTTCCATAGCAATGGCTCACCATCATAAGAGGAAGAGCGAGTCTCTCGAGTCCTGCAACTGGCAGCCAAACTCATACCTTTAAACCTTGCCTCATATTCAAAGACTTGATTTTGGAGATCATAGATTTGGCCTTGCAAGAAGTTGATTTGCTCGTTGAGGGTGAAGACGACGTCTTTCATGGACCGGCCATCCACCTTGAGATCACGGGTGAATTCCGTAATCATGAGGTGATTGGCATTAAGTTCGCGCTCCACCATCCCCTTGCACTTGAAGACCTCCTGCTCCATGGCTTCAAGTCTGGCCTCCACGGTTCCCGTCCTCTTGGGCCCCTGGACGTCTCTGATATGGAGCACACCCTCACACATCTCGATGGCTTGAGGGTGCTGCATCACCTCCCGCAAATACGGGTTGATGATGTTCTCAAAGAACTTGTCCTTAGAGGAGCTTGAGGAGGCCATGGCGATCTAGATCTGTCAGAAAACAGCAAGAAATAAGAACAGAAGATTTCTCCGTGATACAGAGGTCAGTGCGTTTGGGAGGTATATAAATATATTTTTTATCTTGGGAAACAAGCAAACGGGGGAAAAGCGGAGTCCGGAAGGTTCCCGAGGTGGGCACAACCCACCTAGGCGCGCCAGGGGGCCTGGCGCGCCCTGGTGTCTTGTGCCCCCCTCGGGTGCCTTCCTGGTTATTTCTTATTTTCCTAATTTTTTATATATTCCAAAACTGACAGAAAATATTTTTACGGATTTTTTGAAGTCCGTTTACTTACCATATCACGTACCTCCTCTTTTTTAGTTATTCTGGAGTGTTCCGGAAGGTCTCCTTAATGTGCTCCTCAGGTATCATGGTTTGAATAACATTGCTTTCAACGTTAATAGGCGTACCTGAGATGTAGTGTTCAATTCTTTGACCATTGACCGCCTTCGGGTTGGTGCCTTTGGCATTATTTATTTTGATAGCTCCAGAGCGATAAACCTCTTCGATGATATACGGTCCTTCCCATTTAGAGAGAAGTTTTCCTACAAAGAATCTGAAATGAGAGTTGTACAAGAGGACATATTCTCCTACTTTAAATTCCAGTTTTTGGATTCTTTTATCATGCCATCTTTTAACTTTTTCTTTAAATAGTTTGGCATTTTCATAGGCTTGGGTTTTCCATTCATCTAATGAGCTAATATCAAATAACCTCTTTTCACCGGCAAGTTTGAAATCATAGTTGAGTTCTTTTATTGCCCAATATGATTTATGTTCTAACTCTAGAGGAAAATGACAAGCTTTTCCATAAACCATCTTATATGGAGGCATACCCATAGGATTTTTATAAGCTGCTCGGTAGGCCCAAAGTGCATCATCTAATTTCTTAGACCAATTATTTCGGTACCTATTAACAGTTTTCTGTAATATCAACTTTATTTCTCTATTGCTAAGTTCAACTTGACAACTAGATTAAGGATGATAATGTGATGCAATTCTATGGTTAACATCATATTTAGCAAGCATTGTACGGAAAGCACCATGAATAAAGTGTGATCCACCATTAGTCATTAAATATCCAAGGACTCCAAACCTCAGGAAAATAACCTCTTTAAGCATTTTAATGAAAGTGTTGTGATCAGCACTACTAGTTGGAATAACCTCTACCCACTTAGTCACATAATCAACAGCAACAAAAATATGAGTATACCCATTAGAGGAAGGAAAATGTCCCATATAATCAAAACCCCAAACATCAAATGGTTCGACAGCAAGTGAATAATTCATAGGCATTTCTTGACGCTTAACGATATTACCAATTCATTGACATTCATCACAAGATGAAACAAACTTACGGGCATCCTTGAAGAGAGTAGGCCAATAAAAACCAGATTGTAATACCTTGCGAGAAGTTCTATCTCCCGCATGATGCCCTCCATAAGCTTCGGTGTGGCATTTCCGTAGGATTTGTTCCTGTTCATGATTAGGTACACAGCGTCTAATAATACCATCTACTCCTTCTTTATAAAGGTGCGGGTCATCCCAAAATTAATGTCTTAAATCATAAAAGAATTTTTTTCTTTTCTTGGTATGTGAAACTAGGTGGTATATATTTAGCAACAATGTAATTAGCATAGTCAGCATACCAACGAGTGTTATGGGAAACATTTATTGCAGCTACTTGTTCAGCAGAAAAGCTATCATTAATAGGTTGTGGATCATCAAGAATATTCTCTAACCTAGACAAGTTATCAGCTACGGGGTTCTCAGCTCCTTTTCTATCAGTTATATGTAAATAAAATTCTTGTAACAAGAGAACCCACCTAATGAGTCTAGGTTTAGCATCTTTCTTTTCCATAAGATATTTAATAGCAGCATGATCGGTGTGAACGGTAACTTTAGAATCAACAATGTAAGATCTGAATTTGTCACCAGCAAACACAACAGCTAAAAATTCTTTGTCAGTACTAGCATAATTTCTTTGGGCACTGTCTAGAGTTTTGCTAGCATAATGGATAACATTTAGTTTCTTATCAACTCTTTGTCCTAGAACAGCACCAACAGCATAATCACTAGCGTCACACATAATTTCAAAACGCAACTTCCAATCAGGTGGTTGAATAATAGGGGCAGCAATCAAGGCTTTCTTAAGTGTTTCAAAGGCTTCTACACAATCATCATCAAAAACAAAGGGAACAACCTTTTGTAAAAGATTTGTGAGAGGCCTAGAAATTTTAGAGAAGTCCTTAATAAACCTCCTATAGAAACCAGCATGACCAAGGAAACTACGAATACCTTTGATTTCTCTGGGACATGGCATTTTCTCAATTGCATCAACTTTAGCTTTATCCACCTCAATACCTCATTCAGAAATTTTATGCCCCAAGACAATACCTTCATTAACCATAAAGTGGCACTTCTCCCAATTCAAGACAAGATTAGTTTGCTCACATCTCTGCAAAACTCGATCAAGATTGCTCAAGCAATCATCAAAAGAAGTTCCATAAATAGAAAAATCATCCATGAAAACCTCAACAATCTTTTCACAAAAGTCAGAGAATATAGCAGTCATACATCTTTGAAAAGTAGCAGGTGCATTGCATAAACCAAAAGGCATAAGTCTATAAGCATAAGTTCCAAAAGGGCAAGTGAAGGTGGTTTTCTCTTGATCAGGTTGTGAAACAGGTATTTGAGAAAAACCAGAATATCCATCTAGGAAGCAAAAGTGTGTATGCTTTGATAGTTGTTCTAGCATTTGATCAATAAAAGGCAAGGGGTAATGATTTTTCTAGTTGCTTTATTTAATTTTCTAAAATAAATTACCGTCCTATAGCCAGTGACAATCCTTTGTGGAATAAGTTCATTTTTATCATTAGGAACAACGGTAATACCTCCAGTCTTAGGGACACAATGAACGGGACTTACCCATCTACTATCAGCTATGGGATAGGTTATACCTACTTCCAGAAGCTTTAATATCTCAGTTCTTACCACTTCTTTCATTTTAGGATTCAATCGTCGTTGATGATCAACAACGGGTTTAGCATCAGGCTCCATATTAATTTTGTGCTGACAGAAAGTGGGACTAATGCCCTTAAGATCATTAAGAGTATATCCAATAGCAACTCGGTGCTTCTTCAGAATTTTCAATAATCTTTCTTCTTCATGTTCTGAAAGGTTAGCATTAATAATAATAGGATATATCTTTTTCTCATCAAGATAAGCATATTTCAAAGTGTCTGGAAATTGTTTCAATTCAAACACAGGATCACCTTTAGGTGGAGGAGGACCTCCTAGAGTTTCAATATGCAAATTATGTTTGAGCAGAGGTCGTTGTTCAAAGAAGATTTTATCTATCTCATTTCTTTCATGCATATGCATATCATTTTCATGGTCTAGCAAATATTTTTCTAGTGGACTAGTTGGAGGCACAGCAATAGAAGCAAGACCAATTATTTCATCCTTACTAGGTAATTCTTTCTTGTGAGATTGTCTATTAAACTTGGAAAAATTAAACTCATGAGACTCATCACCAAAACTAACACCGATGGTTTGCTTCTTACAATCTATTTTAGCATTAACGGTGTTCAAGAAGGGTCTACCAAAAATAATGGGACAGAAGTCATCTTGTGGGGAACCAAGAACTAGAAAATCAGTAGGGTATTTTATTTTGTCACACAAGACTTCAACATCTCTAACAATCCCAAGTGGTGTGATGGTGTCTCTATTAGCAAGTTAAATAGTAACATCTATGTCTTCTATTTCAGCGGGTGCTATGTCATTCATAATTTCTTGGTATAAGGTAAAAGGAATAGCACTCACACTAGCACCTAGGTCACATAAACCATGATAACAATGATCTCCTATTTTAACTGAGACAACAGGCATGCCAACAACAGGTCTATGTTTATCTTTTTCATCAGGTTTGGCAATTATAGCAGCTTCATCACAAAAGTAAATAGCATGCCCATCAATATTTTCTACGAAGAGATCTTTAACCATAGCAACACTAGGTTCTACTTTAATTTGTTCAGCAGGTTTAGGTGCTCTAATGTAACTTTTATTGACCATGGTTGAAACCTTGGCATGTTCCTTTATCCTAACAGGGAAAGGTGGGTTTTCAATGTAAGCAGTAGGAACAACTGGGTCAACATTGTAAATAATAGTTTCATCTTTAGTCATGTCAGGTTCCTTAATTTCTTCTTTAATAGGTGGGTGATATTTAAAACATTTTTCCTTAGGGAGATCAACATGAGTAGCAAATGATTCACAAAAAGAGGCTACTATCTCAGAGTCAAGTCCATATTTAGTGCTAAACTTTTGAAAAGCATCGGTATTCATAAAAGATTTAACACAATCAAATTCAAGCATAATACCTGACTCTTGCCATCGTCAAGTTCCCAATCTTCAGAATTGCATTTAATTCTTTCTAAAAGATCCCACCTGAATTCAATAGACTTCTTCATAAAAGAACCAGTACAAGAAGTATCGAGCATGGATTGATCATCACGAGAAAGCCGAGCATAAAAATTCTGAATGATAATTTCTCTTGAGAGCTCATGATTGGGGAATGAATATAACATTGAATTAAGCCTCCTCCAAGCTAGAGCGATACTTTCTCCTTCACGAGGCCAAAAATTATATATATATTATTCCGATCACGATGACCTAGATGCATAGGATAATTTTTTTGTTGAAATTCCAGTTCCAAGATCCAATATCATCCCATAGCCTATACCATGCCAATACCTTTCCCTTCAAAGATAAAGGGAAAATCTTCTTCTTAGGTTCATCTCCAGGCAAACCTGCGAGCTTAAATAATACACAAATTTCATCCACATATATCAAATGCATATCAGAATGTTCAGTTCCATCTCCTGCATAAGGATTAGCTAGCAGTTGTTCTATCATACCCGAGGGAATTTCATAACCAATATTTTCAGTAGGTGCAGTAGGTTGAGGGGTAACTAATTGTGGTTCCGGTCGAGGTGTAGATACCTCGAGCAAACCCCTCAAAGGATGATTCTCCATAGTGACAAGTGACAATAAATTTCAGCACATAGTAATAATTTTTCCTTACCAATTTCCACTTACCAAGAGCGCTTCACTCCCCGGCAACGGCGCCAGAAAAGAGCCTTGATGACCCACAAGTATAGGGGATCAATCGTAGTCCTTTCGATAAGTAAGAGTGTCGAACCCAATGAGGAGCAGAAGGAAATGATAAGCGGTTTTCAGCAAAGAAATGTCTGCAAGCACTGAAATTGTCGGTAACAAGTTGTTTGATAGCAAGATAATTTGTAACAAATAAGTAATGGTAATTGTAACAAAAGTGCAGCAAGGTAGCCCAATCCTTTTGAGGCAAATGACAGGCCAAAATAGTCTCTTATGATAAGCAAAGCGTTCTTGAGGGTACACGGGAATTTCATCATATCACTTTCATCATATTGGCTTGATTTGTGTTCGCTACTTTGATAATTTGATATGTGGGTGGATCGGTGCTTAGGTGCTGTTCTTACTTGAACAAACCTCCTACTTATGATTAACCCCCTCGCAAGCATCCGCAACTATGAGAAAAGTATTAAGATAAAATCTAACCATAACATTAAAATTTGGATCCAAATCGGTCCCTTACGAAGTAGCGCATAAACTACGGTTTAAGCTTCTCTCACTCTAGCAACCCATCATCTAATAACTACTCCACAATGCATTCCCTTAGGCCCAGGTATGGTGAAGTGTCATGTAGTTGACGTTCACATGACACCACTAAGGGAATCACAACATACATATCATCAAAATATCGAACACATATCAAGTTCATATGATTACTTGCAACATGACATCTCCCGTGACCTCAAGAACAAAAGTAACTACTCACAAAAGATAATCATGCTCAAGATCAGAGGGGTATTAATCTTACACCAAATAAACCATATAGTAATCAACTACAAGATGTAATCAACACTACTAGTCACCCACAAGTACCAATCTAAGGTTCCGGTACAAAGATTGAAAACAAGAGATGAACTAGGGTTTGAGAGGAGATGGTGTTGTTGAAGATGTTGATGGAGATGGCCCTTCCAAAAATGGGAGAGTTGTTGGTGATGATGATGACGATGATTTCCCCCTCCGGGAGGGAAGTTCCCCCGGTGGAATCGCTTCGCCGGAGGGCAAAAGTGCTCCTGCCTCGAGACGGCGGCGCTTCGTCCCGAAAGTACTCTCCTTATTTTTTTCTAGGTCAAAATGACTTATATACCAGAAGAGGGGCACCGGAGGTGGGCCGAGGAGGGCACAACCCACCAGGGCGCGCCTGGGCTCCCTGGCGCGCCCAGGTGGGTTGTGCCCACCTGGTGGGCCCCCTCTGGTAGTTATTTGCTCCAATAATTCTTAAATAATCCATAAAAAATCTCAGTGAAGTTTTAGCTTATTTGGAGTTGTGCAGAAAAGGTAGCTCTGACGTGCTACAGCAATCAGCTTGGCAGATGGCAAAGGACCCAAAAACGGACGGCAAACATCTTTGCCGTCTACCACAGACGGCAAACCTGCCCGACAAAGAAAGTGACGGTAAACAGGTTCTTTGCCGTCTGCTTCCTCGAAGCGGACGGCAAAGAACCTTTGCCGTCGGTGGCAGACGGTAAAGAACAGGGACGGCAAATAACAGGCGCTAGCCACGTTAGGTGGCTAACAGCAGCCTTTGCCGTCTGCCAGCGGACGGCAAACGGCCACATCCTTTGCCGTCTGCCACAGACGGCAAGGTGACCAAATGGTATATGTGACGCCCCCGGCTTAATCGTGCACTAATCATACACGCAAATGCACATGATCATGCCTAAGGACTCACTTGAAGATATCACAACACAACTCTAAAACATAAATAAAGCCATACAAGCTTTATATTACAAGCCAGGGCCTCGAGGGCTCGAATACATAGCTCGATGGCATACAAGCGTCAGCGGAAGCATCAGATATCTAAGTACAGATATAAAAGAAAGACAGAAAGGCCTTTAAAAGGCGGGGCAAAATAAAACACTATGGTCGAAAGGCGTAGGCCTCCTGCCTAGGACCCTCCGAACCTACTCCTGGTCGACAGCCAACTCGTAGAAGAAGCCATCCTCGGGGTAGTAGTAGCGATCGTCAGCGGGGCAGCTGTCTCAGGGGCTCCGTCATCGGATCACGACAAACTGATATGGGGAGAAAAAGGAAAGCAAAGCAACCGTGAGTACTCCGAAGTACTCAGCAAGCAAGGATCTACACTAGATATGCAACATTATCAAAGGAAGGCTGTATACGTGGACTGGGCTGCAGAAATGCCAGAATAGAGAGGAAAGCCTAGTCCTATCGAAGACTAGCATCTTCAAGCATCTTCCAACATCTTCGAGCGTCTTGCAGCATTTAGAAGAGTACAGAGTAGCATAGTATAACGTAGTAGTAGAGGTATCAAGCAAAAGTCTCGCTCAGAGATCCTTCCTCGACTCACTGCGAGAAAGCGATCCCGGAGCCACATATCCAAAACCATCTCAAGTTCTAGTTGTATTGATCGGGATATAACTCCGAGTGTACTTTACCGTAGGACCGGCTATCGATAGATGTGTTCTTCCCTGCAGGGGTGCACCAACTTACCCACCACGCCCGCTTAACTCCGGCCGGACACACTTTCCTGGGTCATGCCCGGCCTCGGCCAAACGATACACCGCAACCCTACCTACAGCTCAGCAGAGAGGTCCCCGCCGGTCTACCTCCTAAGTGCAAGGGGGTCTTGGGCCATCGCCCCTCGCCCTCCGGGTCGTTGCGTGCAGAGCGAATCACGGCACCACCTCTGTACATGGGTGGCGCCGGCCCAGCCCGGCCGCAGTGCTGAACTGGACGTCTGACAGAGCTTTCGGCTGATGTTACGATGCAGAACGCCCATACTATGCCCACGTGATGGTTAGTGCTATCCGACCAAAGGCCGGCTCAGATTAAATATCCAAATCGTTAGGACTAGGGGCTTGTGGAAACGAGCAGAGACTCACGAAAGATGTGACCCCGTCGCCCCATCTCGAGGACTTGCTGCAAGGGCTAAGAATGCCCGGCCGCGCCTCGTAAAATAACTCACGGGTAGCTATCCATCATTCACCAAGTAGCTGCATCATCAGTTATGTAAGGCATCCGTGTGGCTACCATATCAAGGGGGAATCCGAGGCATCACCCTCGTTGGACTCCCACCTGATGTAATATCGAGGTGGACGTAGGAGGAATCACCCTCGAGGTCCACACTAGAGGTGTTGCACGACTTCGTCGTTATCGGGGGTGGTGTAGGAGGAATCACCCTCGCTGACCACGACCGATTAACTACCCTACAAGGTTATCATCAGAAGTGATGACAAGGTATCACCCTCGGCACTTGATAGTAATCTGGTAGTGTCGAGCAACTAAGGAGGACGTGAGGTGCGGTGCCGGGTCCTGGTCTTCGATCCCGTTGATCGGGTCTTCTAATACTCCAGCGGGGCAGTCGGGATAAGTGGGGTCACTGAGGGGCTCTACCCAGTCTATACTAAGCAGTTTGGATATCAGGCAGGTATCAACAGTAGGTTATAATAAACAGGCTATGCAGCAGAATAGGAGCAATCAAATACAGTAGCAAAATCTAATGCAAGCATGAGATATTAGAATAGGCGATATCGGGATGATCAAAGGAGGGGCTTTCCTGGTTGCTTAGCGGCAAAGGCAAGGTCGTCAGAAGTGCAGCCAATCACCGGAGCTGCGTCGGTCTCGGAGACTACGTCGGCACCGGGATCTAACGAGAGAGAAGAGGGGGAGGAAACAGTACAAATATAAAGCAAACAAGTGCTACACAAAGTACGACATGACAATACGCATTGCCGGGTGTGTCCTAACGTAAGGTTGCATGTCACCGAGGAAGGAGGAATCCATCCGGGAATGTTTTCCCGGTTCCGGACATTTGTCAGACAGATGACCGAAGGAGAACGGTTCCATGTTCGGAGAGTTAGGGACGTGCGACGGACGAACGGACTACGTACTCGGATTCGTCCCGTCGTTCTGAGCAACTTTCATGTACAAAGTTTTTCGATCCGAGCTACGGTTTATTAGTTATGAATTTTTAAAGATTTTAGCATTTACTGGAATTTAATTAATTTAACAGAAATTGAATTATGACGTCAGCAAGTCAAACCGGCTGACCAGAGTCAATTCTGACCGGTGGGTCCAGTGGGACCCACTGGTCAGTGACTCAGCTAACTAACAGAGTTTAGTTTGAACTAAATAATCCTAATTAGCAGGTGGGGCCCAATAGTCAGTGTCTGTTAGTTTAACTAATTAACTAATTAGCAGTTTATTTACTTATTTAAAATCATTTAATTGAGCGGGGCCCGCATGTCAGTGAGACAGGGCGGCCACGTCAGCGCTGACCGAGGTCAACGGGGCCCAGTGGGCAGTGACACAGGGGCTGGGCCCCGCGTGCCACGTCGGAGCCGGCCGCCGGGGTTGCTCCGGCGAGCCGAAACGACGGCGACATCTCTGGCGAGCCCGGGTTTTGTCTGTGATGCATCATTTTGGGTGCGGTTAAGTGCTCTGGAATGGCCACTCGATCCCGCGCACGCCGGTGGCCTCGGTTTGCCACGGGAAGGTCTATATCGTCGACGGCGACTACCGTGGCGGACGCCGGAATCGGGCCGCGATCGGAATCGGGCAAAACGGCGACAGGAGGAGGCGCGGCTATGCTCGTTCGACCCCTAGCAGCACACTGAGCACACCGGAGTGCTTAGTTGCTCTTGACAGCAACTACAGCTACGACGGCACTGACTGCGGCGGAGCTCAGCTCGGGCTCGACGGCGGCGGCTACTAGAGCTCAAAACGAAGCTCGAACGGAGAGGGGGAAAGTAGGGGGAGCTCACGTAGGAGCTCACGGAGGCTCGTCGGGGAGTTTAGGAGCGCAGGGGCGGCGGATCGACGGCGAGGGCTTGCGGTGGCCGGAGATGGGGACGACGGAGATTCGGCAGCAGCAGGCCTCCCTGGCTCCAT
The DNA here is from genome assembly GCA_011799875.1 of Thinopyrum elongatum. NCBI lineage: Eukaryota > Viridiplantae > Streptophyta > Magnoliopsida > Poales > Poaceae > Thinopyrum > Thinopyrum elongatum. The sequence continues at coordinate 50,477,532 of CM022303.1, read as the reverse complement.
CTGGAGGCACCAGGAGGGGTGGTCGTCCGCGGCGGAGCTCGTGGACAACTCCAGCGAGTACGGGGCCGTTGGTGGTCGCGTCGGATGCGGCGAGCGGCGGCGGTGGCGCTCGGCCGAGACGGAGAGGGAGAAGGGGAGACGAGCGAGCGAGGGAGAGGGTGGAGAAGTGGTGCGGTGACCAGGGAGAGTGGACAGGCGCCGTTCTTATCCCCTCGCGGCTTCTGCCGTCGCGCTATCGGCCGGCGACCGGGGGGGCGCGTCGTGGCCATGGAGACGACGACACGGCGACGAGGAGCAGGTGAGGGAGCGGGCTGGGCCGGCTTAGCCCATCGCCAGGTAAGTGGGTAGGTCCTCCTCCCCTTTTCTATTTTTCTGTTTTACTTTTATTTATTAACAGAGAGGGAGAAAGGGAATTATTTGGGGCAACTATTTCACCTAAAAAAAATATGGGGAGTGTCCCCATAAATCCCTGGTGATTTTAGACAGTGCCACAAAAAGTATGAGTATTCTTGGAACTGAGTTGCATTTTTCAAAAATGAATATGGCATTTAAAAAGGGCGGTTTGTTGCTGTTTGAGGATGTTGGAGTTGCTTAACTAATTCCAATATTGTTGGTTACAATTTTATACATGCCTCTGAATTATTTGTAACATTATGTACATTTTAGTTTTCAAACTTGAACAACTTTTATTTTCATTTTGAATTGGAATTTATTTCGGATAGGAATTTGAAATGAAGTGTTCAAACTTTATGATCAAGCACTGCAAATGGAGATGACTTGGCATGATTATCATTATGTCACAGTGCTTATTACACAGGGGTGTTACAGTATAGCTCCCAGATTGCACAGGTTGCTGTCACGTGGCCTCTTTGCCATCTGTGGCAGACGGCAAAGAGGCTGCATTGCCTCTTTTTTTCCTTTTTTTCTTATATCCAAGCATTTTCACAGCAAAATATATGATATGTATGTATTTTTCACAGGGCAATTTCACAGCAGACATATGACATATCCAACACACAAGTTTCATCATACATACATAACCAACACATAGTTCCATCCATACATACTACAATAGTTTCACGGAGTTCATCAACATACATACATAGTTTCACGGAGTTATTCAACATACATTGTTCATCAACACAAAATCAAAATAGAAACTAAAACTAGCAATCCATCAATGCCAGCTTCCATGAAGTGACTCAAATCTGCAAAAATAGGAGTAAGCAAGTTAGATGAAGAAGAAGAAGACTAGAAGAAGAAGAAGAAGAAGAAGAATAAGAAGAAGAAGACTAGAAGAAGAAGAAGAAGAAGAAGAAGACTAGAAGAAGAAGAAGAAGAAGAAGGTTTTTACCCTTTTCCTTTTCATTCTTCTTCTTTTATTCTTTCTTTTTCTTCTCTTTCTTCTTCTATTCTTTCTTTTTCTCCTCTTCCTTCTTCTATTCTTTCTTTTTCTCCTCTTCCTTGTTTTTCTTCTTCTTATTCCTTATTTGTGTCATTTTAGAGCTTACATAGGTAATTATGCCATTTTTGAGCTAACTAAGCTTATTATGTCAATTTGGAGGAAAATAAGGTAAGTATAGGTCATTTTTGTGCTAACCTAAGTAATTATGCCATTTTTTGAGCTAACCTTGGTAAAATGGATCATTTTGAAGCTAACCTAGCTAAAATGGATCATTTTGGAGCTAACCTAGGTAAAATGGATCATATTGGAGCTAACCTAGGTAAAATGGGTCATTTTGGAGCTAACCTAGCTAATTATGCCATTTTTTAATTAACTAAGCATATTATGCCATTTTTGACATAAGTAAGCTAAGTATAGGTCTTTATTGAGCTAACCTAGGTAACTAAGCATATTAGAGCTAATTTAGCATTTTAGAGCTAACTTAGGTCATTTTGGAGCTAACTTAGGTAAAATTGATCATTTTGGAGCTAATTAAGCTTATTATGTCATTTTCGAGGAAAATAAGCTAAGTATATGACATATATGAGGTTACCAAGGTTGTTATGCCATTTCAAACCTAAGTAAGCTAATTATGCCATTTTTTACATAAGTAAGCTAAGTGTATGTCATTATTGAGCAAACCTAGGTAACTAAGCATATTAGAGATAACTTAGCATATTAGCGCTAACTTAGGTCATTTTGGAGGAAACAAAGCTAAGTATAGATCGTTTTAGAGCTAACTAAGGTAAAATGGATCATTTTGGAGCTAAGTAAGCTAATTATGTCATTTTGGAGAAAAATAAGCTAAGTCTAGGTCATTATGGTAAGCATTTTGGAGGAAATAAAGCCAAGTCTAGGTCATTATGCATTTGTTAAGAAAAACACTAGAGAAAACTTACCGTCATCACGGAGGTGAAGCACCGGCGTGGCTCGTGCCGGTACCACCACCTGGAGAAGGATCGTGTGATGCTTGTCTGGAGGTACGCATCACCAAAGATCATTTGCTATATCTCGTTAGCATGACGACACTCAAATGTTAATACTAGTAACTAGTGACTAATGAATAATAATATGCATATAACTAGTGTATCATCATCAAGTACAACATAACTTAGGAACCCCTTGGCGACCATCGACCCCTCGACTCCTCGGCAATGAGGATTAAAAGCCAAGTTTTGAAACTTCAAACAACCAAACTGGCATGAATAATAATTTGATTTTTTGTCATGAGTCAGTTTGGGTGTTTCAAGTTTCAACACTTGGCCCCTCGACCCCTGACCCCTCGGCAATCCTCGACCCTCGACCCCTCGACGGTTCTGTCGAACACCTTCACTGTGAGCATGGTGTGGCTATTGTCGTGGCTTAAGATGCGGACGTGCCCGAGCTGAAGGTCATCAGCGCGGGCGAACTGTTTCCATCCGTTCTTCATGCACGGATGGAAGCATCACCCACGCTCATGACATTCAGCTCGGGGACGTGTTCATCTTAAGCTACGACACTAGTCGGTCAGCACTCGGACCAGAAGATCCTCGACCATCGACCCCTAGACCCTCGACCCCTCTACCCTCGACCCCTCGACCCCTCGGCGGTTCTGTCGAACCCCTAACTGTGAGCATGGTGGCTGTTGTCGTAGCTAAGATGCGGACGTGCCCGAGCTGAAGGTCACAGCGCGGGCGAACTGTTTCCATCGTTCTTCATGCAGGATGGAAGCATCACCCACGCTCATGACATTCAGCTCGGGGACGTGTTCATCTTAAGCTACGACACTAGTCGGTCAGCACTCGGACCAGAAGTCCTCGACCATCGACCCCTAGACCCTCGACCCCTCTACCCTCGACCCCTCGACCCCTCGGCGGTTCTGTCGAACACCTTAACTGTGAGCATGGTGCGGCTGTTGTCGTAGCTTAAGATGCGGACGTGCCCGAGCTGAAGGTCATCAGCGCGGGCGAACTGCTTCCATCCGTTCTTCGCGCACGGATGGAAGCAGTTCACCCACGCTCATGACATTCAGCTCGGGGACGTCCTCATCTTAAGCTATGACACCAGTCTGTCAGCACTCGGACCGGAAGATCCTCGACCATCGACCCCTAGACCCTCGACCCCTCGGCGACCCTCGACCCTCGGCGGACCCTCGCGGACTCGACCCTCGACCCTCGACCCCTCGACCCTCGAACCCTCGACCCTCGGCGACCCTCGACCCACTCGACCTCGACCCCTCGACCCTCGGCAACCCTCGACCCCTCGGCGACCCTTGACCCCTCGACCCTCGACCCCTCGACCCTCGACCCTCGACCCCTCGACCCTCGGCGACCCTTGACCCCTCGGCGACCCTCAACCCTTGACCACCCTCGACCCCTCGGCGACTGTCGGGGATATACCCCGCGGCGTAAACCGGCCGGAAGTATAACCCGGCCGGACTTGGCGTTTTACTTGAGACCCGACTGACACTTGGCGATTCACTAGACCCGCCCTTACCTGGCGGTTTACAAGCAACCCGCCTGGTCATTAGGATTCACTGGTAACCCGGCGGGCGGGACAGACGGTGACAAGGCCCAAGGCCCAGAAGGCCGGTTTATATTAATGGTGGGCCGGTTTAAGAGGAAAGGCGTGAAGAATATTACCTTACAAGGAGTTAAAGACCCGGGCTTGTATCCGGTTTGTATTAGAAGGTAGACTAGTCCTAATACTAATAGGACTCCACATGTAACCCGCCCCTTCAACTTATATAAGGAGGGGCGAGGCACCCCAAGAGGGACAAGTTCCACAAGTTTGATAAGTTAGGGTTAGACAAACAAGTCGATAGCTCTCAAGTTAGAGCACCCATGTAATCGTGATCATCATCAATATCAATGAAGCAAGATGTAGGCTTTTACCTCCACCGTGAGGGGTCGAACCTGGGTAAAATCTCGCGTCTCTCGTCCCACTCAACCCCTCTCAAGCTACCACATAGATGCGTTGGCCTCACGACTAAGTCCTTTCAACGAGGACATCTGCCGTGACAAATCCACGACAGTTGGCGCCCACCGTGGGGCTGCGCATGATGGTGTTGAGTTCTTGAAGGGATCTCTCCTAGGGATCGAGAAGCTCACGATATGATCAGATGAAGAAGAGCCGACATGGAACAATCTTACAGAGCAACCCGGCGTAATGCAGCTTTTAGGCCAGAGCCGGCAAATTCGTCGTTCATCTACTACAAGTCACGGACAAGAAGAAATTTTTTATTTACAGAATTCAAGATCAAGAAGGATTGAGTGTGCCGCCGCACGCGTTGCCAGGCGATCTGTCCAAAGTTTGGTTTTCTGCTGTTGTGCCTCGTACGCGACCAGGCAATCTGTCCAGAAAACACCACGGGCTTCCTGACCCACCTCGTCGTTGAGATGCCAGGGCTGAACCGCCTCGTCTCTGACCCGCCTCGCACGCATCTGAGCCGCCGCATCATCGCCGAGGGCTGCCACAGTGCCCGCTTCAAGTCCCAGGCCCGCAAAGGATGCCCATGACCTGGAATCGGAAATAGCTTTGACTCGGGAGTCAACATCGACGATCCGGAGATTTGGGCGCAGCCTTCGCTTTGCTCCGCTTTCGACTCCAACCCGCCTGTGCCAGAGCCAACTCGGTATGGCAGCACGTCCAACTCGGAGTACAGCTCGGTTTGGCAAAGTTCAAAGAAAAACAAAAGCTTAGCATTGCTAAAAGACAAAAAAGAAGAAAAATAGCATTGTTTACCTTACGTGAACGTGCATGAGGGGCAAGGGATTACCACACCAGATCGGACTGATAAGTCAACATGTCTAATCTCCAGCGCACAGCCGACCGGCTGACCTCTGCTGCTACCCCACGTGCGCGTGTATGCGCACAGCTGTCCGGCTCACCTTTGCTGCTTCTTGCCTTAAGCCGCCACTGCTGAATCGCCGAGTTTGCCGCTGCAGTTTTCCCCTGCCGTAAAACTGCTCAAGCCCCTGCCTTAGCCCTGTCTCCTGCTGCTGTTCCAACACGGCCCCGCCGTTTCTTCAGTCGCGGCCCATCTCAAGCCGCAGCAACCGCTGACTCGCCTCGCCAAGTCACTATTGCCGGCTCATCTCTGTCGAGCGGCCCATCCTGGCCTGCTCCCGAGCGGCCTCGTCACCGCAGCATCTGAGCCACCTCGTTTTGCCTCGCCGGGGGCTTCCTTGAGCCGCCGCTGCTCTCCGCCTGTGTCGTGGTCCGGAGCTTCTGAGTCGGCTTGTATTGCTGCTGGGTTGTCGCTCCGGGTTACCTCCGTTGACGCGCCCCCATTGAGCCGCCTGGAGAAGCCACCTCCATTATAATCAGCCATGCTTCCTCCTCTGCCTTGCCGGGAGCTTCCTCAAGCGGCCTCGCTTCGCCACGGATGAGCCGCCCGCTTTGGAGCTACTCCATTGACCCGTCGGCGTGGCCCTGAGTCACCGGTGCTGCATTTGCTTCTCCGCCGGCTCACCGTGGCTACGAGTCGCCGCCTCCTAGCTGTCTCGTTTTCAAGGATAAAAGGGACTGTGTTGAAAAAGTTATCTACGGATGCCCCTTCGGTCATTCGAACAAATCAGGTGATATTCATCTAAGTTTGTTTTATTAACATATTATTTTTATCGAAGAACAAATTACTTGGTCTATGATATTTTTTCGTAGGACCATTATTCGTTACAAAGGTGTCGCGTAAGGGATGCGTGCCAACATCACGATTGCAATAGTGCTTGTTCATGCTGTGATGCTCGATGGATACATGCTTTCACCGTGGTGATGATCAAACTCCGTGGTGGATAATTTCTGGCCTAATATATCAAGTGAAATCCATCCAGTATATTTTTATATTATATATTGCTTTCTTCAAAAGAGCAATTACTCCGGCTTGCAAGGTTATCTAATGCAGGACCCTAAACTGTCATATTGGTGCAAATTTAAAGGCAGTCAGAAAATTTCTGGCTTAAAAAGTATGTGACAATTACAAAATCCCGGCTCAATGAAGGAGTTCCGGGTCATCAGAAAAGATTCCGGTTCAAAATCTGGCTCAAAAGACATCTCTCTCCCATAAAGCGTTGAAGCTCTCAATAGCCGGTTTAAAATTCCGGCTCAAGGGAAATCAGTCTCACTGAAGCTCTCAAATATCCGGTTTACAATCCGGCTCAAGGGAAATCAGTCTCACCGAAGCTCTCAAATATCCGGTTTACAATCCGGCTCAAGGGAAATCAGTCTCACTAAAGCTCTCAAATATCCAGTTTACAATCCCGCTCAAGGGAAATCTGTTTCTCACAAAGCTCTGACGCTCTCAATATCCGGTTCAAAATCCCGGTTCAAGAAGAATTTATCTCTTGCAAAAAGTTAAAAGTTGCCGAAGAGGACCTGTTGCCATGATGCGCGGTTCAAACATGGGTATCCTGCCTTATTGGCTTATCATATTATTGATCACTTGGGGGCTTGGTCGTATTCGAACCATAGCTACACCTCTTGATCGGCGCAAGGCCACCAGAAAAATCACTTGGGGGCTTGGTCGTAGTCGAACCATAGCTACACCTCTTGATTGGCTCAAGGCCAAAAGAAAATTACTTCGGGGCCAAAGAGAGTGTTGCAAAAGAACAACTCAAACATAGGCACCCACTGAGCACAGCTCAAAATGTTACTTGGGGATTCTTTGCTGTCGCAATGAACAAAGAATCTACACTTGTAATTGGCTATCAAGCCATGGCTTGGAAGCCTGGTGTATACACCTAAAACCCCGGGTTAGCCTGCCTATTTAAGTAAGTCACTCCGCCCAGGTAAACCTGGTACGACCCTTCGAACTTTGACAAGCTACTCTAAAAAGACCCTGAACTTGTCAAGTTAAAACGATGATTGGTTAAGGATTGAGGACCATCTTAAAAGGCTTTGTGAAATGGTTTAACTCAGTGGCCTGGCAGCCCATGAAAAGCCTCGAATTTGGGGCCTGGCAGCCCGTGAAAAGCCTCGACTACAGAGTTTTCATTTGCTTTTTGCCCAATTTTTCTCTCTTTTGGCAAGACTTATGATGATTTTTGACAAACCGGTGTTCATCAACCCGGCTAGGCCGTCAACTACAAGTTGTCAGTACATAATCACTTGTAAACCGGAGTTTCTTAACCCGGTCTGGTTTTGACTACAAGTCGCCAGTATTATATATGGATAATCCGGTGTTTACTACAACCCGGTACGGTTTTACTATAAACCGGCAAGACATGCGAGGAGTTATCAGTACTCAAAATTTGGGTTATCACCCTTACTACAAAAAGTTGGTAAACCAACGATGTGATTCAATGTCACAGGTATGATATATTTCATGTTTGATTATTCTTAAGTGCAGCCTTGGTTATAAACCCGGGGTATATGTTGGGCATTATGACCCGTCCGGCGGTAAACCGCTAGGACACTTTAAACTTGTTGTATGCAGAAACAGGTTGAATAAAGCATGATTATAAATCATCGGTGTTTATTAACCCGGCCTGGCTTTGGACTATAAGTCGTCAGTATATATATTTGGATTGCGCCATTGGAATCATGCGCTTATGAATCATTGGGTATATTATTCAAGTCTTTAAATAGCCAACATGGCTGGATGTTTATTATGGTTGAGGTTTTCAAAGTCGCTTCCGCGCAATGGATATTATTTTATCAATGGGTATGATTTATTCTACAAAGGAATAGTCCCGAGTCGCTGCAGGCTTATGACCCGGCACTTGGGGGCTAAATTATTCAAATTGAGATTACATCAAATATGCAAGTCCCATGTCACTGCCAGCATGCACCATGGCACTTGGGGGCTAATGCAAAGTCATTTTTTCATCACCTTATTGAAGACCCGACTCATCACAGTGTAATGAGCTGGGAGCTACCAATTGCTCCTATCAATGATTCGAGGTACACAAACCTTAATCCATTATATTGAAAGGTTTATTGCTCAGTTGGTAAAGCACAAAGCTCTTAACCTTGTAGACGTGGATTCAAGCCCCATGATGGGGGTTACATCATATGATGTTATTTTCAATGAAGTATATATAAAGTCCCTGCTCATTATTGCATAATGACCCGGCCCATGGGGGCTACACTGGTTAAAGTTTTTTGAGCATCAGGCAATTACAAGTCCCAGGTTGCTGCAAGCATAACAACCCGGCACTTGGGGGCTACATATGTGGAATATTCAATTGCAACTAGTGACTAAGATGAACAGTCTGGATTTTTTCAAAGTTGCAACATTTATATTGAAACAAGTCTTAAGCTATCACTATGTTCTCCTTTTAAGACTTGGGGGCTACAGGTAATATGCATATAAAGGAGGAACATCTTCAAATTCTCAGTTTTGGGCAAATCAGGAAGATTAATTGTGTGACCCGGTATTGGCAACAATCATAACCCGGTGTCTATAAATGGTCATGACCCGGGATCATCAGTTTTTATAACCCGGCAATTTTGGCAATGATAAACCGGCAAGTTCTACATTTTCAAACCGGCTGATATCAGTTGAATATTTGAAGACCAATATTTTTATCAAATCAGAGCATTGAAGGCCGATTCAAATGGATTCTTTATTTTACAAAATATCTTCTGCAAGCAAATTGATTATGAAGCTGGTCTAGTGATTCGGATTTTTCAGAAGAAATGACGAGGACTTAAGGATGATCAAGTGCCGGTTTATAAGAATATTTAACCCGGAGCACAACCCGCCAAATTTGTTCTTGTGTTTAAGTTGCAGATCAGTTTAACATGGATAAATCCAAATTAAACTGGTGGCTAATGTCGGGGATATACCCCGCGGCGTAAACCGGCCGGAAGTATAACCCGGCCGGACTTGGCGTTTTACTTGAGACCCGACTGACACTTGGCGATTCACTGGTGACCCGCCCTGACCTGGCGGTTTACAAGCAACCCGCCTGGTCATTAGGATTCCTGGTAACCCGGCGGGCGGGACAGACGGTGACAAGGCCCAAGGCCCAGAAGGCCAGTTTATATTAATGGTGGGCCGGTTTAAGAGGAAAGGCATGAAGAATATTACCTTACAAGGAGTTAAAGACCCGGGCTTGTATCCGGTTTGTATTAGAAGGTAGACTAGTCCTAATCCTAATAGGACTCCACATGTAACCCGCCCCTTCAACTTATATAAGGAGGGGCGGGGCACCCCAAGAGGGACAAGTTCCACAAGTTTGATAAGTTAGGGTTAGACAAACAAGTCGATAGCTCTCAAGTTAGAGCACCCATGTAATCGTGATCATCATCAATATCAATGAAGCAGGATGTAGGCTTTTACCTCCACCGTGAGGGGCTGAACCTGGGTAAAATCTCGCGTCTCTCGTCCCACTCAACCCCTCTGAAGCTACCACATAGATGCGTTGGCCTCACGACTAAGTCCTTTCAACGAGGACATCTGCCGTGACAAATCCACGACAGCGACCCTCGACCCCTCGAGGAGGAGAAGAAGAAGAAGAAGAAGAAGAAGAAGAAGAAGAAGAAGAAGAAGAAGAAGAATAAGAAGAAGAAGAAGAAGAAGAAGAAGAAAAAAAGGAGAAGAGGAGAAGAAGAAGACGAGGAGGAGGAGGATAAGAAGAAGAATAAGAAAGAAAGGAGAAGAGGAGAAGAAGAAGAGGAAAAAGGAAAACCGGGTCGACGCTGACGCCGACGCGCCCCATCGGCGATCCTCGACCCGGTTTTCCTTTTTCCTCTTCTTCTTCTTCTTCTTCTTCTTCTTCTTCTTCTTCTTCTTCTTCTTTCCTTCTCCTCCTCCTCCTCCTCTTCTTCTTCTTCTTCTTCTTCCTCTTCTTCTAATTATTCTTATTTTCTACTTTTTTTTCAGAACTAAACCTAAACCTAAAACTAAACTAAACCTAAACCTAAAACTAATACTAAAACTAAATCTAAACAAAACATAAAACTAAAACTAAAAAATTAGAAAAAAGAAAAAAAGAGGAGCTAGAGCTCACCTTCGGAAGTGGGGCGGCCGGTGGAAGAGGTGGCCGGTGGAGGAGGGGGCGGGGCGGCCTGGGGCAGGGCCGGCAGGGCCCGGGGGCGCCGGGGGGGCGGGGGCGCCGGGCGGTGGGGGTGCCGGGGCCGCGGTGGCGCCGGGGCGGTGAGCCGGTGGGGCGGCGGGATGGTGGGGCGACGGGGCAGCGGCGGGTGTAATAAGGATTAGCTAGCAGTTGTTCTATCAGTTCCATCTCCTGCATCGGGACTTTCAGTTCCATCTCCTGCATAAGGATTAGCTAGCAGTTGTTCTGTCATACGCGAAGGAATTTCATAACCAATATTTTCAGTAGGTGCAGTAGGTTGAGGGGTAACTAATTGTGGTTCCGGTCGGGGTGAAGATGCCCCGAACAAACCCCTCAAAGGATGATTCTCCATATTGGCAAGTGACAATTTTTTTAGCATGTAGTAATAATTTTTCCTTACCAAGAGCGCTTCACTCCCCGGCAATGGCACCAGAAAAGAGCCTTGATGACCCACAAGTATAGGGGATCAATCGTAGTCCTTTCGATAAGTAAGAGTGTCGAACCCAACGAGGAGCAGAAGGAAATGATAAGCGGTTTTCAGCAAGGAAATGTCTGCAAGCACTGAAATTATCGGTAACAAGTTGTTTGATAGCAAGATAATTTGTAACAAATAAGTAACGGTAACGGTAACAAAACTGCAGCAAGGTAGCCCAATCCTTTTGAGGCAAAGGACAGCCAAAACGGTCTCTTATGATAAGCAAAGCGTTCTTGAGGGTACATGGTAATTTCATCATATCACTTTCATCATATTGGCTTGATTCGTGTTCGCTACTTTGATAATTTGATATGTGGGTGGATCGGTGCTTAGGTGCTGTTCTTACTTGAACAAACCTCCTACTTATGATTAACCCCCTCGCAAGCATCCGCAACTACGAGAAAAGTATTAAGATAAAATCTAACCATAGCATTAAACTTTTGGATCCAAATCGGTCCCTTACGAAGTAGCGCATAAACTAGGGTTTAAGCTTCTATCACTCTAGCAACCCATCATCTAATAACTACTCCACAATGCATTCCTTTAGGCCCAAGTATGGTGAAGTGTCATGTAGTCGACGTTCACATGACACCACTAAGGGAATCACAACATACATATCATCAAAATATCGAACACATATCAAGTTCATATGATTACTTGCAAGATGACTTGTCCCGTGACCTCAAGAACAAAAGTAACTACTCACAAATGATAATCATGCTCAAGATCAGAGGGGTATTAAATAGCATAATGGATCTGAACATATAATCTTCCACCAAATAAACCATATAGTAATCAACTACAAGATGTAATCAACCCTACTAGCCACCCACAAGTACCAATCTAAGGTTCCGGTACAAAGATTGAACACAAGAGATGAACTAGGGTTTGAGAGGAGATGGTGCTGTTGAAGATGTTGATGGAGATGGCCCTCCCAAAGATGGGAGAGTTGTTGGTGACGATGATGACGATGATTTCCCCCTCCGGGAGGGATGTTCCCCGGCGAAATCGCTCGGCCGGAGGGCAAAAGTGCTCCTGCCCAAGTTCCGCCTTGAGACGGCGGCGCTTCGTCCCAAAAGTCCTCTCCTTATTTTTTTTCTAGGTCAAAATTACTTATATACCATAAGAGGGGCACCGGAGGTGGGCCGAGGAGGGCACAACCCACCAGGGTGCGCCTGGGCTCCCTGGCGCGCCCAGGTGGGTTGTGCCTACCTGGTGGGCCCCCTCTGGTAGTTATTTGCTCCAATAATTCTTAAATAATCCATAAAAAATCTTCATGAAGTTTCAGCTTATTTGGAGTTGTGCAGAATAGGTAGCTCTGACGTGCTTTTTCAGGTCCAGAATTCCAGCTGCCGGTATTCTCCCTCTTTGTGTAAACCTTGCATATTATGAGAGAAAAGGCATTAGAATTACTCCCAAAAACATTATTATGCATAAAAACATTATAAATAACAATAGGAAAACATGATGCAAAATGGACGTATCATAAGTCAATACAGTCGAAGATGGTGTCCTGGCCAACAAGTACGGCTCATCTCCAATAGTGTTGTTACGCATGAGATGTGTTTGCAACCAACCGCCGAAAGTCCCAATGTGTTCACGTGTAATCCAGTCGTCTGACTACTCTGGGTGTTTGGAGCGTAGAATATTCTTGTGTTCATTGATATACGGGGCCACCACGGTAGAATTCTGTAGAACTGTGTAGTGTGCTTGCGCCCAAGAATGCCCGTCCCTACATATTATTGAATCCGCTCCTAGCGTACCTTTTCCACTCAGTCTCCCCTCATACCACAATTGAGGGACACCAATCGGCTTAAGGTCAGGAATAAAGTCTACACAAAACCCAATGACCTCCTCTGTTTGATGGCCCGTGGAGATGCTTCCTTCTGGCCTAGCACGGTTACGAACATATTTCTTTAAGACTCCCATGAACCTCTCAAAGGGTAACATATTGTGTAGAAATACCGAACCCAGAATAGCAATCTCGTCGACTAGGTGAACTAGGATGTGCGTCATAATATTGAAGAAGGATGGTGGGAACACCAACTCGAAACTGACAAGACATTGGACCAACTCATTCTGTAACCTTGGTAGGATTTCTGGATCGATTACCTTCTGAGAAATTGCATTGATGAATGCACATAGCTTCACAATGGCTAATCAAACATTTTTTGGTAGAAGTCCCCTCAATGCAACCGGAAGCAGTTGCGTCATAATCACGTGGCAGTCATGAGACTTTAGGTTCTGTATTTTTTTCTCTGCCATATTTATTATTCCCTTTATATTCGACGAGAAGCCAGATGGGACCTTGATACTGAGCAGGCATTCAAAGAATATTTCCTTCTCTGCTTTGGTAAGAGTGTAGCTGGCAGGACCTTGATACTGCTTTGGATGCATGCCGTCTTTTTCGTTCACACGTTGCTGGTCCTCCCGTGCCTCCGGTGTATCTTTTGCCTTCCCATACATGCCCAAGAAGCCTAGCAGGTTCACATAAACATTCTTCGTCACGTGCATCACGACGATTGCAGAGTGGACCTCTAAGTCTTTCCAATAGGGTAGGTCCCAAAATATAGATTCTTCTTCCACATGGGTGCATGTCCCTCAGCGTATTCGGAACAGATTGTCCGCCAGGACCCTTTCCAAAGATTACATGTAAATCCTTGACCATATCAAGTATATCAGCACCAGTACGGAGGACGGGCTTCTTTTGGTGATCAGCCTCACCTTTGAAATGCTTGTCTTTCTTTCTTAAGGCATGCTTGGTCGGAAGAAATCGACGATGTCCCAGGTACACATTCTTCTTGCATTTGTCCAAATATATACTGCCAGTCTCATGTAAACAGTGTGTGCATGCGTGGTATCGCTTGTTTGTCTGTCTTGAAATGTTACTAAGAGCAGGCCAATCATTGATGGTTACAAACAGCAACGCTCGTAGGTCAAATTCCTGTTGTTTGTGCTCATCCCACACACGAACACCTTTGATATCCCACAACTATAAAAGTTCTTCAACTAATGGCCTTAGGTACACATCAATGTCGTTGCCGGGTTGCTTAGGGCCTTGGATGAGCACTGGCATCATAATGAACTTCCGCTTCATGCACAAACACGGAGGAAGGTTAAGGTTATAAATACATAGAGTCACGGGACAGGTGTTATGATTGCTGCTCTGCTCCCCAAAAGGATAAATGCCATCTGCACTTAAACCAAACCATACGTTCCTTGCGTCATCTGCAAAGTCCCGCCACTTACTCTCGATTTTTCTCCACTGTGACCCGTCAGCAGGTACTCTCAACTTCCCGTCTTTCTTACGGTCTTTTTTGTGCCATCGCAACAACTTGGCATGCTCTTTGTTTCTGAACAGACGTTTCAACCGTGGTATTATAGTTGCATACCACATCACCTTGGCAGGAACCCTCTTCTTGGGGCGCTCGCCCTCAACATCACCAGGGTCATCTCGTGTAATCTTATACCGCAATGCCCCGCATACCGGGCATGCGTTCAAATTCTCATACTCCTCACCGCGGTAGAGGACGCAGTCATTAGTGTGACGACCCCGGCTTAATCGTGCACTAACCATACACGCAAATGCACACGATCAAGCCTAAGGACTCACTTGAAGATATCACAACACAACTCTAAAACATAAATAAAGTCATACAAGCTTTATATTACAAGCCAGGGCCTCGAGGGCTCGAATACATAGCTCGATGGCATACAAGCGTCAGTGGAAGCATCAGATATCTGGGTACAGATATATTACAGAGAGAGAGATAAGCCTTCACAGAGGCGGGGTAAAATAAAATACTACGATCGAAAGGCGTAGGCCTCCTGCCCTGGACCCTCCGATCCTACTCCTGGTCGTCAGTCGGCTCCTCGTAGTAGTAGTACTCGCCAGGCGGGTAGTAGTACTGGTCGTCGACTGGGGCGTCTGGCTCAGGGGCTCCGTCGTCTGGTGGCATCAAATGGAAATATGGGGAAAAAAAAAGTAAAGCAAACATGAGTACTCATCCGAAGTACTCAGCAAGCAAGGATCTACACTACATATGCAACATTTTCAAAAGGGGGCTGTATATGTGGACTGGGCTGTAGAAATGCCAGAATAGAGGGGGAAAGCCTAGTCCTATCGAAGACTAGCATCTTCAACAATCTTCGACAGTCTTGCAGCAAAAGAAGAGAGCAGATGAACATAATGTAAAGTAGTAGTAGTATCATCAACCTCGACCTGAGATCCTTTCTCGACTCCCTGCGAGAAAGCAATCCCAGAGCCGTACTATCCAGTTATCATCACATGTTCTAGTTGTACCGATCGGGATACAACTCCGAGTGTCCGTTACCGTAGGACAGGCTATCGATAGAAGTTTCTTCCCTGCAGGGGTGCACCAACTTACCCAACACGCTCGCTTAACTCCGGCCGGACACACTTTACTAGGTCATGCCCGCCCTCGGCCAAACGATACGCCGCAACCCGACCGAATACTTAAAAGAGAGGTCGGCACGCCGGACTAAACCTATGCGCCCAGGGGTCTTGGGCCTTCGCCCCGGGAACTCCTGCACGTTGCGTGGGCGGCTGAAAGCAGACCTAGCAACCCCTTATACAAGTGCGGTTGCGTACCCAGTCCAATTCAGCGCGCGCCGCTCAGTTGCTGACGTCTAATAAGCTCCGGCTGATGTATACGACGCAGAACGCCCATACTATGCCCACGTGATGGTTAGTGCTATTGGGCCAGAGGCCCCTCGGATCAAATATCCAAACCGTTAAGTGTGTTGGTAGTGCGGTAACGAGCAGAGACTCACGAAAGATGTGACCCCGTCGCCCCGTCTCGAGGACTTGCGGCAAGGGCGAGGAATGCCCGGCCACGCCTCGTGTTCAAGTCTCGGGTACCCTTCAGGTACACCCGATCACATCACCTCGCATAAAGCTCGCGCGGGTACCCCTCAGGGCCAACCCGTCTTTAGTCACAAGGTTTAGTGCAAAACACAGTATCAAAGGTAGCCGTGTGTCTGACACCAAGGGAACTCTGAGGAATCACCCTCGATAGAATTCCCACTGATGTTATCATCAAGGTGAACGGATGAGGAATCACCCTCGAGGTTCACGCCTGAGGTGATGCGCGACGATGTCGTTATCGGGGGTGGTGTAGGAGGAATCACCCTCGCTTACCACGACCGAGTAACTAACCTACAAGGTTAACATCAGAAGTGCTGACGAGGTATCACCCTCGGCACTCGCCGGTAACCCAGTAGTGTCGGCAACTAGGGGGAAGTGATGTGCGGTGCCAGGGTCTGGTCTTCAATCCCGATGATCGGGTCTTCTGATATCCAGCAGGGCAGTCGGGATCAAGTGGGGGTCTCTGTCGTGTCTCTACCCAGCCTATTCTAAACAGTCTAGGATAACCAGTAGGGTAGCAAGGCAGGTTACAATAAACAGGCTATGCAGCAGATATAGGATACAGTAACAGTAGCAGTTCTAATGCAAGCATAAGAGAGAAGAGAATAGGCGATATAGGCATGCTCAAAATGGGGGTGCTTGCCTGTTTGCTCGGGGGCAAGGGCAAGGTCGTCAGTAGTGTCGTCGGGGACGTAGTCGTACTCCGGAGCTGCGTCTGCCTCGGGAGCTACGTCTACGTCGGGGTCTATCGATAGAGAAGAGGGGGAAAAAACAGGTAAACATAATGCAAGCATATGCCACACAGTGCGTGCTATGCTATGATGCAGTGCAGGGTTGCCTAGAAATGCATCTAAGTTATTTTAGTTATTTATAGGATTAATCTGTGATTTAATATCCGGGGTGTGTGCACTATTCATCTGCCGGATTCGGGTACGGAGTTACAAGTTCTTCTACGTAGGGGGTTCTAATGAAGAAACAGACGGCACGATCAAACTCGTCTCGTCGTTCTGAGCAACTTTCATGTTTTAACTTTTTCGATCTGAGCTACGGTTTAAAAGTTATTAATTTTCAAAGTTTATTTGAATTTTTGGAATTTATTCAATTTAACAGAAAAATGAATTATGACGTCAGCATGTTGTCATGCTGACATCAGCAAGTCAACAGCAGCTGTACAGGTCAAACCTGACATGTGGGTCCAGTGGGACCCACATGTCAGCCTCTGTGACTTAACAGTGGGTTAATTTTAATTTCCAGGGTTAATTAGGGGGGTGGACCGCACCTGTCAGTGGGTCATTAGGATAGTTAACTAGTTTTATTTAATTAAATGTTTATTAGATTAATCAATCGCGGGGTGGACCCACATGTCAGTGACTGGGGTTGCCCAGTCAGCACGTTGACTGGGTCAACCCAGTCAACCGGGGTCCCTAGGGCCCACTGGCAGCCACCCTGAGGTGGGGCCCGGCCTCTTCACGTCGAGGGCGACGGCGGCTCGACGCCGGTGACGCCAAACGCGGCGGCGCGGCTCGGGCGTTCGCCGGAAATCACGCACAGGGCTCGGAGAGGGACGGGGTTAGGCTCATTCGAACGAGCACTCAACGCCGCATCCGGTGGTGGCCGTAGCTTCGCTGGACTTGGCCGAAGAAGTCGTCGGCGTCGAGCTAAGGCGGCGGCGCGTACGGGCGCGTGACGGAGTCGGCGATGCAGCGCGCTTCGAGGCTAACGAAGAGATTAGAGAGGAGCTACGCGATGCGGCGAGCACAATGGACTCGACCCCGGGACCAAAAGGTCACCGGAAAGGCGCCGGCGGCGAGCAGAGGCGGAGGCGTGTTCGAGCACTCACCGGGCTAGATGCTAGAGAGCACGGGGAGGTTCGTGTGTGGTTGCGTTTGGCTCCTGGAAGCACCAGGAGCACGATGCCGTGCTCAGGCAGGCATGGCAGAGGTCAGGACCACGGCAATGAGGCGCTCAGCGGCGGCGAGCTCACGGCGTCGACGCCAGCTAGCTATAGGCGTCGACGGGCAGCGCAAAGCATCGGGGAGGGAGAAGGGAAGCTCACCGAGTGGTCACGAAAGACCGTTGTCAGGTTAGTAGCAGCACGGCTCGTCGGAGAGGAAAGGGGATCGCCGGAGTCCGAGGAGGAAGACGACGCCGAACGGCAGCTGCAGGGCCTCCCCGCTCCAGCTGAAGGCACCAGAGGAAATGGCCGACCGCAGTGGGGCTGACGGACACGGTCGGCGGGCACGCGACCGCCTGTGGCCGTGCGGTCGTCGACGGCGCGGCGGCGAGGGCGCCTGGCAGTGGATCTGGTGAAGGGAGAGAGAGGCGGAGTGAGCGAGGTAGAGAGAGGAGAAGTGAGCGAGGGGTCCAGGGGAGATGCACGGGCCTCGCCCTTATCCCCTCGTGGCTGTCGGTGGCGTCGGCGCCATCGCCGTGTCGCCGCCCGGCTGGCGCGCGCGCGCGCGGCCAGGGCGCGGCCGACACGGGGAGGAGGGAGAAGAAGTTGGGCCAGGCGGGCCTGGCTCTAGGCACTGTGCACTTGGGCCAGTGCATAGTGGCCTTTTCCTTTTATTTTATTTCTTTCTTCTATTTTCTTTTATCTTTTCCTGTTCGATTTAGTTAGGGCACTTTTGCAATTTTGTAAAATATGAGGGTTGTCCCAAATATTGCAATGCAATATTCCCTTCCACCAAAAAAGTGGTTTGGACAGATTTGGAAGCCATTTGAATTTGTAATGATTTTAAATGGGTTTTAATATTCTGTTTTGGGGTTGTTTCATCTTGTTTGAGTCACTTGTCCATCTCCAACTGTCTTGATGTTGATTTTAGAAATGTTCCTGGATTATTTGCCATTTAATGAACATTTCCCCAACAGAGTTTGACCAACTTTATATTTCACTTTTGAATTTGAGTTGATTTTCATATGTGAATTTGAATTGGATCATTAATCCATATGACTTGGCACTGCAAATGATCATGACTTGGCAGTTTTAACAGAGTGTCACAGAGCTTATTACAAGGGGGTGTTACAAGTTCTCCTCCACTAAAAGAAATTCTCGTCCCGAGAATTTAGGAGGTAGAAGGAAAGAGTTCGGGGTATTCTTCCCGAAGATGATCCTCGCGTTCCCAAGTGGCTTCATCCTCGGTGTGATTTGACCACTGCACCTTTAGGAACTTAGTAACCTTCTGACGGGTTCGACGTTCAGTTTCGTCGAGGATGCGGACCGGATGCTCCTTATAAGAAAGATCGTCTTGCAACTGGAGCATCTCGTGATCCACTGCTCTGTGCGGAGATTCCTTGAAGCACTTACAAAGTTGCAACACGTGGAAGACATCATGAATATGAGAGAATTGAGGTGGCAACTCCAATTTATAAGCCACCTGTCCCCGTTTAGCCACGATGCGGAAAGGACCAATGTAGCGAGGAGCTAACTTGCCCTTGATTCCAAAACGACGGGTGCCCTTCATAGGAGTAACACGAAGATAAGCATGATCACCTGGTTGATAAGTCAGACCCCATCGCTTGCGATCATAATTGCTCTTCTGGCGGTCTTGGGCCGCCTTGAGATTTTCCCGGACAATTCTGACTTGTTCTTCAGTGTGTCGAATAATATCCGGTCCAACAAGAGGTCGTTCCCCAGTTTCTGACCAATTCAGAGGGGTTCGACATTTACGACCATAGAGCACTTCAAAGGGGGCCATTTTCAAGCTGGCTTGATAACTGTTGTTATAAGAGAACTCGGCATACGGGAGAGATTCCTCCCATTTCTTACCGAAAGATATAACACAAGCTCGAAGCATGTCCTCAAGCACTTGGTTAACACGCTCAACTTGGCCTTGGGATTGTGGATGATAAGCTGAACTCCAGGTAATGTGAGTTCCCATAGCTTGTTGGAAACTTTCCCAGAATTTGGAAGTGAACAAGCTGCCACGGTCCGAACTAATCTCCTTCGGAATACCGTGTAGTGAAACAATTCTGGAGATATAGAGCTCTGCTAACTGACTAGCAGTGATAGTCCCCTTAACTGGCAGAAAGTGTGCAACCTTGGAAAGTTGGTCAACGACGACAAGAATGGCATCGTGACCCTTCTGAGACTTAGGAAGGCCAGTAATGAGATCCATTTGAACCTTGTCCCATTTTCACAATGGAATAGGAAGTGGTTGAAGAATTCCAGCAGGCTTCTGATGTTCTGCTTTAACGCGACGGCACACATCACATTCAGCAATGTACCGAGCGATATCCTGCTTCATTCTAGACCACCAGTACCTTTGACGAAGGTCACGATACATCTTGGTACTACCCGGATGGATAGACAACGGTGTATCATGAGCCTCCTTCATGACTTTGTCAGTCATCAGCTCGTAGCGAGGTACTACAATGCGGTCTCTGAAGTACAAGGTTCCATCTTCAGCAATCGAGAAATCCCTGTATTTTTCAAGGTGAATCTCCCTTTTCATCTGACCTATTTCAGCATCTTTAGCTTGCGCCCTCTTGACTTCCTTCTCATGATCTAGCTGTATCACAAGGTTATTAAGAGAACCTTGCGGGATGATGCAGAGGTTTAGCTTGCGCAATTCTTCGTATAGCAGGGGTTGAGCTTGCTTTACCATGAGGTTGCTGCAATATGACTTGCGGCTCAAAGCATCAGCCATTACATTAGCTTTGCCAGGAGTGTAAGATATACCACAGTCATAATCGGTGATTGTTTCCAACCATCGCTGCTGACGAAGATTAAGTTCCGGTTGAGTAAATAAATACTTCAGGCTCTGATGATCGGTGTAAATCTCACACCGATTACCGAGAAGGTAGTGACGCCATTGCTTCAAAGCATAAATGACAGCAGCAAGTTCAAGATCATGTACTGGGTAATTCTCTTCATGTGGACGCAACTGTCGCGAAGCATAAGCAATTACTCTTCGCTCTTGCATTAGGACACAGCCTAATCCTTGGCGTGAGGCATCGCAGAAGATCACAAAATCTTTGCGGGAGTCTGGCGGAGCAAGGACGGGAGCAGATGTCAGCTTGTCCTTGAGGGTCTGGAAGCTTTCCTGGCATTTGTCTGTCCACTCAAATTTAACGCCTTTGTGGAGCAGATCAGTCAGGGGCTTGGCAATCTTGGAGAAATTCTCGATGAAACGGCGGCAATAACTAGCAAGCCCAAGAAAACTTCTGACTTGCTTGACATTCTTCGGGGGAGTCCAGTCAAGTACAGCCTGAACTCGTTCCGGGTTAACTGCGATACCATCCTTGGAGATGACATGTCCAAGGTAGGTTACCTCAGAAAGCCAGAATTCGCACTTAGAGTACTTGGCATATAACTTGTGCTCTCGAAGTCTCTCCAGAATAAGGCAAAGATGTTCAGCATGTTCTTCTTTATTCTTTGAATAAACCAGTATATCATCCAGATATACCACGACGAACTTGTCGAGGTAATCCATGAATATGTAATTCATTAAGCGGGAGAACGTTGCTGGAGCATTTGTCAAGCCAAACGACATGACTGTATACTCATAAGAGCCATAACGAGTAACAAATGCAGTCTTTGGAATATCCTCTTCGCGGACACGGATCTGGTGATAACCCAACCTCAAGTCGAGTTTAGAGAACACCGAAGATCCTGCGAGTTGATCATATAAATCATTGATCCGGGGAAGCGGATATTTATTTTGGATAGTTGCCTGATTGATGGGACGATAATCTTGGACCAAGCGGTTAGTTCCATCCTTCTTCTTAACAAAGAGAGAAGGTGCTCCCCACGCAGAGGAACTAGGGCGAATGAAACCCTTCCTTAAGGATTTATCGATTTCCTCCTTAAGTTCAATGAGATGGTGCGGAGGCATCTTGTAAGGACGCTTCGCAATAGGAGTGGTGCCAGGCTTCAAGTCGATGACAAACTCGACAGCTCTAGCAGGGGGTATTCCTGGAAGTTCTTCTGGAAAAACATCCGGGAATTCACAGACAACTGGGATATTCTCGATCCCATCAAGTGGAGAAGCGTTCAACGCATTCAAGGCGTAGATTTGAGCCTCAGCGTTCTGGGTGAGATAAGCTTGGTAATTCACTATCTCGTTCGATGGATGCAAGAGATGTACAACTTTAGTGGCACAATTGATTGAGGCGTAATGAGCCTTCAACCAATCCATTCCCAAGATAAGATCAATCTTGGAAGATTTCAGAATAATGGGAAATGCTTGGAATTTCAACCGCTCAATCTCAATTGTAACTTGGGGGCTGAAAATAGAAGTTCGGCATCTACCCGCGGGGGTGTTCACCACTAACGGATGTTGTAGTGTTTCGCATTTAATGTCATGCATGAGTGCAAATTCTTCCGACATGAATGAATGCGATGCTCCTGAATCAAATAAAACAGATGCTGGTACGGAATTAACGAGAAGTGTACCCATCACAGTATCCGGTTGATCTGGAGCTTCAGACATGTTGACGTGGTAGCTCTGCCCATGACCATAGGAAGGTCTGGCATTATAGTTGCGCTGCTGAGGAATACCATGGCCAATACCATGGCCAGCAGAGGGAAGGGCCAACTGATTCTGCTTCTGAGAACAATCTCTAGCACGGTGACCTGGCTGGCCACACTTGAAGCATAGTCCGCTATCAGGACGGGGTGCTGGGGCTCGAGGTGCTGGAGCTGGCAGAGGCTGTCTCGGTGGCGGAGGAGGCAGACGTGGAGCAGCATATGATGGCCTGTTCGCAGGTGCTGCTGAACGGAACATGCATTGAGGGAACCAAATGCGTTGCTTCTGGGAAGACGAGCCCGAAGATGAGCCCGCTTCCCGGGTGCGTCTGGACGCTTCTTTATGCTTCTTCAGTCCAGTTTCAACCATGATAGCCTTATTCACCAAGGTGGCGAAATCAGGAAAGTCTTGGACAAGTAGGGCCAACTGTATATCATGATGCAGTCCTTCACGAAACTTCTCCTGTCTGCGTTCATCAGTAGGAATGTCTTCCTCAGCGTAGCGAGACAAGTCAAGAAACTCGCGCTGATAGACT
Organism: Thinopyrum elongatum; assembly: GCA_011799875.1. NCBI lineage: Eukaryota > Viridiplantae > Streptophyta > Magnoliopsida > Poales > Poaceae > Thinopyrum > Thinopyrum elongatum. Next base: position 50,454,721 of record CM022303.1, on the reverse strand, counting down.
TCCACAGTCTTGTTGCCTTGAACCAGACTTCGAAACTCGGCCTTCTTCCTAGCTATGACAGCTAGAGGAATGTAGCGGGCACGGAAAGCAATCTTGAATGCTGCCCAAGTGACGACAGTACCAGGTGGCAGGGTCTGTCGGTGAGTGGCCCACCATTGTGAAGCGGGACCCTTCAGAAGATATGTCGCAAAAGTGACATAGTTGGCCTGGGCGACACCAGCAGACTCCATCTCATGGGAGATGTCACGCAGCCAGTCATCTGCATCTAGTGGGTTGACTGTGTTGCGGAAAAGTGATGGACTGAGCCTCATAAACTCTGGCAATGTGATGGAAGGTGGCTGTTGATTAGCATCAGGACGAGGAAATTGCTGTATAATTCCCGTCATGAACTGGCGGTTGAGTTCAAACTGTTGCATCATCGCTGCCATGTAATCAGGTGGTGGCGGCGGTGGTGGATTGTTGTCAGCCATCCTGCTAATTCAACAGGGGTATTTCAGCAATAGCTTATGCAAGTGCTTAGCAATAAACATGATGTAACTCGACATTATTGAAAGAGTGCAATAGATGCTTAAAGTAGTCAATTAAGACATACAGATCCATACACAGTCGGTTACAATCGGGCAGCATAACGGCGCAAATTGAAAAGCTAGAGACACACTAGGCGGCACGCAGGCACGCGGTAAGGAAGTACACAACGCGACATAGCAAAGGCTACATCAACGTCGGAGAAAACCACTGAAACGGGGTAACTGCAAGTGCGGGCGGCGAATGTTCGTCGCGGCAGGACCTTGTGCTCAATGTGCACTCTGATGCAGAACCCGGTCTCGAACTGTAAGAAGAGGCCCACGTGCAGGCGTGTGACCTCCCACTGCAGGCCAATCAATACCTGGCGACATCTCAGTCCTGCGTGGGTAAAGAATATACTCCGGATGTATCCCTGCACGAACAGCTGGCAGCAGCTGTGTCATAGCCTCATAGTAGCGTGCTCGAGTTGCGAACAACTCAACGGCAAGAGCCCGAACAGTGCGATCCAGAGCCTGAGTGCACTGAATCAGAATCTGCGGGTCGTAGCGTCGAGACTCGTACGGGGCACAGATAGCTGTGTAGTATCCAATAGCGTCTCCAACAGGTGCATACGGAATATACCGAAACACAGAGTCATCCAAGCTAGCATTATGCTCTCCTCGGAGATGTGCGACAGCAGAGTAGGCGGCATCATGTACTGCCATCTCAATCGTCACGCCTATACCGTGGAAAAGGTGTAGCTCAGTGTCTGAGTCATTCTGCTGATCATAGATCCGAACATCAGCATAGTACTGCTCCTGGTTGAACTCGCGATAAACCTCGTAGACCATGTACTCGGGATACCAGCGGTAACCCAGTCTAGTCAGGAGGGCGATCAGAACAGCTGGAAACCCAGGGGCCTCACGAGCCCAAGTACGAAGCACAAGCTGGGTCGTAGGCCGCGGTGGAAACAGACGATCCATCTGAAATAGAGAAGTTCAAGGTTGTCATACGACAATGAGAAATATAACCGATCCCGAAAGGAAAAGGTTAAACAAAACAATGGAAAGGAAAATGATTATCAGACTAATCAGATCAAAGACAGGGAAATCGCACTGATATCCAGCTCTCCGGGAGGATAGGAATTACGAGATCCTAAGTGTCGATGTTAGTAAAATCATTTAACCCGAATAGAAGAGAGGTCAGAGTTCCCAGAGTAAAGATCGAGGAGTAAAAGATCCTAATACCACCCAGTTGGCGACGTGGGGCCATAAGCCACACAGCCAAGTTAGTAAAACAGTTTTGGACCACTAGACTCAACTTCGGCCAAGGAATTGGGAAGGGGGATGCCTAGGGGCAGTCGGCTCTGATACCAACCTGTGACGACCCCGGCTTAATCGTGCACTAACCATACACACAAATGCACACGATCAAGCCTAAGGACTCACTTGAAGATATCACAACACAACTCTAAAACATAAATAAAGTGATACAAGCTTTATATTACAAGCCAGGGCCTCGAGGGCTCGAATACATAGCTCGATGGCATACAAGCGTCAGTGGAAGCATCAGATATCTGGGTACGGATATATTACAGAGAGAGAGAGATAAGCCTTCACAGAGGCGGGGTAAAATAAAATACTATGATCGAAAGGCGTAGGCCTCCTGCCCTGGACCCTCCGATCCTACTCCTGGTCGTCAGTCGGCTCCTCGTAGTAGTAGTAGTCGCCAGGCGGGTAGTAGTAGTGGTCGTCGACTGGGGCGTCTGTCTCAGGGGCTCCGTCGTCTGGTGGCATCAAATGGAAATATGGGGGAAAAAGAAAGTAAAGCAAACATGAGTACTCATCCGAAGTACTCAGCAAGCAAGGATCTACACTACATATGCAACATTTTCAAAAGGGGGCTGTATATGTGGACTGGGCTGCAGAAATGCCAGAATAGAGGGGGAAAGCCTAGTCCTATCGAAGACTAGCATCTTCAACAATCTTCGACAGTCTTGCAGCAAAAGAAGAGAGCAGATGAACATAATGTAAAGTAGTAGTAGTATCATCAACCTCGACCTGAGATCCTTTCTCGACTCCCTGCGAGAAAGCAATCCCAGAGCCGTACTATCCAGTTATCATCACATGTTCCAGTTGTACCGATCGGGATACAACTCCGAGTGTCCGTTACCGTAGGACAGGCTATCGATAGAAGTTTCTTCCCTGCAGGGGTGCACCAACTTACCCACCACGCTCGCTTAACTCCGGCCGGACACACTTTACTGGGTCATGCCCGCCCTCGGCCAAACGATACACCGCAACCCAACCGAATACTTAAAAGAGAGGTCAGCACGCCGGACTAAACCTATGCGCCCAGGGGTCTTGGGCCTTCGCCCCGGGAACTCCTGCATGTTGCGTGGGCGGCTGAAAGCAGACCTAGCAACCCCTTATACAAGTGCGGTTGCGTACCCAGTCCAATTCAGCGCACGCCGCTCAGTTGCTGACGTCTAATAAGCTCCGGCTGATGTATACGACGCAGAACGCCCATACTATGCCCACGTGATGGTTACTGCTATTGGGCCAGAGGCCCCTCGGATCAAATATCCAAACCATTAAGTGTGTTGGTAGTGCGGTAACGAGCAGAGACTCACGAAAGATGTGACCCCGTCGCCCCGTCTCGAGGACTTGCGGCAAGGGCGAGGAATGCCCGGCCACGCCTCGTGTTCAAGTCTCGGGTACCCTTCAGGTACACCCGATCACATCACCTCGCATAAAGCTCGCGCGGGTACCCCTCAGGGCCAACCCGTCTTTAGTCACAAGGTTTAGTGCAAAACACAGTATCAAAGGTAGCCGTGTGTCTGACACCAAGGGAACTCTGAGGAATCACCCTCGATAGAATTCCCACTGATGTTATCATCAAGGTGAACGGATGAGGAATCACCCTCGAGGTTCACGCCTGAGGTGATGCGCGACGATGTCGTTATCGGGGGTGGTGTAGGAGGAATCACCCTCGCTTACCACGACCGAGTAACTAACCTACAAGGTTAACATCAGAAGTGCTGACGAGGTATCACCCTCGGCACTCGCCGATAACCCAGTAGTGTCAGCAACTAGGGGGAAGTGATGTGCGGTGCCAGGGTCTGGTCTTCAATCCCGATGATCGGGTCTTCTGATATCCAGCAGGGCAGTCGGGATCAAGTGGGGGTCTCTGTCGTGTCTCTACCCAGCCTATTCTAAACAGTCTAGGATAACCAGTAGGGTAGCAAGGCAGGTTACAATAAACAGGCTATGCAGCAGATATAGGATACAGTAACAGTAGCAGTTCTAATGCAAGCATAAGAGAGAAGAGAATAGGCGATATAGGCATGCTCAAAATGGGGGTGCTTGCCTGTTTGCTCGGGGGCAAGGGCAAGGTCGTTAGTAGTGTCGTCGGGGACGTAGTCGTACTCCGGAGCTGCGTCTGCCTCGGGAGCTACGTCTGCGTCGGGGTCTATCGATAGAGAAGAGGGGGAAGAAACAGGTAAACATAATGCAAGCATATGCCACACAGTGCGTGCTATGCTATGATGCAGTGCAGGGTTGCCTAGAAATGCATCTAAGTTATTTTAGTTATTTATAGGATTAATCTACGATTTAATATCCGGGGTGTGTGCACTATTCATCTGCCGGATTCGGGTCCGGAGTTACAAGTTCGTCTACGTAGGGGGTTCCGATGAAGAAACAGACGGCACGATCAGACTCGTCTCGTCGTTCTGAACAACTTTCATGTTTTAACTTTTTCGATCTGAGCTACGGTTTAAAAGTTATTAATTTTCAAAGTTTATTTGAATTTCTGGAATTTATTTAATTTAACAGAAAAATGAATTATGACGTCAGCATGATGTCATGCTGACATCAGCAAGTCAACAGCGGCTGTACAAGTCAAACCTGACATGTGGGTCCAGTGGGACCCACATGTCAGCCTCTGTGACTTAACAGTGGGTTAATTTTAATTTCCAGGGTTAATTAGGGGGGTGGACCCCACCTGTCAGTGGGTCATTAGGATAGTTAACTAGTTTTATTTAATTAAATGTTTATTAGATTAATCAATCGCGGGGGGGACCCACATGTCAGTGACTGGGGTTGCCCAGTCAGCACGTTGACTGGGTCAACCCAGTCAACCGGGGTCCCAAGGGCCCACTGGCAGCCACCCTGAGGTGGGGCCCGGCCTCGCCACGTCGACGGCGACCGGCGGCTCGACGCCGGTGACGCCAAACGCGGCGGCGCGGCTCGGGCGTTCGCCGGAAATCACGCACAGGGCTCGGAGAGGGACGGGGTTAGGCTCATTCGAACGAGCACTCAACGCCGCGTCCGGTGGTGGCCGTAGCTTCGCTGGACTTGGCCGGAGAAGTCGCCGGCGTCGAGCTAAGGCGGCGGCGCGTACGGGCGCGTGACGGAGTCGGCGATGCAGCGCGCTTCGAGGCTAACGAAGAGATTAGAAAGGAGCTACGCGATGCGGCGAGCACAATGGACTCGACCCCGGGGCCAAAAGGTCACCGGAAAGGCGCCGGCGGCGAGCAGAGGCGGAGGCGTGTTCGAGCACTTGCCGGGCTAGATGCTAGAGAGCACGGGGAGGTGCATGTGTGGTTGCGTTCGGCTCCTGGAAGCACCAGGAGCACGATGCCGTGCTCAGGCAGGCATGGCAGAGGTCAGGACCACGGCGACGAGGCGCTCAGCGGCGGCGAGCTCACGGCATCGACGCCAGCTAGCTATAGGCGTCGACGGGCAGCGCAAAGCATCGGGGAGGGAGAAGGGAAGCTTACCGAGTGGTCACGAAAGACCGTTGTCAGGTTAGTAGCAGCAGGGCTCGTCGGAGAGGAAAGGGGATCGCCGGAGTCCGAGGAGGAAGACGACGCCGAACGGCAACTGCAGGGCCTCCCCGCTCCAGCTGAAGGCACCAGAGGAAGTGGCCGACCGCAGCGGGGCTGACGGACACGGTCGGCGGGCACGGAACCGCCTGTGGCCGTGCGGTCGTCGACGGCGCGGCGGCGAGGGCGCCTGGCAGTAGATCTGGTGAAGGGAGAGAGAGGCGGAGCGAGCGAGGTAGAGAGAAGAGAAGTGAGCGAGGGGTCCAGGGGAGATGCACGGGCCTCGCCCTTATCCCCTCGTGGCTGTCGGTGGCGTCGGCGCCATCGCCGTGTCGCCGCCCGGCTGGCGCGCGCGCGCGCGGCCAGGGCGCGGCCGACACGGGGAGGAGGTAGAAGAAGTTGGGCCAGGCGGGCCTGGCTCTAGGCACTGTGCACTTGGGCCAGTGCACAGTGGCCTTTTCCTTTTATTTTATTTCTTTCTTCTATTTTCTTTTATCTTTTCCTGTTCGATTTAGTTAGGGCACTTTTGCAATTTTGTAAAATATGAGGGTTGTCCCAAATATTGCAATGCAATATTCCCTTCCACCAAAAAAGTGGTTTGGACAGATTTGGAAGCCATTTGAATTTGTAATGATTTTAAATGGGTTTTAATATTCTGTTTTGGGGCTGTTTCATCTTGTTTGAGTCACTTGTCCATCTCCAACTGTCTTGATGTTGATTTTAGAAATGTTCCTGGATTATTTGCCATTTAATGAACATTTCCCCAACAGAGTTTGACCAACTTTATATTTTATTTTTGAATTTGAGTTGATTTTCAGATGTGAATTTGAACTGGATCATTAATCCATATGACTTGGCACTGCAAATGATCATGACTTGGCAGTTTTAACAGAGTGTCATAGAGCTTATTACAAGGGGGTGTAACAATTAGGGCATGCATGTATCTTCTGCACCTCTAATCCTAGAGGGCAGAGAACCTTCTTTGCTTCGTATGTACTGTCAGGCAATTCGTTATCCTTTAAAAGCTTCTCCTTCATTATTTTCAGTTGCTTCCCAAATCCCTTGTCAGATACACCATTCTCTGCCTTCCATTGCAGCAATTCCAGTGCGGTACCAAGCTTTGTGTTGCCATCTTCGCAATTTGGGTACAACCCTTTTTTGTGATCCTCTAACATGCGATCGAACTGCAACGTCCCCTTTCGCTTTCGCATTCTCTCTGTGCATCAACAATGACCCGGCGAAGATCATGATCGGGCACATCATTTGGTGCCTCTTGATCTTCAGCTTCCCCCTCTTCTTCAGCAGTATCACCGTATTCAAGGAACATAGGATAGTTGTCATCATCCTCTTCTTTTTCGTTGTCTTCCATCATAACCCCTCTTTCTTCGTGCTTGGTCCAAACATTATAGTGTGTCATGAAACCCTTCTCAAGCAGGTGGAAGTGAAGGGTTTTCGAGGAAGAGTGATCCTTCATATTCCCACAGACAGTACATCGACAATACATAAAACCATTCTGCTTGTTTGCCTCAGCCACTTCGAGAAAATTATGCAGGCCCTCAATGTAGTCGGAGGTGCATCGGTCACCGTACATCCATTGCCGGTTCATCTGCGTATTACATTATATAATTAAAAATATCAAAAACCATTACAGAACATCATGAATAGAGAAGTGACCAAATTTACAAGTCCATCATCACATTAAAACCAAAGTAAAGTAGTGATCAAATGTTATTACTGAAAAAATAAATACATAAAGTTCATACATAGTTCTCATAGAACAACATACAGCTCTCTAGAGCATCTAATTAAAACTTACGTTGAAACTAACATACAACTATGTAAAACATTTAAATGCAACAACAAATGCGATCAAAATAGGAACTAGGGTAACAATTGATCCAACAGCATAATGATACCAAGCCTCATTATCAATGTCATATTTTTTAATCTTTCTAATCTTCAAGAGCATTGCATCCATCTGGATCTTGTGATCATCGACGACATCGGCAACATGCAACTTCAATTTCATCTTCTCCTCTTAAACTCTTTTCAATTTTTCTTTCAAATAATTGTTTTCTTTTTTAACTAAATTTAACCTCTCGACAAGAGGGTCAGTTGGAATTTTCGGTTCACATACCTCCTAGATAAAGACATCTATGTCAAGTTGGTCGGCATAATTGTCATAAACACTAAATGAAACAAATAGTTACAAAAGGTAATATACCACATCCGAATCATAGACCGGACAAGAGCCGACGGGGGCGGATACCAAAACCATGGCACCATATAATAACAAACAATAATAAAAGTAAGAAAATCATACAAGTAGCAATCTAAATCATACAAGTAAGAATTTTTTTTCTTTTAAAAAGAAGATAAGAATAAGAGGCTCACCACGGTGGTGTCCACGGCGGTGAGGACGGGGACGGGGACGGGACGACACACTACACATGTGCAAACTAATAAGTTAATTTGAGCTTACATTGTGCATCTAAATCAAATAAACTCACACATACACTCCTCCACTAAAACCCACAAACCACACTACTTCTAGAGCATTTGAAATGAGTTAAACTAGTAGTGAGAGATGAAAGAAAGAAGTTGCTAACCTTTTTAGAACACTTGGATAGTTGGTGCACCGTCAAACCTAGATAAATCTTGGGGAAAATGGAGCTTGGAGGTCGAGCTTGGAGGAAGAACAGAGGAGAAAGCTTAAGTGTGGCTCCGGCATTTCGTCGAACACCTCATGTGCATATACAGGCAAAAAACATAGTAGCCCACACCTCCACCCTTCCATGGCAAAAAAAACAGAGGAGATGGGGGGGGCGTGGATATATATAGGCAAAACTTTAGTCCCGGATTGTGTCTAAAACCGGGACTAATGGCCTACCCTTTAGTCCCGGTTCCAGCCACCAATCGGGACTAAAGGGGTAGCATAGTTCCGATTGGTGGCTGGAACCGGGACTAAAGGTCCCAGCCGAATCGGGACTGATGCCTGCCGAGGCCCGGCCGACGTCCTAGCCTCTCGAACCGGGACTGATGCTCCCATTAGTCTCGGTTCGTAGCACGACCAGGACTAATGCTCTGATCTGCCCAAGACCAAAGTCCTGTTTTCTACTAGTACGTGTTTTCAAACGATTTCGGGTGGGACGCCAACGTGGCGGACGGGCCCGGGCGCTCTCCATATCCGCCCCATATTTGAGCTGGATATGAGGGGTGCCGGCCAGCCTGGACGTTTGAGTCGCCCGTTTGGGTCAGAATTTTGTGACCGGGCGGCCCGTCCGGGCGTTTATGGCCAGTTTGGCGCGCTCGGCTGTAGATGCTCTAAAGGCGGTGGCGAGCGGAGTGACGTCTCGTAGTGAAGATCTGGCGAGGGTGTGGAAGCAGGCGTGGTCTGCAGCGTGCCGAACACGGAGCGGACAGGAGAGGCGCGACGGCCGGGTGGTGGCCGCGCCCAGGGTTGCACGCATGCATCCTCCTTTATGCAGCCTCCACATCCAGGCGCAACCAAAACATGCATGCCTCCTTACACAAGTTATAACAAACACGAACAAAACTTAATTGCTACCTGAATCTCCTTGTAAAAAGCAGTGCAGAACTTTCAATTACAAAAATATGTCTCCGTATACAAGTCATAACAAACATAGAAAGTTCCAAAAAGAACACAACCACAAGCTAAGATATCCATGTGTACGATTTTTCACAATTGGGCTGTCATCACTGGCGAAAACTATCCAAATCCAAACTCTTAGTATCCGGTGAAACCAGTGCGACCAAAATTGTTCCCAATGAAGAAATCATCCGACAAGTGACATGAATAGGCAGTGCCACCTTGGCGTAGATCAACATTACAAGAACACATGCCAGGCAGCAGGGTGTAGCATTATTCCAGCAACAAAAACTCGAAACCAAGCTCTATGCCTTGCCATGCGACCTCCATGCAACCTAATTTTATAACTTAAACCTGCAAATTCCGAGCAGCATCCTACTCTATCTTGTCATATGGCTCCTAAAATTGGCTATCTTGAAGCGCCAGGTGCCTTTTTCTCATCCTTCAGTCATCACCTTGCTATTCCTTCACGAATTCCTCGAGAAGCATGCATTGTTTCTGTATCAAATTCCTGCAGGAAATATGTATGAGACCTACCTGCGACAGCACAGGGTATCGAAAGAATGTTTCGAAGGGAACTTAGACAGGAATTTTGACATTGAAATGGACATATTGATCCCCATATGAATATGAGCTTCTTGTCTTGATTCTGGCAGGACATGATGTTTAGAATTATATAGGAAAAAGGGAATGCATTAGCTATTATGTTTTCCTATATCCTATAATCATTAGTATCTGATCTGAAAAATATGATTCCATACATAAATCTTTTCTATGGCAGTTCAAGCTGAAAGTTCAAAATCCTGGCATTTTCTCTCAAAACTTGACCAGGCAATCTAATACAGAAAGGCAAATGGGGGAATATTGCATGTGCTACAACTTTGTTCCTTCGTTGCTTATTTATATTGCTGCTTCACTTGAAGAACTAATTCTAGATGTCTAGTTTTGCAGATGCCTATCGACTTTCAGTTGTCATGAATCAGGAGCACTTCAACATGAAAGCACTAACTATATACGATGTCACTGTGTGCACCTAAGATAAAATGAATCAGGAGCAAAAGATAAACAGTCCAGTGCAATTCACATCTTCCTCTTAGAACAACCTTTTGACCAGGTTAAATATCTGGCTTAACCTACAACAAGAAGGTACATGGGCCAGTAGAGAATTTGGCACTTAATAAACACAAGTACAACCTTGCACAATTAACATAGATATTTTCGGGCATACCTTTAGAACAACATCCCCAGCAGGAGTTGGCACTTGACCAGTACTTGCCAAAATTGCCTACAAATAGACTTGAATTAATGTCCATGAGAACAATTATACAGTATGATATCTCGACAAATTCATATTTCAAATGTCACTGCAATGTCACAAGTGACTCGGCACAGAACTACTCTTAACATGAGCTGTTGTGATTAATGCGAGGAAGGATTGGCACTTATCTCATTCAAAGTTCATCGGGAAACTCATACGTAAGATCAAGGGTCGTAAGGTTGAATTCAGTCAACACAATCAGGATTCGAATTCCTGCTTATCAGTGACTTAGAACAGAGTTTTCATGATAGCGCAGAGGTAGACTTTCTAAGCAGGGTGTTATTATACCACCTTCCTTCAAGTGTGTCTTGACAAATAAAAATGGCATACCACACAGAGGCTGGAACATGCAACAATTACCTTAGTCACATTTAAGACAGCCTCTACATGAATATCATCCTTCTCTCTTTGGAATACGTGATCCTCACGAACCTGGAACAAGAATAGCATTACAAGGGTCAGTTGTCCATCAGCAGATAGCAGAAACACCAAACAAGAACAATGCCGACCTTTAAGGATAAGGTGACCATCTGGATCTACTTGACTGTCATGCAAAAAAAATGCACTTCAACATGAAAGTACTAACTATAAACGATGTTACTGTGTGCACCTAAGATAAAATGAACCAGGAGCAAAAGATAAACAGTCCAGTGCAATTTATATTTTCCTCTTAGAACAACCTTTTGACCAGGTTAAATATCAATCTTAACATACAACAAGAAGGTACACGGGCCAGTGGAGAACTTGACACTTAACAGGCACAAGCAGAACCTTGCACAATTAACATGGACATTTTTGGACATGCCTTTAGAACAACATCCCAGCAAGAGTTGGCACTTGAACAGTACTTGCCAGATTTGCCTATAGAAAGACTTGAATTAATGCCTCATGGGAACAATTATACAGTAGATGCTATCTTCGAAAAAACTACATTTCTAGTGTCACAAGTGACTCAGCACGCAACTATTCTTAACATGAGCTGTTGTGATCAATCTGAGGGATTGCGACTTGTCACACTCAAAGTCCATAGGGAAGCCCATACCATTAAGTCAGCCAACACAATCATGATCCGTAATCCTGCTTATTAGTGTCTTAGAACGGAATTTTCAAGCTAGCGCACATATATAGGTACACTTTCGAAGAACGGGTTTATCATACTACAACCTTTCTTTAAGCGAGTCATGACAAATAAGAATGGCATACCACATAGAGGTAGGAACAGGCAACAATTTACCTGAGTCAAATTTAAGACAACATCTACATGAATATCATCACCTTTCTCTCTTTGGAATGCTCTGGATCCTCACGAACCTGGAACGAGAATATCATAACAAAGGTCAATTCCCGCATCAGCAAACAGCAGAAATACCAAACAAGTACACAGCACAAAGAGTATCCGCATCAACTTGTCCTGATCTACCTCATCATCCGTACCTGCATTCATATCAACAGGGACTGCTTTTATTCCTAGCACAGCATCCTGCACGGCGAAGAGATCCCGTCGATGGGGAACACGGCGACGGCGAAGAGATCCCGTCGATGGGGGCCACGGCTTGGAGGGAGAAGGCTGCGGAGTTGGCGCGGGCGAGAGTGCTGCCGGGGCAAGGACGGCGGCGGCGGTCGTTTTCAGCGTGGGCGGCGGTGGTCGGGCCAAAAAAAAGTGAATGAAGAATAGAATCTTCTGGTCCGCCAAATAAGATAAACAAACAGATATAAAAAAAGGAAACACTATACTGCTGTAACGAATACCCAGTCACTCCAACTTAGATCCATTACCACAATCTATCTATACATCAATTCATGACGAGTTTCGTATCATATCCACATAGTACAAGACTGGCACGTAGTTCCATGACTAAAAATCGAGACAAATATGTACTACGTAGTTCCACGACTGAATCGATATGAACGACAGCACAGGAAGAATGTACGATGATTAGATGAGTGGCCGCATACGAATACCACCAACGATCAGTACCAGCTAGCGATCTACTCGGAGTGCAAAATCAGCAGGAAAGCACAGGGTGCCGAAAAACAGCACGAACATGATGAACCGAGCCCTGGCCCGGGTGCTCTCGTCGATGGCGTCTGGGTCGATGGCGTCGGAGCCGGTCGCGTCGGGCGTGGCCGGCTCAACCTCAGGTACGACGTCGAGGTGCCGAGCGTCGGGCGTCGGTGGCGTCGGCCGTCCCGTCCTGCTGATGTAGGCGAAGTAGAGTGCCCCGGCCAGGAGGGCGCACCCCGCTGCGCCCCAGCGCTTGAGGGTGGCGTACTTGACGACGGCCGGGGGCACCACCGGTGGGACGAGCTTCGAGGGGCAGGGGGCACGGGACCGAGTGAAGGCGCCTTGAACTCGTCCGTGGCGATACTCGGCTTGTGAAGCGGGCTGGGGAAGACGTTGGTGAGGGCGCTCGGCGGGGGAAGCGGGCCGGGGAGGACGCCGCCGAGGCTCGGCGCAGGGTGCGACCCCGACAGGACGTGCTGCAGGTAGTACCCGGCGGGAGATTTGATGATAAACCCCCCCCCCAAGGCCACTTAAACCCCACATGTCATAAACAACGGCGGGGGGCATATGATCAAGGATTTGCCAACAAGGAGGGTTGTCGTCAATTGTCCCAGTACCCGGCGGGCTTCGGCCCCTTGAGGATCGACTTCACCGTCCGCAAGGTGGGCTCGGGGCGCGACTTCGTTTTATCGTCGTCGTCGATCCACTCTCTACACCACCTCATCATCTGCTCGATCGCTGCTTTGTTGAGCAGCTGGCGGCCGAAGACTCTCCACGCCCTGTACGCGGCCATGCCCGCCGGCCTCTCCATGGCCTCGCCTGCGCCATGCATCACAAGGAGAGAAAAATCGCGACGGCACACGTCAGAACCATCCAAAACAGCAAGGGATTTCAGATCATAATCACGCATGCTCTAAGCTAGTTTCTACCGGAATGAACCTCTCACTGCCCACAACACAGTAGCGGATTTCACGAGCGCATCAATTAACCAAATAAATAATCGTGGCACGAGTTTGGATTTCCAACGAACTACCCGAGACAGAAACCCACGGATTGGGCAAAGGCGAGACGAACCAAAACAGCAAATCGACCGAGAGATTTCAGATCTTAATCACGCACGCAGCACGCTCTGAGCTAGTGTCAAAAACGTTCTTATATTATGGGACGGAGGGAGTAGTTTGTACCGGAATGAATCTCGCACTGCCCACAAACAAATAAACGACACAGTAGCGGATTTGACGAGCGCATCAAACATCCAAATAAATAATCGCCACACGAGTTTGGATTTCCACCCAACTACTCGAGACTGAAAACCGCAAAGGTGAGACGAATCGAAACAATCAACCAGCGCGAGGAGCAGTACTACTACGTAGCTAGCTAGCTAGATCCCACCGCCACGAATCCGGCAGCCGAGAGAGAGCAAAACCACCAGAAAATCGAGACCAAGCGCGACTCTGTTCGTCGATCTCCATACGCGCAGCACCACCCGGATCCACGCACGCACGCAGGAACAATACGCACGCGGATGAGAAGGGAGCGATGCATCTACCTGCTGCCGTCTTTCGCTGCAGTGCAGGGTGGGCGTGGGCGTGGCCGCGCGGTGCAGGGGAGGGAGGGAGGGAGGGGAGGAGCGTGGTGAGGCCCGAGCGTGTGGTGTGGGCGGAGCGTGTGACGGGCGAGTCTGCTGCCTTCCCGTGCGAGACGGGGCCATTAAATAGAGGCCGTGGGCCTGCTTGCAGCCGACGGATCCGTCCCGATCGGACGGCTCTCCGCTGGCCGCCCAGCTGGCGTGACCCGACGGCGCACCCCAGCAAATCTAGCTGGATCTCCCGTCCCGCGCGGACGCCCCTTTTTTTTTTACTCTTTCGCTTATAATCATTACACTTTGTACTTCATCATTTATTAGAACCGGCTAAGCTAATTCATCCGTCATTCAAAAATACCAACATGGAATAAATATCAATAGACTGTCATTGATTTAATATACATGACTTTCTATAAAGTGTGCGGTGAAGTTGGTCTATATTTGACAAATAACTAACAAGTAAACTACTTGATAAACTAGGTAGAAGTTGTACAATTGGATTTTTCATCAAAAATAGTTTCATCAGAGATCATATATTTTTAAATGCCATTTATTTTGTAGCATTTAAAAATAAATAATAATGAGTGGTTACATCTGAGAGAATTTTTTCAATATAAAAAATATCATCCAACATTATGAACTAAAGTTAGATTTTTGCTTTTTTTCCCGGAATAGCATACGAGCAATTTACTAGTCTTCGATGAAATTTACGACACACACACACACAGAGAGAGAGAGAGAGAGAGAGAGAGAGAGAGAGAGATTTGGTATCTAAATATATATTGCACAGAATAAAAACTCATTACTTAAGATTTAAACAATGTTAGAAATATAATGAGGCATGGGAAAACATAAGTCTTACAAAAAAGTTGAACATGGCATAATTAAACATCATGCGATTTAGTGAAATCCAAAATCCACTTAGAGTGAACTTCATGTTGCTTTGATCTTCGACGCATGGATTTCTCATTTTTCTTTACCCTCTTGTCTTTATTTTGTATTAGCCTCCCTCCACCCTCTCATATAATCTACATATTGTTCCAACGTCGACATATATCTGTCGTCGATGTTACACTTAAACAACTCAGCGTAGCATAAGTAATTTGTAAATACCCGCTCCGTGATGAAGGCCAAGTTAGAGGAACATGCACCGACACTAGTAGAAAAAGGACCTAATGTTCAGCTCATTAGTCCCGGTTTGTAAATGAACCGGCACTAATGTGACCATTAGTGACGGTTCCAACGGCTAGGCGGGCGGCGCTCATTAGTCCCGGTTCGTGTCAAACCTCTAGTACCGGTTCGTGCCACGAACCGGGACTAAAGAGGTGGTGGCAGGCTGGTGTCAGGCTGGGGCCCCACCAACACCTTTAGTCCCGGTTCGTGGTACGAACCGGTACTAGAGGTGTACTTTTAGTCCCGGTTCGTATAACCAATCAGGACTAAAGATCATCCTATATAAACCCTTCGTCGAGCCCGAGCTCTCTGTTCTTCCCCTTTCCTCTCCTCTCTGTTTTCTTCCCCTCCTCTCGAGCTCATCCTCCATTTTTGCCAAAATTTGTCAAGATTTGAAGGCACCACATCCATCCAAGTGATCACAAAGGTTAGCAACTTTGTCCTTTCATCTCTCATTGCTAGATTAGCTCTTGCAATGCTCTATAAGTATAGTGATTTGTTGGTTTTAGTTTGGGAGGAATTATATGTGGTAGTTTTTTTGATTTATATGCAATTTGAGCTTAAAATAACTCTTAGTTTGCATATGTAGGTGTGGTTTACTTAGTGCCTTCCCGTCTCCGTCCTAACCACCGTCGATCGCCCGCACCGTCCCGTCGCCGGCACCACCTTGTGGTGAGTCTCTTGTTCTTATCTTTTTTATATATAAAAAAATCATGTTTGTGTGATTTAGATATATAGTTTCTTGTATAATTTTCTTACCCGTACGTTGTTTGTTATACATAGTGCCATGGTTTTGATATCCGTCCCCGTCGATCCTCCTCCGGTTTTATGATTCGGATGTGGTATATTCTCTTTTATAACTATTTGTTGCATTTCGTGTTTATGACAAATTATGCGCATCAAGTTGACATAGATATTTTTATCTAGGAGGTACGTGAACCGGAAATTCCAATCGACCCTATTGTCGAGAGGTTAAATTTAGTTGAAAAAGAAAACGAGTATTTGAAAGAAAAATTGAAAAGAATTGAGGAGGAGAAGATGGAATTGGAGTTGCATGTTGCCGATGTCGTCGATGATCACAAGATCAAGATGGAGAAAATGCTTGAAGATTAGAAAGATTAGAAAATATGCCATTGATAGTGAGGCTTGGTATCATTATGCTGTTGGATCAATTGTTACCTTAGTTGCGATCTTGATCGCATTTGTTGTTGCATTTAAATGCTTTAGCTAGAGAGTTTGTATGTTGTTTTATGAGAATAAGTGTGTATGAACTTGTATTAATTTGGTCTTTTCGGTGCTGTGTAATGAAGATGAGCCGGCAATGGATGTACGATGACCGATGCTCTCCCCAGTTTGTTAATGGCGTGCATACTTTTCTGCTTGCGGCTGAGGCAAACAAGCGGGCGAATGGTTTTATGTGTTGTCCATGTGCTGGCTGTAAGAATGATCACAATTATTCTAACTCAAGAACCATTCACTGGCACCTGTTTGAGTCCGGTTTCATGCCCCACTATAATGTTTGGACCAAGCACGGAGAAAGAGGGGTTATGATGGAAGACAATGAAGAAGAAGAGGACGCGACAGCTATCCTGGCCATGGGTTCCCTGAATACGATGGTACAACAATGGGGAAAGAAGATAAGCCGGCAATGTAGGAAGAAGCTGAAGAAGAGGCATCAGATGAGCCCGCTGATGATCTAGGTCGGGCCATTGCCGATGCAAAGAGAAACTGCGCAAGTGAAAAGGAGAGGCTGAAGTTGCAGCGCATGTTAGAGGATCACAACAAATCGTTGTACCCAAATTGCGAAGCTGACAAAAAAAAGCTGGGCACCACACTGGAATTGTTGCAATGGAAAGCAGAAAATGATGTATCTGACAAGGGATTTGGAAAGTTGCTGATAATGTTAAAGAAGATGCTTCCAAAGGACAACGAATTGACCGAGAGTACGTATGAAGCAAAGAAGGCTGTCTGCCCTCTAGGATTAGAGGTGCAGAAGATACATGCATGCCCTAATGACTGCATCCTCTACTGCGGTGACTACGAGGATTTGAACGCATGCCCGGTATGCGGTGCATTGCGCTATAAGATCAGCCGCGATGACCCTGGTGATGTCGAGGGCGAGCGCCCCAGGAAGAAGATTCCTCCCAAGGTGATGTGGTATGCTCCTATAATACCACGGTTGAAACGTTTGTTTCAAAATAAAGAGCATGCCAAGTTGATGCGATGGCACAAAGAAGACCGTAAGAAAGACGGGAAGTTGAGAGTACCCGCTGATAGGTCGCAGTGGAGAAAAATCGAGAGGAAGTGGAGGGACTTTTCAGATGACGCAAGGAACGTATGGTTTGGTCTAAGCGCAGATGGCATTAATCCTTTTGGGGAGCAGAGCAGCAATCATAGCACCTGGCCTGTGACTCTATGTATGTATAACATTCCTCCTTGGTTGTGCATGAAGCGGAAGTACATTATGATGCCAGTGCTCATCCAAGGCCTTAAGCAACCCGGCAACGACATTGATGTGTACCTAAGGCCATTAGTTGAAGAATTCTTACAGCTGTGGAATGGAAAAGGTGTACGTGCGTGGGATGAGCTCGATCAGGAAGAATTTGACCTACATGCGTTGCTGTTTGTGACCATCAATGATTGGTCTGCTCTCAGTAACCTTTCAGGACAGACAAACAAGGGATACCGCGCATGCACGCACTGTTTGGATGATACCGACAGTATATATTTGGATAATTGTAAGAAGAATGTGTACCTGAGACATCGTCGATTTCTTTTGAGCAGGCATCCTGTAAGAAAGAAAGGCAAGCATTTCAAAGGTGAGGCAGATCACCGGACAAAGCCTCGCCACCGTACTGGTGATGATGTACATGATATGGTCAGGGATTTAAAGATAATCTTTGGAAAGGGTCATCCTGGCGGACAATCTGTTCTGAATGACGCTGACGGACGCGCACCCATGTGGAAGAAGAAATCTATATTTTAGGACCTACCCTATTGGAAAGAGCTAGAGGTCCGCTCTGCAATCGACGTGATGCACGTGACGAAGAATCTTTGCGTGACCCTGCTTGGCTTCTTGGGCGTGTATGGGAAGACAAAAGATACACCAGAGGCACGGAAGGACCAGCAACGTATGCACGGAAAAGACGGCATACATTAGGGTCATGCCAGCTACGCTCTTACCAAAGAAGAGAAGGAAATCTTTTTTGAATGACTGCTCAGTATGAAGGTCCCGTCTGGCTTCTCGTCGAATATAAAGGGAATAATAAATATGGCAGAGAAAAAGTTCCAGAATCTAAAGTTGGCATGGTATCATCATTTCACCCACATAGTATGTGCTAAAAAGTTGCGAGGGTTACGGCAAAAACAGGATGCACTTCGTGTACAAAATGGACAATCACTTTTGAAGTATCAGGGTTTCGGACGAAAACTCATCTGTTACAAAGGCATTTCATTTTTTTTAACTTATTTCAACTTCAGACTTTTTGTGCGTTCAGTATGCACCATTCAAAGACACGTCATCAATTATCAACCCTTTCTGACTTCATTTGCTATTTTTCATGCATTTACTGATTTTTTTAAGCTAAACGACCCTTAAATTGAAAAGCATTACAAATGAACTCTGAAAATGTTGAAAGTTGGCATGGTATCATCATTTCACCCACATAGCATGTGCTAAAAAATTGAGAGGGTTACGGCAAAAACAGGATGCACTTCGTGTACAAAATGGACAATCTCTTTCGAAGTATCAGGGTTTCGGATGAAAACTCATCTGTTACATAGGCATTTCATTTTTTTAAACTTATTTCAACTCCAGACTTGTTGTGCGTTTAGTATGCACTGTTTAAAGCCACGTCATCAATTATCAACCATTTCTGACTTCATTTGCTATTTTTCATGCAGTTACTGATTTTTTGAGCTAAATGACCCTGCAATTGAAAAGCACTACAAATGAACTCTGAAAAGGTTGAAAGTTCGCATGGTATCATCATTTCACCCACATAGCATGTGCTAAAAAGTTGAGAGGGTTACGACAAAAACTGGATCCACTTCGTGTACAAAATGGACAATCTCTTTCGAAGTATCAGGGTTTCGGACGAAAACTCATCTGTTACAAAGGCATTTCATTTTTTTTCAAACTTATCTAAGTTTTACCAAATTGAATATAATGATAAAACACACTAATATTAAACAGAAGAAAAAAGAATCACTGAATAATCTATTTTTAAAGTAAAGTTATTCACAAACTAGTGATTCACATAAATTTCAAATAATTCAAATTTAAACTATTCAAATTTGAAAACTACTCGCACTAACAGAAAGTTTATAATTTTTTTACCTAAAGCAAAAAGATTCACAAAGAAACTCTAAATAAAGCAACAAAACAACTCAGAAATAAAAGAAAATAAATAAAGCAGAAAACAAATTTTTTTTTTAAAAAGCCTGCCTACTGGGCCACAACGGCCTGCATACGACTAGAAACCCAACCTGTAATTGGGCCAGGATGCAGGCCCGCATGGCCCAGTAGGGCCACAGGGCAACGCAGCAGAGGTAGGCCCAGAAGGCCTGCTTTAGAGAGGAGCTCGAAGGAGCAGCCGCGGCTGGGTTTATAAACCAGTGCGGCTGCCCTTCGCTCGGCGAGGTGGGACTAAACTTGTGCAACGCGGGTGGCAGCGCACCACCTTTAGTCGCGGTTGGTGGCCTTTAGTCCCGGTTGGAGCCACCAACCGCGACTAAAGGTGGTCGCTTCCCGCCGCTTCGCCTGGCCCAGATTGACCTTTACTCCCGGTTGGTGGCTCCAACTGGGACTAAAGGTCCCTCCTATATATACAACACTTGAAAAACTTTCAGTTTCTCTCTGTTTTTTCCTCTTCGTCGACGACGCACCGCCTACCCCGATCGACGCCGTCGCCGCCCACGCCGTCGCCGCTCCCGACGTGCCGCCCCTGACGCGCCGCCCGCCGCCCCCGTCGCGCACCGCCCCTCCCTCAAGCTCGTGCGCCGTCGTCGTTGCCGTCGCCGCCCCCGACGCCCTCTGTGAGCCCCTGCCGCCATGGCCGCCCTCCCATAGATCAAGCCCGCACACACACACATGCATATGAACACACGCGCGCACACACACACACATTTTCTTATTTTCTTATTTTTTGTTTTTTAGTTTTTTATACTTTTAGTTATAGAAATGTTAGATGAATTAGATATATAAATGTTACATGAATGTTTTTTTAGTTTTTTTATACTTTTAGTTATAGAAATGTTAGATGAATGTTTTTTAGTTTTTTATACTTTTAGTTATATAGAAATGCTAGATATATAAATGTTAGATGAATCTTTTTTAATTTTTTATACTTTTAGTGCATGTATTTGGCAAAATCAGGAAAAAGAATTACAAAAATCAAGTGTGGATTATTTGCATATAGGTTTTTTATGTCATAGGTAGAATGGTCTTTTGAATAGAATAGTAAACTAGTAATCGTATAGGTTTTTTGAATATAGGTTTACAATATAAATTTTTATGTCATTATCACTTTGTCATCAAAGAATGCTATACCTTTTAGGAGGATTGTTGATTTATTTCCATTCCGACAAATTTTAGGCTCTTGATATGTCCTATTTTAGCAAAGGTCATGCCGTAATTTTTAATCTTTGAATTATGAACATATATAGGAAATGTCTGACGACGATAAGATCTCCGAGTGCGATGACTGTACCGACGACGGGGGTATGTGCGACAGACCGCACCTAGATAACGGTACATGTTTCTCCCTCACGCTTAAGGAGGGCTTCGAAGGTTTTACGGTATGTAACTTCAGTGGCACGTGTTTCTTCTGAATTAAGCATGGCTTAAGATTTTTGCTTTAACGTGTAATTTCCATTTTTTATAATTTGACTAGTGCGTACCCTGCTATGCAAGACCATATGTCCTTGTGAAGCTATCTTTCGAAGAGATGTCCAAGGTGGACACGAAGATAGCTCACCTTAAAACGAAACATGGTTTCGATTTTGAGGTTAAGATCATAAATGAAGTAGGTCACACTCATTTTGGATGTTCAAATTGGGAAGGATTATGCAAGGCCTATGGATTCGAGGAGGATATGAAAATAACATTCGATCTTGGCAATCCGGAAGATGAAAACATTTGGCTGGATCCTAACATGATTCCGATTCTGCCTCCGTGTGAGTTTGTTAAACACATTTGTTAAATGATCTATATTCCTTATCTAAAAATACTTATTATTCATACCTGTTGAACTTGTTTTTTTATAATTGACAGCTTATTTTCTCTCTTCCCAAGAAATACAAAAGATAATAGACGACACCTACTACAGTCATGGCGCAGAGCTAACTTGGGAGGAGAAGAATTATCTTATCTCCTTTGTTAAAGACGTTCTGCAACTTAAGATCATCTATGGAGTTGGGAAAAATTATGGTAAATACATGCCACTAGTCCACGAGTTGTGCGATGCTAACATTCGTTCTAGTATCATGGTAAGATTTTTACTATTGTGTCACTAGTTAGTCCATGTTTTTCATACATTCTTCTGAAGTAAACTTCATTGCTAACTATATATGTTACTATTATGCTCTTCAACAGAAGCTCCCGAATGTTGTTGTGCCTACATTTATGTTTGTCGAAGGTGAGATGATAGTTGTTTGCGTACGACCATGGTCGGAGGGTCTCAAATATGCATACTCGACCTCTAAAACAGATGGAGGCCTCAAAATCAAGGCTTGGAGAAAAATAGTGGCTGAGCGAAGGCCACAAAATGAAGACAGTTGGATCTCTATGTTGCATAACGGAGAAGGAGGGGTTTTTCTGTTTTATGCTATGCTACCCGAGAGAGAGTAGTAGGTCCTGCTACCTTACCTAGTGTAGTTGGTTAACTTATGATGATCATGATGGTGAGATTGTTATATCACTACAATCAAGATGAGTTGTATATATGACTACGATGATGATGAGTTGTTATATATATATATATATCATTATGATGATGATATGAGTTGTATATCATTAGGGTGGAAGAAACACATATTAGATTAAAGTGGATGTATCCAAGTGACCAAGTTGAATATATAGGAATATATGTAGCGTAAAATATGTTTGAAATGAAAAAGAATTAAATGCAAAACACAAAACTAAAACGAAAAATAAATCATAAACCCATAAACCCCTAAACCTTTTAGTCCCAGTTGGTGTAACCAACCGGGACTAAAGGTCTCCCAGCCCCCGGCGCGGGCTCGTGCCACGTGGTGGGCCTTTGGTGTCGGTTCGTGTTGAACCGGCACTAAAGGGGGGGGGCCTTTAGTCCCCACCCTTTAGTGCCGGTTCCAGAACCGGCACTAAAGGGCCTTACGAACCGGGACTAAAGCCCAATTCTGCACTAGTGCGACAATATTATCTTTGGGCTACTGGTATCACCCTGAACACCAATGATCCACAACTTTGGTAGATGACATTGAGATCACCCCCAACATGGTGGGTGGGTGAACCTACATAATATTACATCATTGTGCATCCGTTGCTGGACCACACATGATATGCACAATAACGCAAGTATACATGCGTGCATGCATCAACCCAACTACGTATCAACGGGCACATAATAAGTTTATCATGTGTCTATTGTTGGGCTACACATGATATGCATGTCATGTATACATGCATGCAAGCACCCTTCCAACTACGTGCCGACGGGCATCGTATTGGCTAATCGTATGTCCATTGTCGGACTACGCATAATACACACACGTTTCAATTGTTTATCAACGGGTATAGTATAGCTTTGTTGTGCAACCATCGTCGGACTACACATGATATGCACGTCGGCGCATGTGTGTCTGTACATGATGTTGGAAATATGCCCTAGAGGCAATAATAAATTGGTTATTATCATATTTCCCTGTTCATGATAAATGTCTATTATCCATGCTAGAATTGTATTGATTGGAAACTCAGATACATGTGTGGATACATAAACAAATACCGTGTCCCTAGTGAGCCTCTACTAGACTAGCTCACTGATCAAAGATGGTTAAGGTTTCCTAACCATAGACATGAGTTGTCATTTG
This sequence comes from Thinopyrum elongatum, assembly GCA_011799875.1. Classification (NCBI taxonomy): domain Eukaryota; kingdom Viridiplantae; phylum Streptophyta; class Magnoliopsida; order Poales; family Poaceae; genus Thinopyrum; species Thinopyrum elongatum. The sequence continues at coordinate 50,431,625 of CM022303.1, read as the reverse complement.
ATAACGGGATCACATCATTAGGAGAATGATGTGATGGACAAGACCCAACCGTTAGCATAGCATATGATCGTTCAATTTATTGCTACTGCTTTCTTAATGTCAAATACATGTTCCTTCGACCATGAGATCATGCAACTCCCGGATACCGGAGGAATACCTTGTGTGCTATCAAACGTAAATGGGTGATCATAAAGATGCTCTACAGGTATCTTCGAAGGTGTCTGTTGAGTTGGTGTGAATCGAGATTGGGATTTGTCACTCCGTATGACGGAGAGGTATCTCTGGGCCCTCTCGGTAATACACATCACAAGAAGCTTGCAAGCAAAGTGACTAAGGAGTTAGTTGCAAGATGATGTATTACGGAACGAGTAAAGAGACTTGCCGGTAACGAGATTGAACTAGGTATAGAGATACCGATGATCAAATCTCGGGCAAGTAACATACTGATAACCCACAAGTATAGGGGATCGCAACAGTTTTCGAGGGTAGAGTATTCAACCCAAATTTATAGATTTGACACAAGGGGAGCCAAAGAATATTTGCAAGTATTAGCAGCTGAGTTGTCAATTCAAACACACCTGAAGATTAATTATCTGCAGCGAAGTGATCAGTAGCAAAGTAGTATGATAGTTTTGATAGTAGTAGCAACAGCAATAGTAACAGTAACAGTGATAGAAATGATTTTGTAGCAAGTGTAACAGTAGCGATAGCAGTAGTAACCTAGCAAGAACAATATATGGAAAATTCGTAGGCATTAGATCGGTGAATTCGTTGGATGATATTCATCATATAACAGTCATAACCTAGGGCGATATGGCACTAGCTCCAGTTCATAAATATAATGTAGGCATGTATTCCGTAAATAGTCATACGTGCTTATGGAAAGAACTTGCATGATATCTTTTGTCCTACCATCCCGTGGCAGTGGGGTCCAAATGGAAACTAAGGGATATTAAGGCCTCCTTTTAATAGAGAACCGGAACAAAGCATTAACACATAGTGAATACATGAACTCCTCAAACTACGGTCATCATCGGAAAGTATCCCGACTTCTGTCACTCCGGGGTTTACGAATCATAACAAATAGTAGGTGACTATAATTTGCAAGATCGGATCTAGAACATAGATATAATGGTGATAACATAAACAGTTCAGATCTGAAATCATGGCACCCGGGCCCAAAGTGACAAGCATTAAGCATGGCAAAGTCATAGCAACATCAATCTCAGAACATAATGGATACTAGGGATCAAGCCCCTAACAAAACTAACTCGATTACATGATGAATCTCATCCAACTCCCTCACCGACCAGCGAGCCTACGAAGGAATTACTCACTCCCGGTGGAGAGCATCATGGAATTGGCGATGGAGAAGGGTTGGTGATGATGAAGATCGAAGATCCCCCTCTTTGGAGCCCCAAACGAACTCCAGATCTAGCCTCCCGATGAAGAACAGGAGGCGGCGGCAGCTCCATCTTGTGAAACGTGATAATTCTTTCTCCTCGATTTTTTTCTTCGAAAATGTGAATTTATAGCGTCGGAGATATGGTTAGCGGGGCCACCAGGTGGGGACAACCCACCTGGGTGCGCCAGGAGGGGGGCGCGCCCTAGTGGGTTGTGCCCACCCAGGGGCCCCCCTCCGATGGTTCTTGGCTCCAGTAATTCTTTTTTATTATATAAAAAATCCTTGCAAAGTTTCGTTCCAATCCTAGAACTTTTATTTCTGCACAAAAAACAACATCATGGTAGTTCTGCTGAAAACAGCGTCAGTCCGGGTTAGTTTCATTCAAATCATGAAAGTTAGAGTCCAAAACAAGAGGAAAAGCGTTAGGAAAAGTAGATATGACGGAGACGTATCAACTCCCCCAAGCTTAAACCTTTGCTTGTCCTCAAGCAATTTAGTTGATAAACTGAAAGTGAAAAAGAAAAAAAATTACGAATTCTTTTGCTCTTGTTTACATAAATAAGCTTAAGTAGCACCGAGGTTTTCAGCAAAGATCATGACTAACCATGTCGATAATAGCTCTTAAAAATTACATTAACTCATATCAATGGCATAATCAACTAGCGAGCAATAATAAGATATCTCAAATGACAACACTTTGCCAAAACAAACATGATATAATATGACAAAAGTGGTATCTCGCTAGCCCTTTCTGAGACCGCAAAACATAAATGCAGAGCACCTCCAAAGTTCAAGCAGCGACTAAACATTGTAATTCATGGTAGAAAAGATCTAGTCATGATGCACCCAACATTAGCTACACACAATGCATGAGGATGACAATAGTGCTCTCAGGATCTGGCGCTTATTTGAGAAGGTGATGACACAACATAAAAGTAAATAGATAGTCCCTTCGTAGAGGGAAGCACGGATTTGCAGCGGTGCCAGAGCTCAAAATTTTAAAACAGAGGTAAATAAAATTTTGAGAAATGCACCCTTCTTGTTTACTTCGTGACCATTAGTTATCGGTATCTTCCATGCTAAACACATTAGTAGCGGTTCCCAAGCGGTAAAAGTAAAGGTTTACTCCCCCCCCCCCACCAACAAATACACTCCACAGCTAACCGAATCCACGGGTGCCGTCCATACCAACATCAGTCCTGGGGGAGTTTTGTTTAATTATTTGCAATTTTGGATTCGGGACTGGGAATCCCTATTACCGCCCCTCTCGTGCAAGGACGAGTGAATAAACACTCATCATGAGAATAACCCGCTTAGCATGGAAGATACTGACTACCTCCTGTCACCCTATGAACAATCCAAGCACACAAAAAGGATATTTATTTGAAGTTTTTAGAGATGGCACATACAAATTTACTTAGAACGGCAGGGTAATACCGCATATAGGTAGGTATGGTGGACTCATCTGAAATAACTTGGGTTTTAGGATTTTGATGCACAAGCAGTATTCCCGCTTAGTACAGGCGAAGGCTAGCAAATAGATTGAGAAGCGGCCAGCTAGAGAGCGAAAATGGTTATGAATATGCATTATGCATAAGTAAAATTGGATACTAGCATGAGTAGGATATGAACACCATGAACATACATATCATAGAAGCTATGTTGGTTTTGATTCAACTACATGCATGAACATGTGCCAAGTCAAGCCACTCGAACATTCAGAGGAGGATACCATATCATCATACTACATCAGAATCATTTTAACGCAATGTTGACATCCAAGATAAATCATTATCCACTCCTAGCTACTTAAGCATGGCATGAGAAACTATAATCTCTAATTGTCATTGCAAACGTGTTTGATCATAATAGGCTGAATCATGGATACTAGGTTAAACATATTTACAAAAACAGAACAAGTCGAGTTCATACCCGTTTCTCTCTGCCACAGCCAGTTCATCAAATATCGTCATTATTGCCTTTCACTTGCATGACTGAATGATATGAAAGTAATAACAGTGCAATAGTGCCATGGACTAATCTGGAATCTGCAAACATTTTATTCAAAGGAAAAGACAAGGTAATTTGGGCTCCTTGTTAGATCAACAATAATGCATATGAGAGCCACTCAACATTTTCATCGTGGTCTTCTCCTCAGTATGACTCAATAATCAGAAAAGATATTCAGAGAAACACACTGAAATATTTTTGGAGTTTTTAGTTTTTCTGGAAGAAAGCAAATTAAAGGGAAAAACAAAAACGAGAAAAACTATTTACACGGGAAAGATCCCAACAAGAAAGAAGAAGAATTGAGAAATCTTTTTGGGTTTTCTTTAAATACTACAGCTAATTAAACTAGAAAGAAAAACAGAAAAGTAACAGGAAATATTTTTTTGTATTTTCTCAAAGTTTTTCGAACACACAAAAAGAAAGCGAGAAAATAAATCTAACATGGATGATATAATGAAAAAGTATGAACACCGACAACTGGAATGAGATGCGTGAACAATGAATGTAATATCGGTGAAAATACGTACTCCCCCAAGCTTAGTCTTTTGGCCTAGCTTGGTAATCACCATCAGTAGCCTGCGTAGTAATCGGAGTGGTAGCTCACGGACGGTCTAGGTGGAGCCTCCTCAGCCCGCCGAGCAGCTACAACCTCTGCTTTGTGCACGCGGGCCTCACTCTCAAGAACAAAATACCTTCCCTTGATGTGAACATCAAAGAGAGCAGGCGCAGGCAAAAAGGTGTCCACAATGGACTTTTTATTAAACAGCAGGTTATATTTATAATTATGGGTTTCACCAGTAAGGAACTTATGGCGTTTTATGGCGTCAAAGTCTAAGTACTGCATGGGTAGGATAGGGTCATAAGGACAAGGTGAAACACCCAGCTCCCTTGCTAAACGTGTGGCATAAATCCCACTATAAAAATATCCACTACCAGCGTTGTGTTGCAACCTGCGTGCCACAATCGCTCCAAGGTTATAACATTTGACACCGGTGAGAGCGGTGCGTAAGAGGCTCAAGTCAGGAGCACCAAGTGTACTACAATCTTGTTTGCCTACGATGCATTTTCCATTAAACAGTGCAAAGTATTGAATCGATGGGAAATGAATACTTTTTATTCTACCTTGTGTCACTCCTCTAGTCTCACCATAGTAAAAACTAGTCAAGAATATCTCATACTCAGATCTTGGTGGTTCGTCCAGCGAACCCCAAAATGGAATTTTGCAGTAGTTAGAAAATATCTCTAGGGTAAAGTAAATGGATTGTCATACAGTTTAAATGACACTCTAGACTCACGAGGATGGAATTTAAATTCTTTGGTAAATGATTCAGTGAGGCTGAGATGTTGGTTGCACTTATCTTCAATGTAGGGACCGAGCTCGGCATTGTGAACATATTGCTCAAATTCTTCTTTAATACCTGCACTCAACATGAAATTGTTGCACGGCCATAAGCATGATTTGGTGGCGGCATCCCGTATAGAATTTGCACTTGGTTCAACATAAGACCGACGAACGGAGCTGCTACTAGAAGATGCCTCCGAGTACCTTCGCCTCGAAGAACTCCTCCCAAAGAGGTTCATCATATTCGCGTACAATTTCCTGAAAATTCTTGAGTCACAAAATTTTTGTCAACAAAACTTCACAAGATTGATAGTAACTACTCATAGGGATGCATAGAGGCCATATTAAGCATTCAAACTACTTAGAACTCTAAGAACTCAATATGCAAGCCCATCTACTGCAGCACCAAGAGTAGCTAATTATTCAAAATATAACCCACTAAAAGAAAAACTAATTGGACCAATGGAGGAATCACATACCAAGTAGCAATCCCCCAAAACAGTTTCGGAAATGGAGCTTCGAGCTAAGAGCTCGAAATCGGCGGGTTTGAGAGCAAGAACACGAGAGAGAGAGCAATGGTGAATTTTTTTCGGAGGTAGGTGATGACATGGGCTAAAGAGATAAGCGAGGGGGCCCATGTGGGGACCACAGCCCACCATGGCGCACCTAGGGCTGCTGGCGCGCCCATGTGGGTTGTGCCCACCTGGTGCACCCCCCTCTGATGTTATTTGTATCAAATATTCAGAAAAAAATCATATTAAATTTTCAGGGCATTCTGAGAACTTTATTTTTGGGTCATTTTTTATTGCACGGGAAATTCAGAAAACAGATAAAACATGGCACTTTATTTTATTAACTAAGAAAACAGAAAATAAAAGTAAGGACAGAAAGTAGTGCCTACTAAATTCATCAACTTCATACCTCTCAAAAGTGATCCATTAATAAGGTTGATCAAGTATTATTAACAACCACCTTCGATTAGCATGAAACCGAAGAACTTTTGTAAAACACTAAGTTACCTCAACGGGGATATGCACATCCCCAACAATAAGTATATCATATTTCTTTTTGACAGTAGGTAGAGGTGTTTGAAAACTTCCAATAGTGAGTGTCGAAGATTTTTCAATAACATTAATACCATTCACTTGGAATTGTTTCTTCGGAAAGTGCACCGTATGCTCATTACCATTGATATGAAAAGTGACATTGCTTTTGTTGCAATCAATAACAGCCCCTGCAGTATTCAAAAAGGGTCTACCAAGGATAATCGACATGTTGTCGTCCTCGGGCATCTCAAGTATAACAAAGTCAGTTAAGATAGTAACATTTGCAACAACAACGGGCACATCCTCACAAATGCCGATAGATATGGCAATTGATTTGCCAGCCATTTGCAGAGATATTTCAGTAGGTGTGAGTTTATTCAAATCAAGTCTCTTATATAAAGAGAAAGGCATAACACTAACACCAGCTCTTAAATCACACAAAGCAGTTTTAACATAGTTTCTTTTGATGGAGCAAGGTATAGTTGGTATTCCCGGATCTCCAAGTTTTTTAGGTACTCCATCCTTAAAAGAATAATTAGCAAGCATGGTGGAGATTTCAGCTTCCGGTATTTTTCTCTTATTAGTGATGATGTCTTTCATATATTTTGCATAAGGGGCCATCTTTAAAATATCAGTTAAGCAAGTACGCAAAAATACGGGCCTAATCATTTCAGCAAAGCGTTCAAATTCTTCATCATCATTTTTCTTAGTTGATTTAGGTGGAAAGGGCATAGGTTTTTGAACGCATGGTTCTCTTTCCTTACCATGTTTTCTAGCAACAAAGTCTCTTTTATCATATCTTTTATTCTTGGGTTGTGGATTATCAAGATCAACAGCTGGTTCTATTTCAACATCATTATCTGGTTTTTTATTATTTGTTTGAGTGTCTTCACGAACCTCATCACTATCTTTTTCATTATCAGTGGATGAGTGTTCATTACCAGATTGAGTTTCAGCATCAGACTTTTCTGCTTCAGGTTCTTTAGAGGTATGCAAAGTCCTATCATTTTTGTTTTTTTCTTCTTTTTAGAAGGACTAGGTGCATCAGTGTTAATTCTTTGAGAGTCTTGTTCAATTCTTTTTGGGTGTCCCTCGGGATAAAGTGGTTTCTGAGTCATTTTACCTCCTCTGGTTGCTACTCTAACAGCAAAGTCATGTATGTTGTTGTTCATTTCATCAACCAACTCTCTTTGAGATTTAGCAACTTGTTCTAGTTGAGTTTGAACCATAGAGGCATGCTTTCCTATACCTCTAACATCATTGGTAATTCTAAATAACAAGTCACTCAAGCGAGCAATCATATCAGAGTTGTATTTCAATTGTTTCATAACATTTGCATTGAAGTGATCATGTTTTCTAATGTAGTTGTCAAACTCATAAAGGCATTGACAAGGATGCATATTATAAGGATTATCATTTCATTGAATTTCATTAAAGAATTTACCTCTACCACCTTAGGTGGTGGTGGTGTATCAAGCCCATGTATTTCTTTAATAGAAGGTAAATTTTTGATATCTTCAGCTTTAATACATTTTTCCTTCATGGATTTCTTTGCCTCCTGCATATCTTCCGGACTGAGATATAATATACCCCTCTTCTTTGGAGTGGGTTTATGCGGTGGTTCGGGAAGAGTCCAATCATCATAATTTTTTAATATGTTATTCAATAATTCCTCAGCTTGTCCAACAATTTGTTCCCTGAAAACACAACCAGCACAACTATCTAGGAAATCCCTAGAAGCATCGGTTAGTCCATTATAGAAGATATCAAGTATTTCATTTTTCTTAAGAGGATGATCAGGCAAAGCATTAAGCAATTGGAGAAGCCTCCCCCAAGCTTGTGGGAGACTCTCTTCTTCAATTTTCACAAAGTTAAATATTTCCTGTAAGGCAGCTTGTTTCTTATGAGCAGGAAAATATTTTTCCAGAGAAATAGTAAATCATATCCTGGGGACTACGCACAAAACCAGGAGCAAGAGTATTATACCAAGTCTTAGCATCACCCTTTAATGAGAACGGAAATAATTTGAGGATATAATAATAGCAAATTTTCTCATCATGAGCAAAAAGGGTGGCTATGTCATTTAACTTAGTAAGGTGTGCCACAACAGTTTCAGTTTCATAACCATGGAAAGGATCAGATTCAACCAAAGTAATTAACTCTGGGTCGACAGAGAATTCATAATACTTATCATCAACAAAGATAGGTGAAGTAACAAACTTAGGATCACATTTCATTCTAGCATTCAAAGATTTTTCTTTCAGTTTGCATAATAATTTCTTAAGATCATCTCTATCATTGCAAGCAAGAAAGTCTCTAGTTGTCTCCTCATCCATAACATAACCTTCTGGTATCTTAGGCAATTCATATCTAGGAGAGCTAGGTCTAATAGGTGTTTCAAGATTTCCAGTATCAAGCTCTTCATCAGTTTCAACAATTTCATCAGTTTCAGCATTCTCAAAAGCTTTAGTTCTAGCAAGTTGTTCATTAAGAAATTCACCTAGTGGCACATTATCATCAAGCAAGGTACTAGCATCATCATGAGTAGCATTCATAGAAGTCGCATCATCAATAACTTGCGACATATCAGGATTAATATCATGGATTCTTGCTAGCTTATGGGGGAAAAGAGAGTGGAGATCTAGATCCACACTTCCACCAATCACTTTATCCTCTATGTGAGGGGAACCCCTTGGATCTAGATCTTGGAGTTCTTGGTGTTCTCTTCTTCGTTCTTCCTCTCATTTTCCTCCCTAGCATTAGTTGCTTTGGTGGGATTTGGGAGAGAAGGACTTGGGCACTCCGTGTGCCCTTGCCATTGCATTTGGTGCATCGGTTTGAGTTTTCCACGGTGATACGTGAAAGTTTCAAGTTGAGAAGCTTATTACTCTTGGGTGCTTGGTACCCTTGAGCTTGTTCCTCTTGGGTGCCTTAGTGCCCTAGACGGTTGGTGGTGTTCGGAGCTCAATCATTGTGGTGTAAAGCTTCGGGCAAGCGTCGAGGTCTCCAATTAGGTTGTGGAGATCACCCCGAGCAATTTGACGGGTTCCGGTGACCGCCCCCAAGGATTGCCAAAATGTACGGATTCGGTGACCGCCCCCAAGGGTTGCCATTTGTACGGGTTCGGTGACCGCCCTCAAGGGTCCTTTAGTGGAATCATGGCATCTTGCATTGTGCGAGGGCGTGAGGAGATTACGGTGGCCCTAGTGGCTTCTTGGGGAGCATTGTGCCTCCACACCGCTCCAAACGGAGATTAGTATCCGCAAGGGTGTGAACTTCGGGATACATCGTCGTCTCCGCGTGCCTCGGTTATCTCTTACCCGAGCCCTTTACTTATGCACTTTACTTTGTGATAGCCATGTTGTTTCTTGTCATATATCTTGCTATCACCTAGTTGTTTATCTTGCTTAGCATAAGTTGTTGATGCACATAGGTGAGCCTAGTCGTTTTAGGTTTTGTGCATGACAAATTAAATGCTAGTTTTATTCTGCATTTGTTCGAGCCTAAACCATAATTATTTTAAAGCGCCTATTCACCCCCTCCCTCTAGGCGACATCCACGATCTTTCAATTGGTATCAGAGCCTCGTCTCTCTTTACTAGGCTTAACCGCCTAGAGAGTAAAGATGTCGACTAGGGGATTAGGATTCTCTGACACTCTTAGTTTCGATGGCACAAATTTTGATGTTTGGGTAATTCGGATGCTTAATCTCTTTAGGGTCATGGACCCAAATTTAGAGCGAATTGTAGATATGGGTTTTTCTCCTCCAAAGGATCACCAAAGATTATCTTTAGAGGATGAGAAAAACTCTTATCTCAATGCTCAAGCTTCTAATGTGCTTTTCGATGCTTTGAGCAATGTAGTTATATTTCAACTCATGCCGTTCCGGGATGCTCATGAGTTGTGGACAAAGCTTCAAGATAAATATGGTGTCCCCAAGATTTGTGGGGATGATTGTTCTCCCTCCACCTCCGGCCGTGTTGCCTTCTCAACTTCTTCTACTTCACCTACATGTGGATTGCCACAAGGTAATGCTATGGTGAGTAGTGTTGGTCATTGCAATGATGATAGTGTGCTTATCGTTGATGACTCTTCATCACTATGTTATTGCAATGCTCCATCTTTGGACTTTAACACTTCGTGCACCTTACATGTTTCACATGCTTGTGTTGATAGTCCGTGCATATCATGTAGAAATTGCTTGACTAAATCTCATGATGATATGCTTGCTATATCTTGTTGCCATGATAAAAATGCATGTATTTCCTCGAGTTGTTGTGCTAACAATGTAGAGGAAACCCAACACTCCATGGAACAAGATGTGGTCTTGAACGGTGCTTCAAGGGATCCTACATCATCATCTATTGCTTTTTGCCTTATGGCTAAGGCTTCAAAGGTATCTCCTACTTTGAGCCCCAATATGTCTCTTGATGATGATGTTAAAGCTAATGATGATGAGGATAATGATGAAGAGAATGATAATGTTGCTTCCTTAAAAATTAAGGGAGAAATGATTTTTAAAGCTCTTCATAAGAATAAAATTGCTCGTTCCAACTTCATGGAAATCATGTCTATTGCCATTGAGGGCAAGAAATACATTGAGGAGTTGAAATCTCATCTCGAGGAGCATGAGGTCACCATTGATAAAATGGAAGGTCATGAGCGTGATTACGCTAATGATATCGCGGACATCTCTCAAGCACTTGAACTTGAACAAACCACCAAGGAATCTCTTGAGGAGACCTTTGCTCTAGAATTATCTAGAATAAAGGAATCTCATGATAGAGCACTTGAGGTGGCCAATGATTTCAAAACTAAAAATGCTAAGCTTGAAGTTGCTCATGCTAAACTCCTTGAGGATTTTGAGCACCTCAAAAATGGCTCAAGGGTCATCAAGGGTGAGCTCATCAAACTCACTGAGTCTCATGCTCAACTTGAAGCTTCTTATTTAAAAGAGCTTGCCAAGTTGTCCTCTCCTCTTGTTGTTATTGATGATGCTTGTGCTACTAACTCTATTACTTGTGAAGCATCCATTTTGAAGGAGAATGTTGAGCTACGGGCTCAACTTGAGTTGGTATCTAGCAATTATGGGAAATTGGAAGAAAGTCATGAAAAGCTCTCAAGCTCTCATGATGATCGTCTAGTATCCCATAATGTGCTAAAGATAGCTCATGAGGCCATGATTGCTAAGGTAACATCTAGTGAGCCTCATGTGGATACTAGCACTACTTCAAGTCAAAATGCTATATTGCCTTGTGCTAGTCCTTGTAATTCATCTACTCACAATGTTGGTACATCTTGTGATGAATTGCTTTCCTTACCTTGTTGCTCTAACGATGAAACTTATACTTCCTCTAATACTTGTGTTGAGACTAACCATGTAGAGGAAATCAAAGAGCTCAAGGCCCAAGTCACTTCTTTGAAGAAAGACTTGGAAAAGAGTCATGAAGGGAAATCCACACTCAACAATATCTTGAGTGTGCAAAAATCCCCCAATGACAAAGGTGGACTTGGATTCAACTCCAATAAGAAGAAGTCCATGATCAACAAGAAGAAGGGCCAAGAACAAGTCAAGAATTCGACCAAGATTGTTTGCTTCAAGTGCAAAATTGAAGGGCACCATGTTAGATCTTGCCCATTGAAGAAGAAGGCCATTAGTGACAAGCAACAAGGGAAGAGGCCACAAGTTCAATCTCATGCTCAAGCACAAGTTGAAGAAAGGCCACATCCCAAGAAGACTCAAGGTAATGATCTTCAAGTTGAGAACTCGACTAAGAAGAAAGAAAAGAGTATATGTTGCTACTTATGCCATGAGAAGGGTCACCTTTGCTTCTTCATGCATAAATGGTACCTTATCCAACCCGATTCTCATTGATGATATTTATTCTCTTCGGAAGGATAAGATTGGCAATGTGTTTGCCAAGTTTGTTGGTACTCAAAGTGGTGTCAAGCAAAGAACCATTTGGGTAGCCAAGCCTATTGTGACTAACCTCTTAGGACCCAACTTGGTTGGGAACCAACAAGCTCAAACTTGATCAATAGGTGACATTGGAGGGCACTTGGAGACTTGACTACATCATGAAGAATTAAGGGATCTTCATCATTCATGTTGTCTCAAGCCAAGTCAATTGGGTTATCAAGTTTCTATCTTATATCCAATGTGCCTCCTTGCGGTAACTTGTACTTAAATTGTTTACATTAGAAGTTACTTGCCCCTTTGCATGTTTTGGTTTTGTTCCTTGCATGTGTTTATATATGTTGTGCCTCCAATTTGCTTATCTTGAGTAATCAAGTATGTGTGTGTTGGTTTAAACATCACGTACGTGTGTGTCATGCGTTGAGCCTTTGCGCATCTTTTTTGTATCTTAGTTGGCTCTTGTGAGAGATTAATGGAAAATCCCATTTTGGGGAAGTGATGTGCTTTGTGCACCTCACAATCCTATAAATGTGTGTACATGAGGAATACCATCTAGTATTGCTATTACAAGATTATCTAGTCGCTATGTGGTATGTCTTCTCATGAGAAATTCAAATTCTAAATAGTCCATTAATTATCTCTTGTTGGATCCTTTTATTTGCCTCTTGTTTATCTTTAATCGGTATCACATTATGGGGGAGTAATATGCTATGTGTATATTACTAGCCTAGAAAATGTGTACATTTGAGATATTGTCACCTAGAATTGATATTGTAAATTATCTTGTTCCTAGGTGGCATGTTAGCTCTACAAGTTGCAATTTGCTTTTGTGTTTGGTGTGAAGATGATGTTGGATATCTTTGAAATCTACCACTGAAAATTATTTCCAAATACTTCTTGTCTCTTGACAATTGGTAATCATTTATGTGATAGAAATTGTTGACCATCTTTACATTGGTCTTTGCTTTTATTTGCCTTATCTCTTGCCTGGGATTGTGTCAACTCCCATTGTATTCCATACCACTTGTGGATCTTGTTAATTTCTTGAGCTTGTCTAGTGTTTTTATAGATATAGTGAAAGTGGTGATCCCATCTTATGCATTTTGTATTCAAACGCAAATTCTCTATAATGCACATCGCTTGGGGGAGCTATCCTATTTTTCTTAGAATGCTCACTTTGTGATCCTTATCAAGTGTGTGTTGGTGGAACGCAACCCATTTCTTTTTGGTACTTTGTGCCATCATGAAACTTTGTAGAGCGTTTGGTTTGTTTGGAACCATTCTCTCTTTTGGGAGTTCGACATCTTTCTTTTTGCGTGTATCAATGGATATCTCATTCCTTGATGTATCTTTTAATTGATATCTTCCAAGTGATGATTTCTCCATTTGGTATCCTTTTCACTTGGTTTTCCTTTTTCATTTGGTGTTGGTTCTTGAAAGTCTTTAGCATGAGTATTTACTTCATTTATTTTCTTTGGCATGCTTTCTTTCTTTGACCCAATATATAGGGGAAACTCCACCAAGTCTCAAATTGGATGAGATGTGCATGATATTTATTTTCATATATATATGCACATATGTATGTGGAGTTTGTCCTATGTATTGGTGTTTCTAACTCCTTGGTCCCAATGAGTTTGGGTACCATTTTGTTTGTGATATTGTTCTAGGAACAATTGGAGAAGCATCGGATGCTCGGCTCACTCACAAGGAAGGTGGTGTCACCATGTGCTTATTGGAGTCAAGCTAGGATGTTCAATGAACTACTATCTAATACCTTCAATTGGTATCTTCTACATCCTTCCAATGCTATCTCGGTAACAAGTATCTATTCATGCTTTCCTCTCTTGCATTCAACCTTGTGTAGGTTGCATCTTGGCATGATATTCATTTCATATCTTGTGATACTTGTTTCCTTTCTCAAAGCATCCCAACAATGATCTCTTGTTGCTAGTTGTGATGTCTTTGATGGATGTGTGGTAGGAGTTCATTTATATACAATAAGACCATATCTAGCCATGTGCTATGCTTTCAAGCAAATATCTTATTGGTATATTTATGACTTCCTTGTGGATATCATGTTCTTTCCTTTTTGTAACTTCGTGTGTACATCCTTCTTTGTGGATTGATATCATCATGATTTTGATCTACCTAGAATCTTATACACTTGAGAAAAGTTACATCTCTAGTTGATATCCTTATTCTTTCACGTCCACCTTCTTCCTTGGTGGTTTCGTGAAAGGATTTATCTTGAGTGCGGGTCTTATATCGTTGCACCTTGATGCACTCTTTTGTGGTGAAGATTCTTTTTCTCTTGCTTGTCTTGACGAGGCTTTCCATTCGTTGGTATCCCTCCTCTTGACAAAGCCATCATTTTCTATCTTCACCATGGGTCCTCACAAGCTTTTTTTTAAGTTGCTTTTTAGAGAGCTTGTGAACCCATTTGCTAGTTGAGTGTGTGTGTGGGAAGGACATGTATTGCACCTTGTATCTCATTCTTTAAGACTATGTTGATGCTTAATGCTCATCCATATATTAGTCTTATCCAGTGCTTTGCCATGACTCACACACATCCTTTTGGTTGAGCCCATTCGTAAGTTGCCTCTTTTACATGTTGCTCAACCATGTGCTTGTTGCAAGAGCTATGCCTTGTCTCTTTTCTTAGCCCACTTGCACTTGTTGTGAGTTTCTATTGATTTTGGGGGAGTGATGATCCTATTTTGTGCATGTGGTATCCTAATGCAAATGTTCTAAGTAGTGCACAAATCATGGGGAGCTTCACTAGCATCTTTAGAACACTCTGTTGCTCTCTCAACCTTGTACTCGTTTCAAGTGATAGGCTTAGTTTCTTATTTGCTCTCTTGCACTTGTCGTGAGGTTCTAGTGATTTTGGGGGAGTGACGATCCTATTTTGTGCTCGTTGTATCCAAATACAAAACTAAATAATGCACAAAACATGGGGAGCTTCTCTAGTTTCTATAGAACACTTCTATGCTCTTATCATAATATCTTTTTTTCATGTGGCTCGTAGGATCATTGGTTTAGTTGGTTCAATTGGTATCTTTTGATTGCTTGTTTCAATTGGTGTCTTTTGATTGCTTGATTGCTTGTTTCTCTCTTTGTTATGTCTTTGTGGCATATCATCCTTTTGCAATCTTTGGATCCTCAATATAGTTTGTCTTCCTCCAAGTATTTATATTTGGGTATGTGTATTGCATTCCTCTCTTCTTGAGAAATACACAATTTATGGAGGAACACTTTTTATATTGGCCTTCTAAGCTTTTCGCCCATTTTGGCAATCGATACCAATGGGGGAGAAGTTTCAGAGAGTTTGTGGAGAAGTTTACAGAGTTATTTCTTCTTGCTTTGGTTTTGTTCCTTAGCATTTGTATCTCATACGCATGCATCATTGGTTGTTGCATTGCATGGTTGGTGATGCATAATTCCTTGTATAAACTCTCTTGAAAGTGATTGTCATCAATTACCAAAATGGGGGAGATTGAAAGAACATGCGGTGCCCCCATGTTTGGTTTTGGTAATTGATGAAAATCTCTATGGGCTAATGGTTGTCTTGAGTTACATTTGAAGGATTTGTCCATAGGAATTTCTTGAAGTCCATTTGTTGGTTTCAAGGAGTTTATATGTTGACCAATGTGCTATTCAAGGAATTATCCAGAGAGTGGTCATGTAGAAGACACGATACAAGGTTGATCAAGACTAAGTCAAGAGTGAATCAAGTTGATCAACACACAAAGCGTACAAGATATACCGAGAGGGATCAAGTGATCCCATGGTATGGTAAGCATTGTCCATTACGCTTTGTGTACTAACCCATGATCTACGTGTGAGTTCTATGTGGGGTTAGGTTTGTTTCCATGGGTTTGCATCAAGAGGAAGATGTCATACAACCCATGGAGGATGACATCAAGTGGTGATCGTCATCAAGATTGTGGTGTGCAAGTTCAAGTGGAGCATCACGAAGAGATCATCCTTGAAGCTTGCCGTCCATTGTGGTGTCAATGGACTTGCACTACAACAGGACCCCCCCCCCCCCCATATAGCAACGCATTTTTCCGTATCTAAATGTCCATATATGCGTTGTTAGTGTCTTTACCAACGGTTTGGGATGCGTAGCCTTATCCAGCGTTGCTAGCGTGTAATGCAACACTTATACCTCCGTTGGTAAAAGGGACCGTTGCAAGGATGCAACACATAAACCAGACTGGTGCAACACTTTTATATGTTGGTGATTAATGTGCATGAATCAAAATCCCATTGCCTGGCAACGGAGAATTTGCAACGCTTCAATGGTACTCACAAAATATGAAATAATAATATTATTTTTATATATATTGTCAGAAATTAAATTAATGCTCCACTATGTATTGTGAAGAACAAATATATAATTATGTATTTCAAGTGAAAAAAAGCAAGAGAATATACTCACGGGAGGGAGAAATCATATATGAGATAAAATTGTTGAATTACAACAGTGGATATTATAAGAGAAACATCGCAAACTAAGGCATAGCCTAGTGGTGGGAAGGGGTTGATGCCTTCCCACCCACTCAGGTTCAAGGCATGGTACTTGCAATTTGGGTTTGTTGCACCAATTATACTGTAGGGGGTTCCCTTACAGTCATTTTGTCAAAAAAAAAGAGAAACATCATCCAAATGTGATGCATAATGTAAATAGTTTCTTGACATTGAAACTGAAATTGAAAGCATCCATCAACATCCCTAAAACATAACCGGGGAACATCATCCCTACAACTTAATGAAAACTGGAAGCGTCCATCATCATCAGCAGCATCATCATCAGGAACTTCATCGTCATAATTGCAGTATACTTGTCACACACCCATATAATGATCCATTTATCTTTTCAATCTACAAACAAAAAGCCAAAATGAACTGTTAACACACAATGCTTGAAATGATGCAGGTAGTGACAGAGGCAGGATATTACTCGCGTACAAATATTACTGCAGTTGTAACCATGAAAGAATTGCAAAGCTTAGCTTGTAAATACTATTTTGCAATTCAAGTTCCTACCCTCGTACAAATGAAATCCACAAGTATATCGCTTTTCGACAATGCAAGGATCATCCTCTAAGCCTTCGCAACATAGCAGACAGAATTTTCTTCAAACATCATAAAAAATATAGTAAGATCATTGCACTATGCATACTGAAGTTCACACCATTCTAAAGCAAATAAACAGTGTTTGTGTTGAATTAGCCTGATCAAACCCTTGAAGAGTTACAAATATATGCATCTGTCATTTATCGAGTTTACTCCTAACAGAAAATTGTGAACTTACTTCCACTAGAAATTTAATCTAGTTTGTATATAGTATATCACTAACAAGATTTCAAAGTCATGGGATCTGGTCAAAGAGATTCGATATGATGTACTTACATCCAAAGCTCCATTTACTGTAGCATTGTAGTGTTGAATAGGCCATTACCATAGACGCAAATCTGGAAGTACGTTAATATGTATGAAATTTACAATCTTACTTATATTTTGTTCTCGCCCCTTTTGTTGAAGTACAACATGTCACAATATTTATATTAGAATATATATGTGCAGAGGTAGCAAGTAGCCAGCTAAAAAACAATTAATGCAAGCTGCAAAATATTGATCCGAAATACATATGAGAAGGCACTGCCTTTGCACAGTTCATTCAGTTATAGCTATATAAACTTATCAAACTACATTTAAACAGAAGGACACATATTTTTTGTGCCATAGCCTTGAATGCATAATTCAATTCAAGAAAACGCAATCACCAAACAGATGTAGAGAAGCAAAAGTTGTGGTCTGAAGTTGTAGTATACCTGATCATATATAATACATGTCATTTCTTAATCACGTGTCCGCACCAATATACCTAAAAAATTACAGTAGCATGGAAAAAATATAGGGGAGAGATGCAGCCTTCCAGTGAACTGCGTTTTTGCAGCTATAAGCAAGCTTTGTAATATTATATAATCGGGTGAGATGAGAGTTAGACCAACACTTCTTATTATGGGATAAATTAATAAGTTATGTACCCCCTCAATTCGAAAATAAGTGTCGTGACAAAACACTTATTTTCGAATGGAGGCAGTACGATTTATTCTTCGACAGCAAATGGAACTTGTTCCTTCATTATGGTATGAAAATTGAACAAAGAAACCATATACAAATATTGTCTTTATTCAGAGGACTATAAATGCTGGTCCTTTTATTGAGTTGTAGAGTAAAGTAGCAGCATACATGAATCATCTATCACAAGAACACTAAGAAGACGGTGTGAATCATTAACTTTTATAAGCAACAGTAGCTCAGAATGTGCACTCCTGGTGCAACGGTTCAGTGAGATTATACCCAAAGAATGATGAACTTCACACGGGAGTACCTGCAATGCTTGGAATCCAGCTACTAGCAGGTGAACAAAATTTGATGGACACCATGGGATTTTAACATTTTTTCCATTGGACTGCACAGGAAATAACATTTCTTAATATTAAATCTGGCTAGGAGAAGATTGCACTGAACAACGCACTTGGTGCCAAGATTAAAAAAATATGATTATATGGTATGCTAATCCGAGTGACCATCCAGTGCAATGAAACTTATGTGTTGTATTTGCGCATTATCTATTTGAAACCTCAGTGGCCACCACATATTTTTGGACAATGACAACATTGATCACTAAGATAACGTGTCCATCTTATACAGGATATTTCAACTAACCAATGTGTAGACACTGCATACTATGACAATCATGTACGAGTCTCTGATCTTTAAGCCACATACCTAATAGATGAAGAATAAAAGGCACAAATCATAAGCTTATCTAACTTCTTAGCTCGCTTACAAAAAAGAATTTGGGACAAACCTGGCAGATTTCTTTGGTGGGGAAGGAGATCTCACGGTGATGGAGCTCGTGGACACGATGGTTTGTCATGGGGAGGCTGATGGCCGCGTCGGCAAGGGGCTGTGCGCTGACTCCATACCTTGCGTGCGTGCTCATGGAGCTAACAGGGACGGGGACGGAGCAGATGGCGGCGAAGGAGGATAGGGGAGGTGGCGACGGCGGTGACGATGACGAGACCTGATGCGTGCGAGGAGCCGACGGCGGCGTAGGAGAATAGAGGAGGAGGCGGCGGGGCGAGGAGACCTGGTGCGTGGGAGGAGCCGACGGCGCCGTAGGAGAATAGGGGGTAGGAGGCGGCGGCGGCGAGGAGATGTGATGCGTGACCTTGGTTCTTTTTTTAGCGAATCGTGACCTACTGCTTGGCTGCCAATGCAATATAAGGCTAGGTCATAAACAGAAGCGGGCTAGATCTTGGTTGGGCTGTACGATGGGCTTTACTTGGATTCGTGGCCGGTTGTAACATATCTGCAACGCATATTGTACAATGCTTTATATGTGTATCTATTGCGAATTTTGCATCACATAGTCAAAACGTTGTAGAATACGTGTTGCTTAACACGACGTATCCTTGTAGTGTTGTGAAGATGTGCCAAAGAGTGGCTCACCCATAGTGGAGTATGAGGAAGCAATCAACTAGTCTTCATCGAGCCAACGCAATCAAGAAAAGTGGTCCAACTTGAGGGAGTCAAGATCGTCATCATCTAGCTCAAGTGGACTATGTACAAGGCAAAGGTTTGCCCTTGATAGGTTTTCTATTTTACTGGTCTCATGGTGGTAGTTGGGAGACCGGGTTATAGGATCGATTGTCGTACTATCAAGGGGGGCTCTCGATGAGTAGCTTGATCGTATCGTTCGTAGAGAGCTCAAACCATTGCATCCTTGCATCATCTTTATTGGTTCTTGTTTGGTTCTTCTCCTTGTGAGATTTGGAGCTTATGGTCATTTTCATGACAAGCTCGAGTTCATCGAAAACAGAGTTCACATGCATCTTCTATGATGTTTTCGATATTGGGGTTTTTGTCGGTTCTCTTTTTGAGTCTTAGAGCTTATGGTCATCTTGATGACAAGCTCGAGTTCATCGAAAATGGAGTTCACATGCATCTTCTATGATGTTTTCGATGTTGGAGGTTATGCTGGTTCTTCTCTTTTGGAGGTTTCACTCCTCTATATCTTAGGCATACCTCCCCTGCCTCTTCTTACTATAACCAGTCACTGTTGGATGCTACTCGTCGTCATCTATCCAACAAGCTTGAGTTTGCTCAATTCAGAGCTCATATGCAGAAGTTGTGGCAGTTTAGGCTTTATTGCATCCTCTGTTTTCTCTGTTGTGTTCCTGAAAGCCTCAAGCGGTAGTACTACTCTCTAGAGCGGTAGTACCGCTTGTAAGCGGCAGTACCACGGTAGTAGAGCGGTAGTACCTCTCCACCCGAGCCCTGTGCCGCGCGTAGTACCGCTGCTTCTAGGGATGCATTTTTTCGTGTCGGGTTTCGCGGTAGTACCTCTTATAAGCGGTAAGCGGTACTACCTCTCCACCCGAGCGGTAGTACCTCTTATAAGCGGTAAGCGGTACTACCTCTCCCCAGAGCGGTACTACCTCTCGAGCAGAACTACAGCTCGTGTTTTTCTCTCTCGTTGGGCTGTTTTAACCGTGCTAAGCGGTAGTACAGCTCCTCCAAGCGGTAGTACCACTTGTGCACGACTTGAGCACATAACAGTTGGATTCGGGAGGTCCTACAAAAGGGGGTCTTCTTCCCCATTGAACCTTATCTCTTGAGCTCATGTTCTTCCCCCATTGTTGACCTTCTTCGAGCTTGCTATCTCTCAATCCCTCCATGGATTCTTGCTAGTTTTTGGCGGAAAAGAGAGAGAAGATCTAGATCCACACTTCCACCAATCACTTTCTCCTCTATGTGAGGGGAACCCCTTGGATCTAGATCTTGGAGTTCTTGGTGTTCTCTTCTTCGTTCTTCCTCTCATTTTCCTCCCTAGCATTAGTTGCTTTGGTGGGATTTGGGAGAGAAGGACTTGGGCACTCCGTGTGCCATTGCCATTGCATTTGGTGCATCGGTTTGAGTTCTCCACGGTGATACGTGGAAGTTTCAAGTTGAGAAGCTTATTACTCTTGGGTGCTTGGTACCCTTGAGCTTGTTCCTCTTGGGTGCCTTGGTGCCCTAGACGGTTGGTGGTGTTCGGAGCTCAATCATTGTGGTGTAAAGCTTCGGGCAAGCGTCGAGGTCTCCAATTAGGTTGTGGAGATCACCCCGAGCAATTTGACGGGTTCCGGTGACCGCCCCCAAGGGTTGCCAAAGTGTACGGGTTCGGTGACCGCCCCCAATGGTTGCCATTTGTACGGGTTCGGTGACCGCCCTTAAGGGTCCCTTAGTGCAATCACGGCATCTTGCATTGTGCGAGGGCGTGAGGAGATTACGGTGGCCCTAGTGGCTTCTTGGGAAGAATTGTGCCTCCACACCGCTCCAAACGGAGATTAGCATCCGCAAGGGTGTGAACTTCGGGATACGTCGTCGTCTCCGCGTGCCTCGGTTATCTCTTATCCGAGCCCTTTACTTATGCACTTTACTTTGTGATAGCCATGTTGTTTCTTGTCATATATCTTGCTATCACCTAGTTGTTTATGTTGCTTAGCATAAGTTGTTGGTGCATATAGGTGAGCCTAGTCGTTTTAGGTTTTGTGCTTGACAAATTAAACGCTAGTTTTATTCCGCATTTGTTCAAGCCTAAACCGTAATTATTTTAAAGCGCCTATTCACCCCCCCTCTAGGCGACATCCATGATCTTTCAACATGCTTATGGAAAGAACTTGCATGACATCTTTTGTCCTACCCTCCCGTGGCAGCGGGGTCCAAATGGAAACTAAGGGATATTAAGGCCTCCTTTTAATAGAGAACCGAAACAAAGCATTAACACATAGTGAATACATGAACTCCTCAAACTACGGTCATCACCGGAAAGTATCCCGACTTCTGTCACTCCGGGGTTTGCGGATCATAACACGTAGTAGGTGACTATAACTTGCAAGATCGGATCTAGAACATAGATATAATGGTGATAACATAAACGGTTCAGATCTGAAACCATGACACCCAGGCCCAAAGTGACAAGCATTAAGCATGGCAAAGTCATAGCAACATCAATCTCAGAACATAATGTATACTAGGGATCAAGCCCTAACAAAACTAACTCGATTACATGATGAATCTCATCCAACTCCCTCACCGACCAGCGAGCCTATGAAGGAATTACTCACTCCCGGTGGAGAGCATCATGGAATTGGCGATGGAAAAGGGTTGGTGATGATGAAGATCGAAGATCCCCCTCTCCGAAGCCCCAAACGGACTCCAGATCTGGCCTCCCGATGAAGAACAGGAGGCGGCGGTGGCTCCGTCTCGTGAAACGTGATAATTCTTTCTCCGAAAATGTGAATTTATAGCATCGGAGATAGGGTCAGCGGGGCCACCAGGTGGGAACAACCCACCTGGGCGCGCCAGGAGGGGGGGGGCACCCTGGTAGGTTGTGCCCACCCAGGGGGCCCCCTCCGGTGGTTCTTGGCTCCAGTAATTCTTTTTTATTATATAAAAATTCTCGCAAAGTTTCGTTCCAATCCGAGAACTTTTATTTCTGCACAAAAAACAACACCTTGGTAGTTCTGCTGAAAACAGCGTCAATCCGGGTTAGTTTCATTCAAATCATGCAAATTAGAGTCCAAAATAAGAGGAAAAGCGTTAGAAAAAGTAGATACGACGGAGACGTATCACATACCGACAGACAAATGGAATTACGTATGTTGTCATAAAGGTTCAACCGATAAAAGATCTTTGTGGAATATGTAGGAATCAATATGGGCATCCAAGTCCCGCTATTGGTTATTGACCGAAGAGGTGTCCCTGTCATGACTACATAATTCCCGAACCCGTAGGGTCGCACGCTTAACGTTCGTTGATGCTAGAGTAGTATTGGGATATTTGATGAGTGGTAACCAAATGTTGTTCGGAGTCCCGGATGAGATCCCGGACATCACGAGGAGTCTCGAAATGGTCGAGAGGTAAAAGATTTATATACGGGAAGTCATATTTTGGGTTCCGGAAAAATGTGCAGTTTTTTCGGTATTGTACCGGGAGGCTTCCAGAAGGTTCCGGAGGATTCCGGAGGGGTCTGGAAGTCCACAAGTGGGTTCACCATGACCCAAGGGCTAGCATGGGCTGCGGGGAGGCGCCCTGGCCTTATTGGCCTAGGCGCACCAAGTCCTCAAAAGCCCATGTGGCTAGGGAAGGCAAAAAAAGGAAGGAGTCCTAGTAGGAATAGGATTGGACTTGGAGTCCAAGTCCTCTCCCCCTTAGCTGCGCCCTAGGGCTTGGAGGGGATGTTTCCCACGCCCCTTCACCTATATATAGAGGGGAGGGGGCGCCCCAAGAGGATACACCAAGCCCTTGGCGCCCCTCTCTCTCCCGTTACTCCGTAGTTCCACCGCCTCGTCCCGGCAACGCTTAGCAAAGCACTGTCGGTGATCCACCACCATCATCACCACCACACCGTCGTGTTGGTTGTGATCCCATCTACTTCTTCTCTCCCGCTTGCTGGATCAAGAAGGAGGAGACGTCATCGAGCCGCACGTGTGCTAAACTCAGAGATGCCGTCCGTTCGGCACTAGATCGGTTGGATCGTGATCGGATCGCGAAGAGTACGACTACATCAACCGCATGATAAACGCTTCCGCTTAGCAATCTACAAGGGTATGTAGATACTCTTCCCCTCTCGTAGTTATGCATCTCCATGGATAGATCTTGCGTGTGCGTAGAATTTTTTTTGTTTTCCATGCAACGTTCCCCAACACATGCACGCACCCTTCCAACTACTTGTCGGCATGCAGTAGCTTTGTAGCTAGTGCAACCATTGTCAGACGACATAGTATAGCTTCATTGTGCAGCCGTCGTCGCTACACATAACATGCACACTAGCGCATGTATACAAGCATGCACCTTTCCAACCATGTGTCAACAAGCTTAGTATAGGTTCGTCTCGCGCTCACTGTCAGATTACACATGACATGCACGTCCTAGTTAGGTGTGAATTGGTATAATATGGTTTTGTACTGTAGTCGTAGACGAAACTAAAAATAGTGCTACAAAGAACAAAAAAGGAGGTGGTAAAAGGGCAAAGTCAAGCTCAGTTCTGAAAAGTCTGCATTGTTGCAAGTTGTCCACATCTTGAAGCATCTAAGAATACGTGTCCTATACATGATAGCCTAGCAAATAACACAAGAAGCAAAAGATGTCCTCTGTCGAAGAACACAAGAAGCAAACAGAAGTTGGATTGCACTCATGTGCCAAAAATGTGAGAGATGAATTGTTGCTTTTTGGAGCACTATGCATACGTGAACCTTGTTGTTTAGCTGATGCCACTACATGTTGCATTATACTATGTTGACTTGTGTAGGCCTTGCTTTTGGGTGGTCCATATACATATGTGAACCTAGCTGTTTAGTTGATGCAACTACATGTCGCATTGTACCATGTTGACTTGTGTAGACCTTGTTTTTGGGTGGTCCATATGCATATGTGAACCTTGCTATTTAGTTTAGATGATGGATTTGTACTCCTATGAACTAATTTACTGATATTTGGAACTATACTGCTAGCCTGATGCCATTATTGTGCATACTTATGTCAAAAATATTGTGTAATTCTGTGTGATGTCGGATTACACATGCTATTCACATCCTACTTGTGTATCAATGGGCATATATAGTATAGCTTTGTTGTGCAATCGTCATCAGACTACACATTATATGCAAGCCGACGCATATATAAATGCATGCATGCATCCTTCAGACTATGAGTTAGCCGACAGGATGTAGGTTTACCGTGTGGCCAGTATCGGATTACGTAGTATAGTTTCATTGTGCAGTTGTGGTCGTGCTACACATAATATGAACACTAGCGCATGTATACATGCATGCACCCTTCCAACTACGTGTTCAGTGGCGGAGCTACATAACAATAACTGGGCGGGCCAGAGAACACAATTTTCCCATGGCTGCTACTACAAGCCGACTGGCCTTGCCCATGGCTGCCACTACAAGCTGTAAAAGTGTAAACAAACAACAATGCCTTACACATTTAGTAAATTGGGGATTTAGGGGATGATTCAATGAACGATGACTTAAGTGAAATTTAGGGGAATAAAATTGAGAATGGTTCAAATCGATTTACATATGCAACTTGCAGGGATTTAGATGGATTCAGAAAAGGATTTGGCTAGCTGGGTAGCCGCCTCGCTGCTGCATGGCTCCGTGGGTCTGCTCTTGACTGAGGGCTGACGTGCAAGTAAGCTGTGCGTCGGTCGCCGGTGGGCCATCTGAGCGTGGAGGCACTGATGCGCCTGTGCGCCGGCAGCAAGCGGCTGCTCCAGAGAACCTCCGTTGCATGTTTTGTTTTAGGAACACATACTACGTCTGTGACTATGCGATGCGAGGCTGATCCCCCTGATGCGTGATATGTCTCTGCAACTCTGCATCGGTGTCCGTCGTCGTGAGATGGACTTCATATAATATATATTTTCGCTCAAGACCTGGGCGGGCCACAGTCCATTTGGCCTTGCCAAGCTCCGCCAGTGTACGTGTTGATGGGCTTGGTATAGGTTCATCAGGTTGTCGTTATCAAATTACACATGATATGCACATCCTTATTGTGTGTCAATTGGCATAGTCAAGCTATGTTCTGCCACCATCATGAGAACTACGCATGATATGCACGTCATTGCAAGTATACTTGCATTGCTGCACCCTGCCAACTATGTGTCAATGGGAAAAATTATTAGCTTCATCATGCAGCCATTGTTGAACAATACATGATATGGATGCCCCAATTGCATGTCCACATGCACAATACAACTTTGTTGTGTATTCATTGTAGGACTACACATGATATGCACGTCAACACATTTATGCATGCATCTATACTTTCAACTATATGTCGACAAGCATGGTATACCTTCAACATGAAGCTATCATCAGACTACACAAGATATGCACTAGAACGCATGTGCGCATGCATGCACCCTTCAGTAAACCAGATATGCATGTACCATTTCAGCTCACTTCCAACGGTCTTGAATGTATAATTATTTTTGGGTGCATAGTGGCACGCACTCTTGTGAAATGTAATAATTATTTAATAAATATCAATAGACTGTCATCGATTAAATATACATGACTTCCTCTAATGTGTGTGGTAAATTTGATCTATATTTGACAAATAAATAACAATAGAAATTGTACTGTTGGATTCTACATAGAAAATAGTTTCATCAAGATAATATATTTTAAATGCCATTTATTTTCTAACAGTTATAAATAAAATAATAATGAAGGGTTATATCTAAGAGATTTATTTAGTATCTAAAATATCATCCAACTTTAACAGGAAGTTATATTTTTGTTTTTTCCCGTAGCAGCGTACACACAATAACTAGTCTTAGATGAAAATTTATATCTTTTTTATGGATTATGTCACACAAGACATGTTGGAGGTTTGATTTCTAAATATACCTTGTATAGAATATACTGTCGTTACTTAAGATTCAAACTATGTTAGAGATTTACTGAAATAGAAAAACATGAATTTTAACATAAAAAGTAAACATGACATAATTAAACATGATGTGATTTAGTGAAACTCAAAATCCACTTAGAGTGCATTGCATGTTTCTTTGATCTTCGAGCATGATTCCTTTACCATTTTGTCTTTAATTTCTCTTAATCCCCCTACACCAATATACATATTGTTCTAGTGTCCAGAGAGATCGGTGTTGATGTTACAATTGCACAAGTCAGACAAAGCCTATGTAGTGTGTAGATACTCGCTCTTGGCCCGAATGCCAAGTTGGCAGAGCATGCACTCAAAACACCAATGATCTTCAACTTTTATAGTTGACATCGAAGCGACCTCCAGCATGGTGGTTGTGTGAACAGACATAATATAGCTTCATTGTGCATCCATCGTTGCTCCACACATGATATGCACGTCAACGCTAGTACTGCATGCATGCATCATTCCAATTACGTGTCAACGGGCATAATGTACATTTATCGTGTGTCTACAGATACACATGTCCCAATTGTGTGTCGACGAGCATAGAGCGTTGTTGTGCACTAGTCTTCAGACTACACATGATATGCATAGCATCTATACATGCATGCATGCATGCACCCTTCCAACTACGTGCCGACGGGCATAATATAGGTTCTTTATGTGGACATTGTCGTACTACACCTGATATGCACGTTCCAATTGTGTATCAATGGGCATAGTATATCTTTATTGTACAACCGTCTTTGGAGTACAAATTATATGCATGTTGGCACATGTATACATGCATGCATGCATGCACCCTTTGTCGGCGGGCAGAGTAGAGTTTGTCGTGCGTCCATTGTCGGATGACATAATATAGTTTCTTGTGCAACCATCGTCGGACTACACATGATATGCATGCTACCGTAGGTATACATGCATTCCCACCTCCAACTATGTGTCAACAGGCATACACAATCAAATTACACATTATATGCGCATCCTAATTATGCGTTAATTGACATTTACCTATGAAATCATTCCATTGTATTATTTCTTTGTGCGCATCATGTTGTGTCTCATTCTACTGCATCTGTTTGCCTGTTGCGTTACTCTCATCATAGTTAAACCTGTGATTTTCCAAGCTAGTACTGTTATCAATGCTTTCATCGAAGAATATGCTTCAGACGAAGAAGATTGATTCAGCCCATTTCCTTCTTTACTCTTTTCCGCTGCTGTGATTGGGATCGGTTTCAAAACATTCGAAAGAATTTTTGAATCTCCCATTCACCCCCCCCCCCCCCCTCTGGTCGATATACTCTCGGTCCTAACAGGCAACAACAAGAGGCAGGAGGTAGCGGGAGCAGCAGCAAAGTGGTGGTGGACCTTGAACGACGCGACATGGGCGGTGGCGCCGCCACGACTGCCCACTCTGCCGCACGGGGGAAGCCAGAGGAGCGGCAGGTCGGGCATGCGGGGGAAGCTGAGCATGGCGTTGACTGTGGGGGAAGAAGAAAAAAAAAGGTGAAAATATATGAGAGATTTACTGGTGGGCCTATCTTCCACCTAAGCATATTGTCCACATAGGCATGCCAAATCATCTTGACATGTGGGTCTCACTCGTCAATTCCACTGTTAGATGCAACTCAGTTTTCGAATTAGTGTGATGTGTTTCTCACTTGCCGTAGAGTTGGTGGTTTCTTGTGGTTTTCGGCAAAAAAGTGGTAAAGGAGTACCCTAGCCACAAATGTGGTGGTTTTGAGCAATTTAGGCCTTCCACTGTGTAGTCGATGCCCGATGCATTAAAATACTACCGACTGGGCAGCGATGCCCTGAAGATTTTATTTGGCACCGGTCTCACAATGTTGCATTCGTAGCCTGGCAAAAAATGGGACCCGGATGCTCTATTCACGTGAGTTTCCTCAGCCTGGTTCTCTGCAGTGGGCCATGAGCTGATTGTTTATTGCTTTCTACATTTGGCACCAGCTGGGCATCGGAGCAGCTACTTGCACTAGTAGAAAACAGAGCTTTGGTTGAAGCCTGGGTAAGGGCATTAATCCCGGTTCACTCACGAACCGGGACCAAAGGGGGCATCAGTCCCGGTTCGTGAGGCCAGGGCGCCGGCCGGGCCTCAGGGGCCATTGGTCCCGGTTCGTCTGATACTTTTGGTCCCGGTTCCAGACACGAACCGGGACCAATGGGCCTCGCTCCTAGCCCAGCACCTTTAGTCCCGGTTGATGGCTGGAACCGGGACCAAATGTTCTCCTTTAGTCCCGGTTTTAGCCATAAACCAGGACTAAAGAGAGGCCTATATATACCCCGCCCCTGCCCGCGAACAGAGCCACTGCTCTGTTTTTTTGGCCGGCCGTGGGAGAGGTGTGTGGTGCTCTAGCTCACCTCATATGTACATGAGGTGTTCGATGAAATGCCCGAGCCACACTTAAGCTTTCTCCTCACGAAGCTCCTTGTCCAATCTCCATTTTCCTCAAGATTTGTCTAGATTTGGCGGTCCGTCCTGTCCCGTCCCCGTCCTCACCGCCGTCGATCGCCCGCACCGATCTCGTCGCCGGCACCACCATGGTGAGCCTCTTGTTCTTATCTTCTTTCTAAAAGAAAAAAATTCTTACTTGTATGATTTAGGCAGATACTTATATAATTTTCTTACTTTTATTATTGTTTGTTATTATATAGTGCGATGGTTTTGGTATCCGCCCCTGTCGGCCCTCGTCCTGTCTATGATTCGGATGTGGTATATTATCTTTTATAACTATTTGTTTCATTTAGTGTTTATGACAATTATGCCGACCAACGTGACATAGATATTTTTATCTAGGAGGTATGTGAACCGGAAATTCCAACCGACCCTCTTGTTGAGAGGTTAAATTTAGTTGAAAAAGAAAACAATTACTTGAAGAAAAAATTGAAAAGAATTGAGGAGGAGAAGATGACATTGGAGTTGCATATTGCGGATGTCGTCGATGATCACAAGATCAAGATGGATGCAATCCGCTTGAAGATTAGAAAGATTAGAAAATATGCCATTCATACTGAGGCTTGGTATCATTATGCTGTTGGATCAATTGTTACCTTAGTTGCGATTATGATCGCATTTGTTGTTGCATTTAAATGTTTTACATAGTTTCAATGTATGTTTTAATTAGATGCTCTAGAGAGCTATATGTTGTTCAATGAGAACTATGTATGAACTTAATGTGATGATGAACTTCTATTAATTTGGTCACTTCTCTATTCATGATGTTCTGTAATGGTTTTTAACACACTTAATTATATATAATGCACGCAGATGAACCGACAATGGATGTACGGTGACAGACGCACCTCCGAGTACATTAAGGGCGTGCATAATTTTCTCGAAGTGGCTGAGGCAAACAAGCAGAATGGTTTTATGTGTTGTCCATGCCCTAGATGTGAGAATACGAAGTCTTACTCTGACTCGAAAACCCTTCACATCCACCTGCTTGAGAAGGGTTTCATGCCACACTATAATGTTTGGACCAAGCACGGAGAAAGAGGGGTTATGATGAAAGACAACGAAGAAGAAGAGGATGATGACAACTATCTGCCCCCTGAATATGGTGATGCTGCAACGAGGGAAGCTGAAGATCAAAAGGAACCAGACGATGTGCCCGATGATGATCTTCGCCGGGTCATTGTTGATGCAAAGAGACGATGCCAAAGTGAAAGGGAGAAGTTGAAGTTCGATCACATGTTAGAGGATCTCAAAAAAAGGTTGTACCCAAATTGCGAAGATGGCAACACAAAGCTCGGTACCACACTGGAATTGCTGCATTGGAAGGCAGACAATTGTGTATCTGACAAAGGATTTGAGAAGCTACTGAAAATATTGAAGAAGAAGCTTCCAAAGAATAACGAATTGCTCGACAGTACGTACGGAGCAAAGAAGGTTCTATGCCCTCTAGGATTGGAGGTGCAGAAGATACATGCATGCCCTAATGACTGCATCCTCTACCGTGGTGCGTACGAGGATTTGAACGCATGCCCGGTATGCGGTGCATTGCGATATTAGATCAGACGAGATGACCCTGGTGATGTTGAGGGCGAGCGTCCCAGGAAGAGGGTTCCTGCCAAGGTGATGTGGTATGCTCCTATAATACCACGGTTGAAACGTCTGTTCAGAAACAAAGAGCATGCCAAGTTGATGCGATGTCACAAAGAGGACCGTAAGAAAGACGGGAAGTTGAGAGCACCCGCTGACGGGTCGCAGTGAAGAAAAATCAAGAGAACGTGGGGGGACTTTGCAGGTGACGCAAGGAACGTATGGTTTGGTTTAAGCGCGGATGGCATTAATCCTTTTGGGGAGCAGAGCAGCAATCATAGCACCTGGCCCGTGACTCTATGTATCTATAACCTTCCTCCTTGGTTGTGCATGAAGCGGAAGTTCATTATGATGCCAGTGCTCATCCAAGGCCCTAAGCAATCCGGCAACGACATTGATGTGTACCTAAGGCCATTAGTTGAAGAACTTTTACAGCTGTGGAATGGAAAAGGTGTACGTGTGTGGGACAAGCACGACTAGCAGGAATTTGACCTACATGCGTTGCTGTTTGTAACCATCAATGATTGGTCTGCTCTCAGTAACCTTTCAGGATAGACAAACAAGGGATACCACGCATGCACGCACTATTTAGATGACACCGAAAGTATATATTTGGACAAATGCAGGAAGAATGTGTACCTGGGACATCGTTGATTTCTTCCGACCAACCATCAATGTCGAAAGAAAGGCAAGCATTTCAAAGGCGAGGCAGATCACCGGAAGAAGCCCGCCGTCCGTACTGGTGATCACATACTTGATATGGTCAATGATTTACAAGTAATCTTTGGAAAGGGTCCCGGCGGACTATCTGTTCCGAATGACGTTCAGGGACGCGCACCCATGTGGAAGAAGAAATCTATATTTTAGGACCTACCCTATTGGAAAGACCTAGAGGTCCGCTCTGCAATCGATGTGATGCACGTGACGAAGAATCTTTGCGTGAACCTGCTAGGCTTCTTGGACGTGTATGGGAAGACAAAAGACACACTGGAGGCACGGGAGGACCAGCAACATGTGTATGAAAAAGACGGCATGCATCCAAAGCAGTATGAAGGGCCTGCCAGCTACGCTCTTACCAAAGAAGAGAAGGAAATCTTTTTTAAATGCCTGCTCAGTATGAAGGTCCCGTCTGGCTTCTCGTCGAATATAAAGGGAATAATAAATATGGCAGAGAAAAAGTTCCAGAACCTAAAGTCTCATGACTGCCACGTGATTATGGCACAACTGCTTCCGGTTGCATTGAGGGGGCTTCTACCGGAAAACGTTCGATTAGCCATTCTGAAGCTATGTGCATTCCTCAATGCAATCTCTCAGAAGGTAATCGATCCAGAAATCCTACCAAGGTTAAGGAGTGATTTGGTGCAATGTCTTGTCAGTTTCGAGCTGGTGTTCCCACCATCCTTCTTCAATATCATGATGCACGTCCTAGTTCATCTAGTCGACGAGATTGCCATTCTGGGCCCTGTATTTCTACACAATATGTTCCCCTTTGAGAGGTTCATGGGAGTCTTAAAGAAATATGTTCGTAACCGTGCTAGGCCAGAAGGAAGCATCTCCACGGGCCATCAAACAGAGGAGATCATTGGGTTTTGTGTTGACTTCATTCCTGACCTTAAGAAGATTGGCCTCCCTCAATCGAGGTATGAGGGGAGACTGACTGGAAAAGGCACGCTAAGAGCGGACTCAATAATATGTAGGGACGGGCATTCTTGGTCTCAAGCACACTACACAGTTATACAGAATTCTACCTTGGTGACCCCGTATGTCAATGTACACAAGAATATTCTGCGCTCCAAACACCCGGAGCAGTGTGACGACTGGATTACATGTGAACACATCAGGAATTTCGGCAGTTGGTTGCAAACACATCTCATGGGTGACAACACTATTTCTGATGAGCTGTACTCGTTGGCCAGGGGACCATCTTCGACTGTATTGACTTACAAAGGGTACGAGATAAATGGGAATACATTTTACACGATCGCCCAAGATCAAAAGAGCACCAACCAAAACAATGGTGTCCGCTTTGATGCAGCAACCAAGAGGGGAAAGCACACATATTATGGTTACATAGTGGACATATGGGAACTTGACTATGGACATGATTTTAAGGTCCCTTTGTTTCAGTGTAAATGGGTCAATCTGTCAGGAGGCGGGGTACAGGTAGGAGAGGATGACGGCTCTGGTGATCCAACAATGGAGGAGAAAGGAGATCATGACGGATCCGGTGACCGAATGGCGGAGGAAGGAGATCATGATGACGGCTCCGGTGACCGAACGGAGGAGGGAGCTGTTGCAAAGTTCGGCAAGGTATATATATATATATATTAATTAAGCCTGTGCTGACTTGATGCATTAATTATTTTGGTATATACATATATTAACGCTTCTTTCTTCTTTTAGCCCTCCGGATCGAGCCAAACTTTTGTAAGGAGACGAGGCCCGAAGAAAAGGTTGCGTCAGGAAGAAAGGTTCATGATCACAGAAGTCGCGAACGATGGCCAACCGATTGCTCCCAAGCAGACCAAGGACGCATTTGTACATCAGTGCGGAGTTGTTGTTAGGGACAGCGTCCCGATCAGCGTCCAGCAATGGAATAAGAATAAGGACCCTGAAGTTTTTTATGTCCAGGATAGACAGAAAGATGATCTTTGGACCTCGCTGATGACAAATTTCACCCTACCGCCAGAGGATCCGAATAACCCAGTTATAGAGCGAAAGGTCAAGGCGTTTGCTCTTAAGAAGATGACGGATCTATTCAGGAACTGGAAGAAAGAGTTGAACCTAAAGTTTATCGAGAAAAATGAGACTCCAGAATTCACCGGTCGATATGAGAAGATAAAAGATCACTGGCCCGCATTTGTGGCCTACAAGAAATCAGAGAAGGGTATGAAAAGGTCACTGACAAATAAGAAAAATGCTGCAAAGAAGAAGTATGACCATCACACGGGGTCAGGTGGCTACTACAAAGCCCAGCCGTTGTGGGACAAAGCTGAGCAAGACCTGCTTGCTAAAGGGGTCCAACCAGCGACATTGCACTGGCCAGATCGTTCAAGGACTTGGTTCTTCGGGGTTGGGGGAACTTTGGACCCAGAAACAGGGGAGTGTGTTTGGACGGACGAGCAACTTGCAATACCCATCAAGAAGCTTCAGAAATATATCAAGGCAGCGCAGGAAGGGACGTTCATTCCCGACAGAGAGAAGGACGAGCTGACAGAGGCCCTCGGGAATGCTGAGCACACTGGACGAACACGAGGCACACCAGGCTCCGTTCCGTGGGTGCATGGGTTTCCCGACAGCGGTGGTTACAGAAGCCGAGAGAGAAAGAGGAAAGCGGAAGCGAGCGAAATGCAGAAGCTCAATGCAAGAATAGCGAAGCTAGAGGAACTTGAGAGCCAGCGAGCTACCGGCCAACCATCTCAGCGGCACGAAGATCCTTGCTTCGACGCTGCCCCAGAAGCTACCCCACCATCTCAGCGGAGAAGCAGTGTGGCTTCCACGGAGCTCGTTCAGCCTGATTTCACGGCTCCTCGCTACCCCGTGGATAGTATCATGGAGGCTGAACTAAATGCCAGAACCTGACCTTGAAGGCGGCTGTCGGCTCTGTTGTACCTACTCAAGCTGAGGGAACTTTTCATTGCCGTCCGATTCCACATGGCTATGCTGTTGTGATGGTGGATGAAATAATGGAGGGATTTGAGGAGCTAGAGCTTGGCTACCCTACAGGTGAAGGGGAGATTCATCTGGTTTATGCTTTAAGGAGTACCTGTCTATGGAGAAAGGAGTACATCAAGCTTCCAAACTGGACGCCTCTTCCTCCTCCTCCTCCGGCGAGTCAGGGCACTCCGCCTCCTCCTCCTCCTCCTCCGATGAGTGATCAGGGCACTCCGTCTCCTCCTCCGCCTCCTCCGGCGCGTGAGGGCACTCCGCCTCCTCCTCCGCCTCCTCCGGCGCGTCGGAGCACTCCGCCTCCTCCGGCGTGTCAGCGGACTCCGCCACGTCAGCAGCGGCGGAAGAGAGACGCCGCCGCTCCGGCGGCTAGCAGTACAAGAGGCGGGAAGAAATTCAAAGTTGGTCCAAGCCTGAAGCCTCTTCCAAAGTTACCATATGAGAGGACTGACGAGGAAACCGATGAAATTGTGGCAGTCGAAGTGCAGGACCATTTTGAACAGAAACCTCCACCTCCGAAGGAAAAGGCAGATCCGGTGAAAGTGAAGCGCACTCTGGATGCCCTAAAGCGACCACCATCGCCTCCGCTGAAATCCAACTATGACCGCTGTATTGAATGGACATATGGTGAAGCACGGCGGTGGGAAGTACTTGCAGTGATGCAAGGCTAGCAAAACGAAAAAATGGGAAAACAATTCTCCAGCTCGGCGAACAGGCGAAGCAATCGTGCCCGCTCAAGGTGTCTAGCGATATCGTCGCTAATCATCCGGGGCTAGTGCCCGGTACCAATCCTGCTGATTACCTGGGCGATGATGTACAGTTTGAAATGTTAGAGGTAGTAGATATCTTCAGATACGAGTACGGGAAGCCTCTCGTCAAAACTGATCATCCTCCTCTAACAACGATGATGCGAAGATTGCATGAATGGTACATGGATACCTGCAGGAAGTCTGGGAAGGATAGTTTGATGCTGGGAATTAAAGAGGAGCACGACCTCGTTGGAACTGAGGTGATGCCTGTTGAATTTATGGAGTTATTCCAATTATTCAATCAAGACGCTCTCGACAAACAACTCATGACTTGCTACTGTATGTAAGTATTACCCCTGTAATTAAGTCTCTATAGCTCAGCTCTTTCATTGCATGTATATATAATTATCCTCACTATATTATGCAGACTGAAGATCGTCGAATGCAAAAAAGCACAAATCTATGACAGTGTGTTCATTAACCCAAATACCATAAATGAATGGTCAGTTCAAAACAGAGTCAAAGATACTGAGGACAACTTGCTAAAATCGTTACTTCGAAATCAAAACAAAGGGAAAATACTCTTTCCTTACAACTTCAAGTGAGTGTTACTGTCTTTTGCATATTCGGTTTCGCTTTCTCGAGGTTATAGTAATGTAATTGATGAGTTATGCATGCGTGCGCAGCTTCCACTTTATTCTGCTAGAGATTAAGCTTGACCGGGGAGTAGTAACTGTCTTAGACTCGAGACGAAAATATCCCCAGGACTATGCGGACATGACTGCAATGCTCCAGAAGTAAGTTCAATCGATCATTATCGCACCATATCGGCAACTTTGTTCATTTCCGGATATCAAGTAATTATTTTCTTTATCTGGCAGGGTTTGAAAAGAGTTCATCGGAATGGTTCCGGGACTGCCGAGGGAGCTGCGATTTACACACCCGAAAGTAAGTAGTACTAGCTAGTTCCGCGCATCTCCCATTGATTCTAGTTTCATCAATACCATTTATCATGCTTGATTATCAGTTTGATTGAACTCTATTCTCGTAAAGTGCTTGTGGCAAGAAGGCGGGAATAATTTATGTGGATACTACGTTTGCGAGTTCATCCGCAGCTTGACCTATGAGCGGGGCTACTCTGACCGACAATATGAAGTACGTAAACAATAATATTCACAATTTTTTTTATTACCATGATTTGTGTTGAGTTTCATTCATATATATGTATTGACCCCCTTTTTTAAATTAGATGTGGCAGATGCGGGATGAACTCCTACCACATGATCGCATACGAGCAATTCAAGAGGAATTGGCGGGATTCTTTCTTAACCACGTCATAAATAAGAAGGGAGAATACCATCTGGAAATTGAAATGGATTTTAGATGTTAGGGATTGTAAAAGATGTTATATTGTATATATGTAGTAGCGTGGGATAGATATACGAAAACTTGTTGTTCGACCAATCTCTCGGAGAAAGAGAGGTCATTTCTTTCTGTATATGTTCATGACGATCTTGTGTAATTAATGGTTCCTTAATTTGCTTACTAGCTAGCGTGTCGAGTTCTCTTTATATGTATAGTAGTTAGCGTCGATCAAGCACGGAGAAAGATAGGTCACTTCTCTCTATTAGCTAGCTAACACAATATGAAACCCCTAAGTTAACCCTCCAAAACCCCTAAACCCTCCTAAAAAAAACCCATTGCCTGCGAGCTGCTGACGCGTGGCTTACTTTTGGTCCCGGTTGGTGTTACCAACCGGGACTAAAGGTCCTCCTGCCTGGGCGCTCTGCAGTGGCCACGTGGAGCCCCTTCTGTCCCGGTTCGTAAGCGAATCGGGACTAAAGGTTTTGGGCTTTAGTCCCGACCGTTTTGTCCCGGTTCCAGAACCGGGACTAAAGGCCCTCTGGAACCGGGAATAGTTCCCTGTTTTCCACTAGCGTTGCTTCGGTTCCCTGAATTTTTTTTTATGACATCGACTGGGCAATGGAGGGCATCAGTGCCAAATAAACAAAAAGTGGATTTGGCACCGCTTTTGGCCTATATAGTGGAGGGCCCTACTCGCACAAAGGACGTATGGCACTATAGCCTCTCCCCGAACTCATCCCAGCCGTTTGATCAAATCCAACGGCCGAGGTCGCCCCAACGCTGAACACAACTGAGCCCAAGGCCATTTCCTCTTCACCTCCCGATTTTTCCGTCCGTGTGTGAGAGAGGCGACAGCGTGGCGGCGCGGCGCGGCGCACCGGACCCCATGGCGGCGGCGCGGCTCCGTTGGCCGGAGGAGCGTGCAGCGGACTCGCACCGCGCGCTGCTCCGTCGAACGGCGCCGACCACGTTGCACGCGCATGGGCTTGAGGTGCGGAGCGGTCGGGAGATGGCGATGGCGCGGCGCCGTACTTGAGGAATCTGACGACGACGTGAATGGCAAGTCCGCCCTTCGCGTCTCTGTCTGTAAAGGTTGCGGCGGCGACCAGCGTCAACATGACCCGCACGCCTTCTCCGAGGAGATGACGGTGGCGCAGCGGCTGCGCGCTCGCAGCGGGTTGTGCGGAAACCCCGAAGGGAAGGCATCGACGCGGCGAGCGTAGGTGAGCATCCCGAGCCCTCTGCTCTGGTGAATTTTCATTCGGGTTCGGGATTTGGGGGAAAACTTAGGTTAGGGTTTAGAAATTGGGGAAAACTTTTAGGGTTTCGTCAAATGTCGTGCAATTCCCGTCCTTCTACATTCTGTCGGAGCCCAACGGTGCCAGTTTATCATGAACTTAATTCGGATTAAGAACATTCAAGCGGAAACAATTTATTCCTAAACATGATTAAT
Organism: Thinopyrum elongatum; assembly: GCA_011799875.1. Taxonomy (NCBI): domain Eukaryota; kingdom Viridiplantae; phylum Streptophyta; class Magnoliopsida; order Poales; family Poaceae; genus Thinopyrum; species Thinopyrum elongatum. The sequence continues at coordinate 50,394,081 of CM022303.1, read as the reverse complement.
TAGCTCTAACAGAGACTATTAGGGTTTAACTTGAGCATTAACTTTAACTAACATAATCATTAGTATTAACCGGGCAGAACCAATAAATGGAGCCCAAAATTATCACTTGATTAGGTCTTAACCAGGAAGACCATTAGCATATATTTTACTGGTCAGTACAGAGGCATGATTAGCAGAAAAAAATTAACCCCTAAAGATAAGTAGTTAACGTTAACCTATATGAACAACTATGATTACTCAGACAGGTGTTTGTTAGGATTGTCATTGCCGTATCCGTCGATTGCCCTTCTCTGATGTTGTGAAATGTGAACTCATGCATGCCGACAGCCGCCACCATGCTCCAGCTGCCTCAGCCTGCAGGTAGCCTCTCTGTTCTTCTTTTTTCTCTACCTTACTTTGCACTTGCTCTGCTCTGACATTGTGTCAAGTAGATGATTATATTCTTAAAATTTTAACTTACCGATTGGAGTCTGCTTATACTATTTAATCTGAATGCTTGATTCTTCAGTTCGACTTCACCACAGAGATATATGCCTCGCATTTGTTACCATCATTTTGCCTGTGTGTCTTTTCAGGGTGATGAATTAGTCAAGCTATTAAATGGCAGCAACGTTCCTCACACACGCTTCCAATGCAGAATTGCTGGCAGGGCTTTCATCACCTATGTCGTAAGTTCGACTTCACCACAGAGATATATGCCTCGCATTTGTTACCATCATTTTGCCTGTGTGTCTTTTCAGGGTGATGAATTAGTCAAGCTATTAAATGGCAGCAACGTTCCTCACACACGCTTCCAATGCAGAATTGCTGGCAGGGCTTTCATCACCTATGTCGTAAGTATTTCTTGCATCCACTATAAGTTGCTCAAACATTAGCGATTAATGATGAATTGGGATTTTTTCTCTCCTTTTTTGGTTAGTTGACTTGATTCAGATGGACTAAAGAATTGTGTGCTTTCATGGTATAGATGAACTACTACTACAAGCCCTCAAGAGGAGGAGGTGAAGATGGAGCGCAATGGTGGCGGTCTTGGCCTTGCTCTCGCTATTACGGCTGCCATCTGGCTTCTCTGCCGCATCGTTGTTTTTGCCAGCAGCGGCGGCTCTTTGCTGTCGATTGATCGCATGGTAACTCCACTTCATTCCCAGATGTTCTTGCTCAGTTCAGTATGTCCTCACAAGCAGCAATGATTGTGATGTTGTTTGTGGCTCTGCCTGCCTTCCTGTTTAGATTTGAACTTACAACACATGAAATTAATACTGTTTTGTTTGTTCATGAGGCAAACAATAGGATTTGGTTGCAGATTTGTTTTCCTTTATTTTGTTCAATAGTTTTGGGTCAAGATTCAAGGATTGAGATGGATAAGAGTCTGATGTTTCAGGATTCTGTATGTGAAAAATGAGATTTTATGGTAATTCATTTGTCAGTCTGAATACGGATGTTCAATAATAAAATGTTAGATATGAAAAATCTTTCATTAGATAGTACAGTTTGTGAATTAAATGAACACCCGATGTTACAGTGTGAACTAACTAATGTGATAAGCCGTGCGTTAAAATAGAGTTCTGAACTTATGTGCATATAGCACAGAGAACATATAAAGTTATGAACACTGCTTAGTTCAACTGGTTCCTAAACTAATCAGTAAGTTTATCCAGGGATTTTACATGTCTTCCTTTTAGATTGATTTAAATTGATGACAACAGAATGTCCTTTTTGTTTTTTCTCTTGCTTTAGTGCATACCTTCAGAAGATAAAAAATACACCCATGGCTGGCATTTGAATTGCATTCATGTCATTCTTACAAATGATGCTCCTGCTTCATAGTCATGTTTGTACAATAACTCTTTAGTCAAGCTCATATTACCGACAACTTTACATCATGTCCCTAAAATCTTCTGTTTATCCCATGGGATTCTTTTGCATCATGTATGTTCGAGAATAGGCATCTGGACTTGTGATTTTTTTGAATCTGGTTTTAGTGATGACTTTCACCATCAGCCGTTTAATTGCTCTGCTAATGTTTCCTCAGCGGCATTCAAGGAGATGCCTGGTGGCAGTTGTTGCCGATGCAGCTATGCGCCATTGTCCTTTCGTTGCTCCATGTTGATGGGCCCTCAGAGGTGGCCAATTGTGGGTGACAGGTGGCCATAAGCACAATAGAAGGTGAGCATTGCATGATTGATTGAGTATTCATTGATGGATTTGATTGTTTCTTGATGGACCTTCAGTGATTGTTAACCACGATCAGTTTTTGAGTATCAGTGGCTGGCAGATTTTTGTTGGTAGCTTTCACAATTGAATAAGTATTGTTATTCTGTATGCTTACACTTATCCATGAGTATTAATAACTTACAAACAGTTATGATACTACTAAATTCTCTGTTCAAATTAAACTTTATCATAGATAGATGAAAGATGATCTGATTTGACATGGTATCATTATTTTTATGGCAGTATGATTATTCATCTAAGTTGAGTACCAAAATTGACATACTATGAGCATCCTTAAGAGCCTGATTCTTTGGAATCACAACATTTCAAAAAATGCGTAGGTATTGTTTGTCCATTCGTTGTGCATTATACCATTCACTTGCTGACTAGCCATTCATTTTGCATATATCTATTGGTTGCTTCACTTGAGTAAACAAGACTCAAGGGTTTTTCTCTCAGATCTACATTTCCCTAATAGTTCTATGTATTTCATACAGTCGAGTATACCAATTCTCAATAAAAATCATGGAACCTTCTAGCTAATTATTGATTCCAGAGTCCCTTTTTCTTATAACTGTTACTCTTCCATGTTGTTTCCAACAACAAAGTACTTTTTTGGCGGAAAGAGGAAAATTAGGATTTCAATGCAGCCTACATTGTTCAACCTGTTTTTCTTCTAAAAGCAGTAATTTACATTGCATTTACAAACTTGCAGGCCCAGTTTAGGGTAACCGAGGACAACTTTTTTTTTAAAGCTTATGTTGTCTTTTAAAACTGAAGTTCGTACTGCATTTTTTATGATACAAATAGAATACCTTGATAGCTGGCCGGCGATGGAAATGGATTGTTCTCACTCTGTCCAGTGCAAATGAAGCTTTTACAGGAAGTGCATAGTATCTACAGGAGATCAGAGGTGTTGACGATTCTATTTCCAAGACAGAATTTCCCTACTAAAATTATAACCATAGTTCTTTTGTTTATTTGAATTGATAAATAGTCGTTCAAGCGCAGAAGCCTAGAGTATGTTTCAATCACACAGTGTTTCGTTCTGAAAAGAACTTCAAACTGCAGCCCATATATGCTTTGATGAAGGATTTGAAACAATTTTTTTCAAATATAATCTGCAGTTATCATGTTGCATAAATTGTCTAAATTTGAGTTTAAACGTCAGCATGAGATTGCAGGGTATATGTACGAGACCATTTACTGTACTAAACTACATGCGTCCTATTGCCTCCCCTTGGCATGTTATGCTCTAATGTATGTGTTATAGGAGAATGAATTATTGCAAGATTTAGCAAAATCGAGACACAATGGTATCTACAAGAAGAAGGCAACATAAGGACTTTTCTGAAGCCCTAGTCAAAAAGTTGCGCGAAATCTCAATTGGTGAGAGGAGTAAACACCTCTTCTTTGGCCATTCAAAACATCGAATTGGTTGGCTTGTGCAAAATTTGGACGAGATTTGTCACGGGCGTGGCGTGCGCCCCGCTTTTTCAGCGCTTTTAATTGTCTGAAATTGGAGACGATTAGGAGACAGGACCTTACCAATGACGGAAAAGGTTTTTTGCTCCTCTTTATCATCCTCGTCATCTGGGCACACCATGTTTCTCATCCTCTCCTGCTGCCAAGTTCAGCTTCCTGAATTTCGTTGTAACTTCTTCATCGGCAACCTTCCCTTTTCCTGCAACTCCTTGACCCTTCCCTACTGCCTCCGATTTCCACACATTTTCCCTCCGCCAGCCATCTCCCTCAACTGTGGTGTACAGTCAAATGCTGGTCCTGCTGCCAGACTCTGACTGGGAATAGAACCAGAGGTGGGCAGGTTCACTAATGGGCTACCCTGAACACCGCCCCGAATTGTTCGCTCTTGCCAGCGAATGCCAACCGGAAGACAAATCCTTACCCCCGAATTAAGCAGAGTAGGAAGCTAGCTGTGATTTGGATTCCAGTTGATCCAAGCGCAAACGGGATCTGCCCCTGGAGGATTGGTAGGTTGCCCCCAGGTGGAAGTGAGGTGGACGCCGGCGGTGAGGTGCTCACCGGCGGCAGGAATAGGTGGATTTGGTGGAAAGCTCTAGATCGTCCTCGTGTCCGTCCCAAGAGTTCGGTCAACCTTGGTCAAAGCATACCATCCTCTCTGATCATTGACTATCCCAGCTGTGTTCTATTAAGTGTGAAATTATATCCTTTATATGCAATGAATCCGACCGATGCATTTCGTTACTTTTGGGGCGAGATCATGAAATTTGCCTGTTTGCAGCTATATACATGCTAAGATGTGTATTGCATTTTTATTTCAAAGGGAACAGGCCAAACCAAGCTGCACATTTATATTTGTATAAATGTTTGAAATTAATCTTGGGGCACTTTAGTTTTGTGTGGAAACCTAGAGAGGTATCTTTGGCGCCTGCCAAGCTATCAACTGACAAGAGGTTGCCCATGCTCTTGCTAATGAAATATTATTTGCCAGCCTAGGTTCTTTTAATTATCAGAAGAGGGTTCTAATTGTTGTGAGTGTGGGCGCGGGGGTGCATTTGTAATGGTTCATTATTTATAGAAGGGGTTAAATTGCTTTGTAGGCACCACGCAGAGCTAGAAGAGGATGCTGGCCAGCAGACCACCTCTCTTGCCGTCAAGGGCACCATTCAGCCGCCTTTTTTTTGCTTCAGTTCAGAGGCTTCTTGTGCTGCTACAGGTTTCTGTTTCTTATCCACTCTCCCACTGCAGTGTAGGTTCATGTTTCTGGATTTTTATAGAAGGGGTTAACTAAGCCAAGCTGCACACCGAGTTGTAAATTAGAGATCACAAACGCTGTAGCATTTACATATCCTTTTGCATTGTTTACTAGCCAACCAAGCGCACAAGTATTAAGCTAATGCAATTACATGTCAATATGCAAGTATGTCATGTCTTGAACCCTCTACCAATATGTAGATTTTGCTATTATATAGTGAATTTGAACCTGCTACCTTGATTGTACCTATATCACATGATTGCTCCTCTGTTTGATGAGCCTGATCAGAGTCGCTGGGAGAAGACAACAAGGATGACTCCGTCCATGCTCCAGGTTGCTCTTCCTGCCGTGCCCCGCCTCTCAGTTCACGTTTGCATCCTGAGGCGATTTCTGAGCTGTCGGGTTCTTGATTTCGTGCACAGGTGGGGATTGCCTCAGTTCATGCTTGCATGCTGAGGCGATTTCTGAGCTGACGGGTTCTTGATTTCGTGCACAGGTGGGGATTGCGTTGCCCTGTGGAACGGGTTCCCGTACCTCCTCTGTGCCGAGGCTGGTTGCTACCGCTGCTCGCGGCCGGCGGCGGCAAGGTGAGTTGATTTGTTGGTTTGTTCATGGCCTGGTTCTACCTGGCTCCTAGTGTTCTTCCCTTGTCTACTATTTCGGATTGGTAGAGTTGTCTCGAGCATAAAACCGAGCATAAAACCAGGATATTCATTGAGAGACGTACCATGGAGTGTTGATGGTGTAAATCTGGACAGTTGCGTCGTCTGAAACAAGAATTTGGCCACAAATCGTGTTGCTGCGAATCTCATCTTTCCTTTGTGAAGTCTGGTCATTCTTCCTCCAAATTGGATTGTTCGCAATGTTCTGCAGCTAGGACTAGCTCGTGCAGGCTGACCCTTTGATTCTAGTAGGTGTTCAAATAGTGTCATAGGTCAATGGCTTGTAGGCGCAGACCCTCAGTATTAGGTGCTGTATGTAGGAATTGTACATTGATGGAAGTAAATGATGGTGCAACTCGCATTTAGCCCATAAGCAGACCTTTAGAGTGTGATGTTTTATCTTATAGGCATATATCAAAGAATTAAAGCGGCTAAGCTAGCCCTACTGGGGTAAATTCCGAGTGTTACGTGAAATACACTGGAGCTAGACACGTGTATTTGATTTTTGCTGTTGGTTTAGACCTGGTTTACTGGCCGGTTTTTTGCCTTACCCCGGTTTGCTGGTCTCTGTTTGCTTATCTGGTATAGTGTCACCGAAATATCCGACCCGAAGCCGATCTCTCCTCCTTCTAGATTGCCCTAGTATCCACCGCTAATCTCTCCTCTTACCTTTTCTCCATGCTGAGAGAGAGAGAGAGAGAGAGAGAGAGAGAGAGTGCGACCAGAGAGGAACGGAGAGAGAGGAGGAGCCGTGGCCGCCTCCACCGGTCGATCCTCGCTGCCCGCACCCACCGTCCGTCGCCGGCGGCCGCCGATGTCCGAGAGAAGGGCGGAAGGCCGTTCCCCGGCCAACACAGATCCATCCCTCGCCGCCCGGTGGCCGCCGATGTCCGAGAGAAAGGGTGGATGGCCGTTCCCCGGCCAACACAGATCCATCCCTCGCCGCTCTACACCTGCCGTTTAATGCCCCCATACACCGCCTGCTGCCGCTGATGTCGTCTCCCTCCCCGGTGGTGCCCAGTCGCTCCTCCCCTCCTCTTTCATCATCCTGGGCAAAAGGAGGCCCAGGCGCAGCAGTTGTGGCCGTGGTCAAGATGGCGCCATGGTTCACGCTATGGACGAGGAGCTATGGGACGAGGCCGTCTCCCCTTCTCCTCTTTTGCGTGATTTGGGTCAGAAGCCTTTAATCTTCTCCGATTTGGTCGCTCCAATGGTCCAGCCTCCGCTCCTCTCTGGCCTGTCTTGGTTCGGCACCGGCGGGAGACTCCAGCCTGGCCTCCTCTGGTCGCCCCGGTTTCCTCGGGGCGACTGGTGAGACTCCCCCCCCCCTCCCTCTATTTTTTGGGCTCTTTGTTATCAGCTTTGGTCGATCGTTTAGCTCATGACCCTGTGCTTTATTTTGTTTGTCCTCAAATTATGATTTTGTATCATATCTGTGTCCTGCTTCCCTTCAAAATTATGGATTCCAAAATTTATGATTTATTTTTCGAATTTGATATTGTCGATGCTTATCGTCATCATCCAGTTGGATTAGGAACCGAGATGATGTCCAGTGCAGTTTCCGATTCACAATTTTATGATCTCTGTATATTCATGCCTAAATCTGTATATTGTGCCATTGAACGTTTCACATTATTTCTATATCATGGGACAGTAGGAAACTAAGTGCACAAGTGGGGAAATTACTGCTCAGTATTGTAGCCTTTATGTATGTTTTAGTCATACTTTCCCAACAATGAAGTGAATGCTGATAATTCTGAAGTATATTAACTTCAATCTAAGGCTGGTTCCAGCATTAGGATAAAGAAATGCTCTGCAACACATCGGTAATTGTGAATATACACTCGCTGGAAGATACCTTGAGAATTCATCATGTGTAGTGCTTTACTTTGTTGAGTCCACTTTAGTTTAGCACTAATTAACTAACCCTTTGGTGCTCAGTTACCTCCATGTAAATAGATATGGCTTCATCCTGTTAGCTGCTTTCTTGGGCGAATTGCTCCTTGTATTAGTTACATCATGTGTAGTGCTTTACTTTGTTGAGTCCACTTTAGTTTAGCACTAATTAACTAACCCTTTGGTGCTCATTTACCTCCATGTAAATAGATATGGCTTCATCCTGTTAGCCGCTTTCTTGGGCGAATTGCTCCTTGTATTAGTTACATCATGTAACCTATACATCATAGTTCATTCTTGATTTTAGTTCAGTTTCTGGTTTCGTATTATGATGGTTTGACCTGCATCATGCCTTTATGAAATATGTACATGAGAATATGGATGTCATCTAATAAATTAAATTAGATTTTTATATGGAGTAATATTGGTACACTAAGCGTTATTGCTTGATAAAGAACTGTTGCATGTGGCGGAAGCTACAGCAAGGCCACCATACTGTACATGGCTCAAATCTTGAAATTCTTGGCTGCGTGCCAAACCTGGTCTTTAAAAAATCATGTCTTAAGGTTGAGCAATTTCAGTTTGAGAAACCTACTCGGTGTTCTTGCATTTCCTGATATATTTGACAAACTTCTGTTGTGGCGAGTTTTACGATGGGTTTCAATTTGGTGTAGTGATCAATCACTGATGTCATATATTTATAACAGAGGGGGAAAATGAATACTTATCAAAAAGTTCCTTTTGCATAAACCAGTTTTTGGGAGATTTGGGAGTACAAATGCCTAATTCTAATCTATGGAGCCAATACGAGACCCATAAACATTTTCATACTAATGTTTCATATTAAAAGACAATTTGATCATGATTTCAGTTGAGTGTACATGTTGCACGAGAATGACATACTAAAATGTTGAGCAAAACTGAGACTATGGTGGTTTCTATGCAAAACGAAGCTCTCCCCCTGAATCATTCTTTACTTCTATTTTCCTGTAGCATTTTTTGTACATGCATGTATGTAGTTCCAAGGTGCAGATAGTTAGCATTTGGTTTTCTCTACTATCGTTTGTCTTTTTATATCTTACCCCATTTTACATCAGTAATTATAGGAGAAGTTTATCATTAGGAATCACACTAATTGGGTTTACTTTAGGCACGATCACACAAGAAATCTATGTTGATTACAGGAAAGGCATGCTCATGTGTTCTCAGTACTGTTTTGATTTTGCTACAAACAATTGGCTTTGTACAGGTAATTGATATAACCTACACAATTGGGTTGTATAAGAATCAGGTTACTACACTATACTCCAGTGTCTTTCTGTTCAATTTTCTGTTTGATTACTGCATCTTTCATCTTTTCTAATATTAGGCGATTATGCTGGGTCATTTGTGGCATGCTCTTCTCTCTTTGCATAGTGGAAATACTTTTTGATTACCATTAGAATAGGAGATCACGCAAAGATGTATGCCAAGTTTTTATTATCATCTAGCTATTGGTTCCTATCGATATTCATGTCAAATCTTGACAAGATATTTATTGTTGTGATTCAAGTAAGTAGGGGTGCAAATTTAAAGCCATCATCTGGCCCTCCTTAGTTCAAATAAATGAACTAAAATTTCAAGTTAAATCATGCATTATTTAAATAGTTTCTACTTTGAGCCAATCGTCGGAGATCTCTGATAGGAGAGGCTGACTTCAAGCAGATCTGCTACTTGGTGCAAGAAGATGAGCAGGATCAATCCACCTTTAATCCCAAACCAGCGGCCCCCACGCCACCAACTTGCTGCCGAGGAGAAGACGAGGCCGCCATTGGTCTTTCGGCGCTGAACAGATGGAGCAACCGAGTACGTCGCACCAGATCAGGCCCAACGCCTCCGCCTCCCAGCGCCGCTGCCCCGCGCTTGATGCGAACAGCAGCTTCCGGACCACGACCTGCAGGCCCAGATCGGACCTTGGAAGGGTCCGCGCCGCCGACGCCCGCACGCCACGGATCAACACGCCGGAGAGCCACCCAGTCGCTCCGCCAAAGGCCAGCGCCGCTGCCTCGTCTTCTCGCCCGCAGACCTCCCCGCCCTACGCCGTGTTCCTCCGCCCCGAGACACAGCAGATGTGCGCCTCCTCTGCCCTCCGCCGTTCGGCGGGACGGGCGCCGCCACCGCCGGCGCCGGCAGCGGCCAGGGGTATCGAGATGGGGAGCGGTTGACTAGGGTTTGCGGGGGGCCCTCCGGAGTCGCTCGAGCGGGAGCGACCCGGGAGGCGTTTCAGTTGGTCATGTGTCTTAGTTAGTCGCATTAAAAAAAAAAGGTGTAAACAGGCGCTCCACCTTTTGCATACCATTTCAGTCTGAAACTTATGCACATACGAAGCGGTTTCTAGATGGCTAGCTCCACTAAAGAATGGGCCCTGTTAAGATTTAGTTAGCGGTTTCCCTAAAAATACAATTTAGTTAGAGGTTCTCATAACCAGCAATTTCATTTTGCTGCAGTGATGCTTTCTTTCCCTTTTATTGTGCACAATAGGTAGATGTAAGTCGCTTGAATTTATAATTTGGGTCAGTCGAATTTCAAGTGAAGGAATTAATAGCCGAAGAGAAGGAAAGAAGGAAGGAGCTCGCCGAAGAAGTCTCTGGGTCTATCTTAGGGTGGCAGGCAACCCCATCATCTATCTTAGGGGTGTGGTGCAGGTTCGTCGGAAAAAACTTGCCATCGCTGGGGCTAGAGGGATGGCCGGGGACGGTGAAGCATGGCGGCGGGCGGCTGTTGAGGGGAGGGCGGGGCGGCAAGGCTGGCGCTGGCGGTGTCTGGCGGTCCGTGAGGGCAGCTGGGGAAGAAGCCGTCTGGAGGTTGAAGAAAGGATTCGATTGTTCATTTTGTATTGGATGGCCGGAAAGAATCGACTGGCCTAGTTTAAGTTTTTAGTCGACTTACACCTAGCCACTTCCTTTATTGTGTTTCTGTGCCACTCTGCCTTTTTTCCCAGCAACGGACCTTCCGTCAATTTTCAATGAAGAATCTGCCAAAGTCTACACAGTACCAACAAACAGTAGAAAAAGAAACAGTTTTACTAAAAATCAGTCGTCTGTTTTCGTTTTCAATTTGGCTTCAGGTCGTTTTTTCAGTCGTCCATTTTGTTCTAAGATCTGCGTTGGTCTGGTGATCTATTCGGGCCCGCTTTGTCTCAATTGGTCTCAATGGACCCGTTATGGTTATTTTCGCACCCGATACGCTCTGTTTTTTCGAGGTCGCGTGGAGGCTCTGATCTCTTCTCCAAATCCACGCAGGAGGCGACGAGCTCCGGGCGACGGCGGCCTCCCGTTCTTCTCTCCATTTGCTACCCCTCTCCTTCAGCATGTGCTTCCCTTCCATGGCGCCTTCTCTCTCTCTCTCTCTCTCTCTCTCTCTCTCTCTCTCTCTCTCTCTCTCTCTCCCTCTCCCTCTCCCTCTCCCTCTCCCTCTCCCTCCCGCTCCCGCTCCCTCTCCCTCTCCCTCTCCCTCCCTCCCTCCCTCCCTCTCATGGGCCATGGCGCCCCTCCCTCCCTTCCCATGGCACGCCTCCCTCTCCCTCACATGTCGCCACTCTCCCTCCCTTCTTCCTATGGCGCCTCATACCTCTGTATTTTGGTGTCTGTCCCTCTCTTTAGAACCATAGAACGCAAGCAGGTCTCAAATCCTAATTCTATCTATCTTTTTCTAGGTTAATTCGGGTTCACTTTTGCAAATCTGCAGCAATAAGTCCTAATCCATTTCTGCTGTTACAGGTTGATCGGAGTTCAGTTTTGCAAGTCTGCGGCAGTCAATTAAAAAGAAGGTGACACCAATGCTATGTGATGTGACATTTTGTGCTACCATGTACTCAATTTTTTTTAATGTGAAAGTTATGTTATCTTGTAAAGATAGTATAATACATATACTAGGTACTAGATGTTTTGTTTTGATTCATGGTCTCCATGAATGTTGTAGTCTTGTGTGACATTCTGCACATATGAAATCTGCAGCAATTTGGTATAAGCAGTACCCTGAATCACATAATTTGAGGTGTTCCCTCTTATTTTATTATCTCCCTATACCTTTCTCAAGTTTTTTTTGGTCACGCAGGTCCCTGTTTCTCGGTCATTATGCTTGTAAGCGAGCGTGCATGTCAGTGTTTGTTGCTTCCTTAGTCCAATTTTTCAATAATCAGAAAGTTTAATTGCAGCTTTATATAGCTTATGTTGTAGTCTAAATACGCCCCATCTTTTTTCTCGGTATCTACCGTTTTCTTCAGTATTTTGTCTTTCACTTTAGTGTATCACTTTATCTTACATTCTCTCACTCTTAAGTCTATGCTTCTTCTTCCCGTAGAAATATGGGGTGGGCTTTAGGCCCATCTAACAATTTTAGAAAATGAGAAGTTTAGTCCCACCCCGCTAGTGGAGAAGGAGTTGGACCTCTTTATAAGGGATTCTCTTTCACATGCTATTGGAGCTTGAGAATAGAAGAGGCCATCGCGCACTCCTCCTCCGCTGCCCGCCATCCGCCGCGCCGCGCCGCGGGAATGAGCCGAGCCGAGCTCACACCTATGCGCTTATTTTTGCCGATCAGTAACGGAGAGTTTCTGACAGCGGGGCCACGATCTGAGACGTTGGATCGTGGGCTCGGACGTGGGTAAGTGTGAGGCGTCTCCTAACCCTAGCCGTCACGCGAAACAGATCGCATCTCTGCCTCCACGCCCACTGTCGTTCCTTTGCTGCTGCTGCTGCCGGCGACTCCATCCCGTTCGCCGTGTACACGGTCGACGGGAGAGCAGGTCTCCGAAACCCCGCCTCTTCGGATCCTGTACGGGAGAGGGGCGATTAGGTTTTTGGGAAGTGACTACGCGACTGCTCGCCTCTGTTCGTCTACTTCCTCTATGTCCGCGTCGCCCTCGTCATCACCATGTCCACCGACGCCGAACGTGCCGCCGCCGAGAAGATCGGAGCCGATAAGAAGGCCGCCGAGGACGCCCTGCTGCCGCCACCGCCGGCGCGGCTTCTACATTGCCTACTGGAGGGTATAATGCGTTTATCCCGCTCCTGTTTATTTCCGTATTAGCAGTACTAGCATTATGTGTAGATGTGTCTACTGTTTGCATAGTACGTGCTTATCTAGATCAGAATCAGTATATCGTTAATGCTGTCAATGCCATGCTAGTGATTTATTTATGGATTAAATTAGTCGAAAAATTGCCTATTTACTCAACAATACAAAAACCTAATGTGTGTAGGAATTTTTCGGCAAGTGGCTTTGCCGCTGCACTGAAACCGTTGCACTGAAACCGGATAAGTTTACCGGTACGTACTTTAAGCGTTGGCAGAGTAAGACCACTTTATGGCTCACGGCTATGAACGTATTCTGCGTCGCCGGTGTCTCTTTCATAGGAACGATTGCTCCTGAACAGGAGAAGGCGTTCAGGGAGGCCACCGTCGTATTTCTCGAAGCAGTTCTTAGCATGATCAGAGATAAGTTGGTTGACGCATATTTACATGTGCATGTTGCCAAAGACTTGTGGGAGGCGCTCGAATCTAAATTCGTGGCCACCGATGCTGGGAGCGAGATGTATATTATAGAACAGTTCCACCATTACAAGATGGTTGAGAACCGTCCTGTATCGGAGCAGACTCATGAGATAATATGCATCGTTAAGGAGCTTGAGCTTCTTAAGTGCGATTTACCGGGCAAGTTTGTCGCGGGATGTATAGTCGCTAAGCTCCCTAATTCGTGGAGAAACTTTGCTACCACTCTGAAACATCAGAGGCATGAATTCTCAGTAGAGGATGTCATCAGCCATCTGAGTGTTGAACAGAATTCCAGGACAAATGACTCGCACGGAAAAGGGGCCGAAGGAACTTATGTCGCCAACATGGTGCACCAGAGGAACTTCAATTCCCACAAGCCCAAGAGAAAGAATGGGGTCCAACAGAATACCGACTTTAAGAAGAAGGGCAAGAAGACCTTCAAGAAGAACAAGAAGGATGATGGCTGCTTCACTTGTGGTTTGGTTGAACATTGGGCCAACAAGTGACCAAACAAGTATAAGAAGCCAGGACAGGACTCCAAGTCTGTCAACATGATTGTGGGCAATAATGAGAATGGTGCATCTGGGTATGGTAATTTATTTACTGTTTTTTCAGTGTTTCAGCCCACCGATTGGTGGGTGGACACAGGTGCACGTGTTCATGTGTGTGCTGACATTTCATTGTTTTCTTCTTACCAGGTCATAGGCCACGGATTCGTATTGATGGGGAATGACGCGAGTGCTTCTGTTCATGGTGTTGGCACGGTCGATCTGAAGTTTACTTCAGGAAGGATCGTGCAGCTGAAGAACGTGCAACATGTCCCCGCCATCAAGAAGAATCTCGTTAGTGGCTCCCTTCTATGTAGAGAAGGGTTTAGGTTGGTTTTCGAGTCTAATAAATTAGTTCTTACTAAGTATGGGCAATTTGTTGGAAAAGGTTATGAGAGCGGAGGGATGTTTCGTCTTTCCCTCGCAGATTTTTGTAATAAAGTCGTGAATCATATTCATTCAAGTGTTAATGAATCTGAAGTTTGGCATTCACGTCTTTGTCACATTAGTTTCGGTGTTAGGACGCGGCTAGCCAAGTTGAATTTAATCCCGAATTTCATTTTAGCCAAAGGTTCTAAGTGCCTTTCATGCGTGCAAGCTAAGCAACCTCGCAAGCCTCACAAGGCTACGGAGAAGAGACACTTGACACCATTAGAACTCATACATTCTGATATTTATGAGATGAATGGTGTGTTGACTAAAGGTGGAAAGAAAAACTTCATGACATTGATAGATGATTCCACTAGATATTGCTATGTGTATCTGTTAAATACTAAAGATGAGGCTCTACACTACTTTAAAATCTATAAGGCAGAAGTTGAGAATCAACTTGAAAAGAAAATCAAACGAGTCCGATCAGATCATGGTGGAGAGTACTTCTCGAGTGAGTTTGATTCCTTTTGTGCGGAACACGGCATTATTCATGAGAGGACGCCTCCCTGCTATTCACCCCAGCCAAACAGGGTTGCCGAGCAGAAAAACCATACTCTAACTGATTTGATTAACGCCATGTTAGATACATCGGGTTTATCCAAGGCATGGTGGGGGAAGGCTATATTGACGGCATGCCATGTCCTGAATAAAGTTCCGACAAAGGATAATGAGATCACTCCCTATGAGAAATGGGCAAAGAGAAGGACAACACTCTCGTACTTGCGTACTTGGGGCTGTTTTGCCAAAGTCAATGTGCCGATCCCCAAAAAAGCGTAAGCTTGGACCCAAGACTGTGGACTGCGTTAATTTGGGCTACGCTAAGAACAACGTTGGCTATAGATTTCTAGTAGTGAAATCTGAGGTACCTGACCAGATGGTCGGTACAATTATGGATTCTAAGGATGCAACATTCTTCGAGGATATTTTTCCTATGAGAGATATGCAAAGCACTTCTAGACAGGAACCTAAGGAGACTCCTGAGCCTGCCATTCTTATGGAATATTATGAACAAACACATGATGAAAATCCTGAGGAGGATGACGAGGAAACCCTTGGTAGGGGAAAGATACAAAGGACTGCAAAGACCTTTGGAAGGACATATGAGGAAGCGGAGCGGTCGGGAAGTACTTGCAGTGATCGAAGGTTAGCAGAACGAAGAAGTGGGAAAAAAATTCTCCAGCTCGGCGAACAAGCGAACCAATCGTGCCCCCCGCTCAAGGTGTCTAGCGATATCGTCGCTAATCATCCGGGGATGGTGCCCGGTACCAATCCTGCAGATTACCTGCCCGACGATGCACATTTTGATATAATGGAGGTGGACGAACACAAATACCGGCACGGGAAGCCTCTCGTCAAACCTGGTCATCCTCCTCTAACAACGATAATGCGAAGATTCCATGAGTGGTACATGGACACCTGCAGCGAGTCTGGGAAGGATACTTTGACGCTGAGAGTTAAAGAGGAGCACGACCTCGTTGGAATTGATCTGTTGTCTGTTCCATTTGATGAGTTCTTCCAGTTTTTCAATCAAAAGGCCCTCGATAAAATAATCGTCACTTGCTACTGTCTGTAAGTACTACTTCTGTAATTAAGTCTCTATATATAGCTCAGCTCTTTCATTGCATGTATATATAATTATCCTCACTATATTATGCAGATTGAAAATCGTCGAATGCAAAAAATCACAAATCTATGATATTGGGTTCATTAACACAAATCTCATAGATGAATGGACGATTAAATATAATGCCAAAGAAACCGAGGCCAACTTGCTACAATCGTTGCTTCGAAATCAAAACAAAGATAAAATACTCTTTCCTTACAACTTCAAGTGAGTGTTACTGTCTTGTGCATATTCGGTTTCCCTTATTACTCGAGGTTATAGTAATGTAATTGATGAGTTATGCATTCATGCGCAGCTTCCACTTTATTCTCCTAGAGATTAAGCTTGAGCAGGGACTAGTAACCGTCTTAGACTCGAGACGAAAAGATCCCAAGGAGTATGCGGCCATGACTAAAATGCTCGAGAAGTAAGTTCAATCGATCGTTATCGCACCATATCGGCAACTTTGTTCATTTCCTGATATCAAGTAATTGTTTTCTTTGTCTGGCAGGGTTTGGAAAGAGTTCACCGCTAAAGTTCCGGGACTGCCGGGGGAGCTCCGATTTACACACCCGAAAGTAAGTACCACTAGCTAGTTCCGCGCATCTCCCATTGATTCTAGCTAGTTTCATCAATACCATTTAGCATGCTTGCTTATCAGTTTGATTGACCTCTATTTCTTGTAAAGTGGTTGTGGCAGGAAGGCGGGACTGATTTTTGTGGATACTACATTTGCGAGTTCATCCGCCACACGACCTGTGAGCGGGGCTACTCTGAAAAACAATATGAAGTGTGTAATCAATAATATTCACAATTTTATTTTATTATCATCATTTGTGTTGAGTTTCATTCATATATATGTATTGATCCCCTTCTTCAAATTAGACGTGGCAGATGCGGGATGAACTCCTACCACAAGATCGCATAAAAGCAATTCAAGAGGAATTGGCGGGATTCTTTCTTGACCACGTCATCAATAAAGCCGGAGAATACCATGTGGAACTTGACATCAGATGTTAGGGATTGTAAGAGATCTTATATTGTATATATGTAGCTAGTAGCGTTGGATAGATATACGAAAACTTGTTGTTCGACCAATCTCTCGGAGAAGGAGGAGGTCGATCATTTCTCTCTGTATATATATGTTCATGACGATCTTGTATACTTAATGGTTTCCTTCATTTCCTTACTAGCTAGCGTGTCGCGAGTTCTCTCTATACGTATAGTACGTAGCGTCGACCAAGCACGGAGATAACAGAGGTCACTTCTCTCTATTACCTAGCTAACACAATATATGAAACCCCTAAACTAACCCTACAAAACCCCCAAAACCCCCCTCCCTTTAAAAAAAAACCCCAGCCCCTGAACTGCTGACGCGTGGATGCTTTTTGGTCCCGGTTGGTGCTATCAACCGGGACAAAAGGCCCTCCTGCCTGGGCAAGCCGCAGCGGCCACGTGGAGCCCATCTGTCCCAGTTCGTAGGCGAACCGGGACTAAAGGTATTGGGCTTTAGTCCCGGTTCCAGAATCGGGACAAATGGGCCTCTGGAACCGGGACAAATGTGCCTTTTTCTACTAGTGGTTGTAGCCCTTTCGATAATAAGAGTGTTGAACCCAATGCGAAGCTAAATGTAAAATTCATATTCTCTCAAGTTCTATTGACCATCGATACAACTCTGTGCACGCTAACAGTCGCTTTACCTAAAACAAGAATAAAACTACTTTGCAAGTGTAATGCGATAGGTTTCCAAAATAATATAGAACATGTAAATAAAAGTTAGGTGTTGTTTTAAATAAAGAACAATATAGTAAATAATGCGAGTGTGGAAAAGTGGTGGTAGGATGTGCAAAATTGTCCTTAGGCAATTGAATATGACACGGTAGTGATACTTATCATACTTATGAGGGAGAGGCTTAAGCTAACACACTTTCCGTACTTAGATCACATGTTCTTATGATTGAAACACTAGCAAGAATCCGCAACTAATAAAGATTCATTAAGGTAAAACACAACCATAGAATTAAGTTAAAAGTCCCCTTTGATCTCATATGCAACTTAGTCTTCTAGTCACTCTAGCAACCCACTATAAGCAAATCATTAACATATTGCAGCACCCTACAGCGGGGATCCCACACCCTTGCCTAACATGGCGTGCACCATATAGGACATCATCATAGTAACATACAACTCATATCAACCATACCATACCACAATTATCCCACATGACAAAAATAAACTACTCAAACATAATAGAGGTGCAATACATCATCAGATAGGAATATATAACATCAAACATAATAGTAGGGGATTACAACGGGTTGCAGGAGAGTGGACCGCTGCTTATAGAGGGAGGAAGGTGATGGAGGTGTGATGAAGACGGCGGTGTTGTTGGAGATGATTGTCATCATGATGGTTCCCCCAGCGGCGCTTCGGCGCCACCGAGAGAGAGGGGGAGAGATCTCCCCTCCTTCTTTTTCTTGCTTGGCCTACCCCCTATATGGGAGAAGGCTTCCCC
Source organism: Thinopyrum elongatum (assembly GCA_011799875.1). Lineage (NCBI taxonomy): Eukaryota > Viridiplantae > Streptophyta > Magnoliopsida > Poales > Poaceae > Thinopyrum > Thinopyrum elongatum. The sequence goes on along the minus strand of CM022303.1, from coordinate 50,375,940 downwards.
CTCTGGTCCTTGGATGCCATGGCTCCTGGAGGGTGGGAGCCCCTCCGATATTGGATTTCTCTCTCCGTTTTCTTCTCTGTTTCCTCTAGGGTTTTCTGGATGAATACTGTTTCTTAAGTGGCCAGAGTTCCGTAACTCCGACCGGGCTGAAATTTGAACACGATTTGTTTCTCATAATTAGCTTCCTTGTGTCCGAAGGAGAGCTTTAGAAGCTTCACGGTGTGCCCACAAGCCTGCCCCCCACGCCCCTAGGAGGCGCCCCCTAGGCTTGTGGAGCCCACGAGGCTCATCCTACGTTGATTCTTGCACCCAGAATCATGTGCATTCCAAAAAAATCATCGTAAATTTTCATCGTGTTTGGACCTTCCTAGATATGGATTTTCTACGAAACCAAAAACATGCAAAAAATAGGAACTGGTAAATGGCACTAGATCAATAGTTTAGTCTAGAAAAATAATATATATTGTTACCAAAAATATGTGAAGTGGTATGATAATAGCATGAAACAATAATATATATATATATATATATATATATATATATATATGTCAGAGACGTATCAATGGTGTTTCGAGGGATGGTTCTAGGGGTTTACTGTTCATGGAACACATGCAATGAACAAGTGTCGGGTTACAAGAACAGCTGCCACAGAGGGTTTAAGAGTAGACATGTGGCAGAGGATGATTACTCCAAGGCCGTGCTCAAGGAGGCATGCAATGTTGAAGTTTGCAATGCGGATCGACACTTTGGGCTGGAGAACTTCATCATCATCGTCCAGTTCATTGTGATTGTAGTGTTGTTTTGTTGGTGTGATAGTGTGTAAGATGTAGTTGATAAGCTCACCACGTAAGGTACAAGGTAACTACACCTCTCTGCCTGTATGCAACCGAACAACATGCACTAGTATGAACACAGCCAGTGCGAGCAACCAAACACGGTGCATAGAGTCGTTGCTACGATGCAGGGAAAGGGGATGCTAGCAACCAATCAACATGCAGATGCTGGTCTTTTGCCTGCATTAGCTTAACCAGGCTCACTTGGGACAAGTATGCAAAGTGACAAAAAACCATGTGAGCAACCAAACACGTCATAACAAGTCGAAGTGCCATGTTGGTCAACAAAGCACCAGTTCTCGCACTTCCTGACTTCACTCAGTCGTTCGTGGTGGGAGCAGATGTATGTCAGATGGTGTGTGCGCTGCCTTGTTCTAGAAAGATCATCAAGTGGCTTATCTAGGTAAAGCATTATGCCGACATACGAAAAAGAGTGGTAGGCAAAACCATCGTAAAACGGGGAGGTGTGCGATAGTAGAGGACGAATCAACTGCAAGCAAGTACAATAGGAGTATGGTTGGATGGTTAGATGGACTGTGGTATCACCAGCCCATCAGGGTTCAAGTCCTGGTGCTCGCATTTGTTTCTGGATTTATTTCAGGATTTCCGGCGATGCGCATTCAGTGGGAGGATTCCCGTCGATGACGAGGTGCCTACGGTGACTTCGTAAATTTCAAGATGATATGCTGGCTCAGTCTTTCGGAGGTGCTCATAGGGGTAAGGTGTGCGTGTGTATGTTTATAGGGGTGAGTGTATGCGCGTGTATATGAGCGCCTGCGTCTGTACTGTGTTAAAAAAAACATATAGTAGCAGAGCAAGAGGCGCAATGGCTGTTTCCAGACGTGGTCGCAAGGACATGAAAGGTTCAGTCGAGTTGTGTTAAGTTTGAATTAAGGGGATATTATTGAAAATAATCCGCACTTTTGTATTTGATTTTTTTTGTGAAAATTCAAATCTATTATCAAAGTTCACTGAAAGTACAAAGCATCTCAAACTTGATAGAAATTACATCGAGATTTCAAGACCACTGAACGACCATTCGAAGAAGAACCCGTCTACGTGCCATTGTCGTGGTTTCCCTACCAGAGCTGGCTTGAGCTTGTCGATGGCAGTCGGGAAGTCTTCGTGCACGTGCCTCTAAGGGCCAGTGCCCTGGAGCCGCGGTCATCGCCGTTGAACTCTTAAATAGATCCGAAACACCTGACACCAATCTCGCCACAAGGCAAAAAACCCTAACCTCACCGTCCCAAGAGGACGGCAGGAATCTATGTTGGAGCTCGATTGACTATGTCCAAATGGACGAACTCGAGAAGGATCGGAGCCCGGAAAACCAACTCGAAGAAGAAGCTTCGCCATCCGTCTGAGGGCCGCACTTACGAGGACTAGAAAACCCTAACGTAAACTACTAACCAGAGCGGAGACATCGGAATTCCCGTCCTCGCCTCCGTCCGCCGGAGCGGTAGGCAGAGGGGAGGCGAATCTACGGGCTCGACGGTGAAGCGTGGAGGGGAGAGTTTGCCCTAGCCGCCAAGGGATGGGGAAGGAGAAACTTGGTGGGAAGATGTATTTGAGTTTGTTTAGAGTTGATGAAAAATCCAGTTTCCATCGAGTCATGGCTTGCATATCATCTTGAGATTTACGAAGTCACCGTAGGCGCCTCGTCGTCGACAGGAACGTCTCCTCCCACTGAATGCGCATCACCGGAAATTCTGAAATAAATCCAGAAATAAATGCGAGCATCAGGATTTGAACCCTGATGGGCTGAGGATACCACAGCCCTTCTAACCATCCAACCACAGGTTAGTTCGCGCGAGAGTCAAGAACTAGGAGTCATAGTTCGAGTCAGCTTTAGATTGCTAGGTTAGCTATAGTTCGGTCCTATATTCTGTACTATATGTGATCATATACGCTGTACTTACAACATACGAAATCAGAAGGAAATAAGAGCACAGGAGCGACACGTTCCGGTTGGAATAAATCGCTCCGTGTCGAATCGACCCAGCAGCATATATATCGATTGAATCGCTACGGAAGTATTCCCCAGAAATACGCCGTCGAGCTCTGCGTCAACACGTACGCCTACTCGGTTTGTGCGCACGGTGACATATATCGATTGGCAGCGCATTGATCGAATCGAAAAGAAGAATTATTCTTCCGCTGCGCTGCTTCTTCTTCTACTTCTTCGGCACGCCAAACATGGTGCAGGTGCAGCCGGACGACGTGGCCTTGATCGTTTCTTTCGCTGCTTTGTGCTGGTCGGCGTGGAGGTACCGCAGCGTCGACCCCACGGCTGATCTGCTGCCTCGGCGCCCCTACAGACTGAGGACCTTGGACGCCGGCAGTGTTGATCCGGTCATCGGCCGCGACAACGAGATCGACCGCGTCATCTGCATCCTCTGCGGCCGGACCAAGAACTGTGCCGCGCTCGTCGGAGCCGCGGGAGTCGGCAAGACCGCCATCGTCGAGGGCCTCGCCAAACGCATCGCCGCCGGGACGGTACCTGACCTTCTCGTTGGAGCCCGCATCGGGGTGCTTGATGTCGGGGCGATGATCGCTGGGACCAACTTGCGCGGCATGTTCGAGCAGCGCTTGAAGGAAGCCATCAAGCAGGCCGAGGACGAAGGGGGCAAATTGATCCTCTTCATAGACGAGATGCACATGCTCATTGGCGCAGGCGATCAAAGCGGCACCACGGACGCCGCCAACATCCTCAAGCCGGCGTTGGCCCGTGGTCACATCCGCTGCATTGGTGCTACCACCTATCAAGAGTATTACAGGTACGTTGAGCGGGATGCGGCGCTCGAGCGGCGGTTCCAAAAGGTTGAGGTCGGGGAGCCGAGCATGCGAACGACGGTTGCCATCCTGCGGGGGCTGAAGCACAAGTACCAAGACCACCATGGCTTGAAAATTGACGAGGAGGCGCTTGTTGCTGCTGTAGAGCTTGCTGCCCGTTATATTACTGGTAAGTTTGTGAAATCGTCAAGAATTGATATGAATTACTCTTGCAAATATGTGCATCTAGATAAAAGTTGTGAATTTTTTGGTGCCAGGTCGCAAATTTCCTGATAAAGCAATTGATCTCATCGACCAGGCATGCACTACCGTAAAGTTGCGCGTCGGCAAACAAAGAGAAATAAATGCACCGGGGGAGCTACTCGTTGGTCCAGCTCATGTCACACAGGTCATTCATAATCACATATTCTGAACGCTTCCTATTATTTCATTATTATATGCTCTTAATTACTATTTTCAAATACTGCTTGAAGGTTGTGAGCCGATGGACTAGAGTTCCTGTCACTACACTTGATCAAGACGAGGAAAAGCTGGCCCATTTAGTAGATAGATTGCATGAGCGGGTTGTTGGCCAGAATGAAGCAGTTAATTTGGTTGCGCAAGCAGTGCTAGGTTCTAGGGTAGGTCTTGATAAATTTGATCAACCGATATGTTCTTTCCTCTTTTTGGGCTCGACCGGTGTTGGAAAGACAGAGCTTGCCAAAGCTCTTGCCGAGAAGCTATTTAACAACGAGAAGATGTTAGTTCGCTTTGACATGTCTGAGTATGCTGAGAGTGGATCTTTGTCACATCTCATTGGAGGATCACGAAGGTATAACTTGTACACTTTTTGCATATGTATTTCTCTTTGACACTCCATCATCATGCCTCACGTCTTGGTTTCCCTTCCTAAAGCTATGAAGAAGAGGGACAACTCTCAGAGAAAGTCAGGCGCCAACCATATAGTGTTATCCTTTTTGATGAAGTGGATAAGGCAAATTCCTCGATTATCAATGTTTTTATTCAACTCCTCGATGATGGTATGTTGATTGATGGAAAAGGACGGAACGTAGATTTCAAGAATACAATCATCATTATGACTTCAAATCTAGGATCAGAGCACCTGTTAAATGGACTGACCGAAGAAAGCACAATGGAAAATGCACGTGATCTTCTCATGAAGCAGGTCGGTGAATCCCAAATTCTCTCCCTTGTAATCTCATCGATGAATTTTCACAAAAAAAATGTCATCGGTGAATGATCATCATATATAATACTTGTTCTTGCAGGTTGAGAAACACTTCAAGCCTAGTCTTATCAACAGACTGAGTGAAATTGCAATATTTGAACCGCTTTCACGCAACGAACTTAGGGAGATTGCAAATATCCAAATTAAGAGAATCGTTGCCATGATGGCTAATAAGGGATTTTCTTTATGTGTGACTGATGCCGCCTTGGAAGTAATTTTATCGGAATCACACGACACAGTAAGCATACCTTCTTATATCTCTTTTTTTTTACGACAAGCATAGCTTCTTATCACAATCATCACTACAAGATAAAGATCTAATATCCAGTTTTAAAAAGGAAAATGCTGATTGGATGCTCTTTTGACTAAATATGATGTAAACCATAGAGTAGCATCACCTTGTCATCCTCAGGCTAGTGGGCAAGTTGAATTGACTAATAAAGAAATTAGATATCTCTGTAACCCGTCGTTTCTGAATATAGGGGTACGGCGCAAGGCCTTTAAAGAGGTGGATGCGGAAGCATGTGACAGCAATTCTTTCAAATATGTTGGTCAATGGGGAAGTATGTAAAGGCTCAACGATCTCCATTGATGCTAGGGACGATAGGAGGGGGTTGAAGTACCAAGTCCTGAATGAGCAGGAGATGGAAGAACCATGAGGGGAGATATGTTGTAGGAGTCACTCCTATAACAAAAGACGGAAAAAGAAGATGAACATGAATATAGAGCGGCAGCTGACATGTTGGGCAGAATATGTGGGTTGTTACTGATCTACCCAGGTTTATAGTTTATTACGTTTGCTTTAGGGAAAATTTTAACATGCTCCCTCTTACCCCTTCTTTTTACATCTGAGGTAGACCACTAATTAATGAGATCAACGGCTCAAATTTAATAGTATATACTCTTATCTCTCATGTGAAAGGAGGAGGTAAGAGGGAGCATGTTAAAACTGCTCTTGCTTTAGATTTATATTTCAGTAGATAGGAAATGATCAAATGCATGATCACTGTTTTTTCTTCTGTTAATAAAAACAGAAATTAAACCAATCAGTTAAGCCTCAGCTTGAGCTGACTCAACAACTCAATGCTTTTTGGGTGCATAATCGGTCAAGTATCTGTTGCCCATGGAGAAGTGGAAGCGTTCGTCCTTCACAAGCCGCTGCTCCCAGGATCAAGTAACTAAAGCTTGCAGACCGACCTCCGTGCATGCTTGCTGACCCGGCACAACAATACACCCTTTGGGCCCAGCGGCGGCATCTGGGGTGGAAGAGGAACGCCACGCTATACCATACAGGAGGATCATCCGCCATACGTGTATGACAAGGGAGGGAAGAAAAAGAGGAAGCCGATTAGTTACCTAGACTGAGGAAGCGTTGAACACTTTGTTTCAGTCCAAATCTCTATTTATCTTTTGTCAGTCTACTTTAGATCACGTCTGAACAAATCATGGATTAGAACGTGAGGATCAAGGCAAGAGTATTTCATTAGTTTAAAGACGATTTACATGTTAGCTCCGCCCTAGGCACCACACATACTGCAAGGCATTTGAAAACGCCTAAGGTGTCCAACAAAAAAATTCTTTTTTTGCAAGGATACGTCCAAGGTAGGACGTATCAGTAGCATAGAAGATGGCAAAATATCACCCGGTTTCCGGCTACAACGCCCTCAAGAAATGATGGCCAGTAAACGGTAATGTGGACTACTCGCCTATCGCCCACCTATCTACCAGAAATCCCTTTAGAAGATTATAGAAGGAAATAACCCAGCTAGTCGCCAATTTGCAGCCTCCTCCTGAATCCTGTGCAGAACCTCGTCTCTGACCGGCGCGGTATTGTTGAAGATGTTTGAGCAGGTGTTCAATATGTTTTCGGGCTTCAACCTCCGCTGAAGCAGGTTTGGTTCGCTTTCAACAAATCGCATCCTGAGGTTGCAGCCATTGCTCGAGGTTCCACATCCATCTGTTAGACTTAACCTTGTTGTTTAATTTTTCATCATGTTTTATTTCTGAGTTCTGCATGTAGTTGAAGCTGTGGTGGTGTGTGCACATCAGAGTTGTGTTTCACGTGTGCACACAATGCAAAGCTAATTTGTTTAATCAGTAGTTAGTTGCATGCCTAGTTAGTGGGAGGAGTGGTTCACACGCATGCATGGTTTATAAAAATTGTCTACCATGAGTCATTTCTTAGCCTTATCTTCAATAACTAGTCATTTCTAAAAATATGGTGAGACATATTGTGCTAAGAGATCATCTCTTGTCTTCTCTTAAATAAGACAAGACAATCTTTTTCTTATGAGTTCTCTCTTCTCCATCTCATCATTTATGCTACGTGACACTTCTAAGATAGCACCATCGTACATGCCCTTAGTTGAGGACCTGGTAATCACCAGCGTTGTGTCTCCATGAGTGAGGAGATCGGCCAAAACTTAGTGGCCAGAGAGGTGGTTAGTTAGTTGCCGTTTGTACCGGCTAGTGTAGCTGGTCGTGGTTCAAGCCGTTGTGTGGCTGGGCTGCGTGCGCGCACTACTAATAGGATTGTAACAAGTTTATTTGTGTTGAGAAGAGAACAAGGTGAAAAGGCACAAGTGTGCGTGCCTCAAACCCCTGTGTGTTCCTCTGCGTGTGTGTCTTCTTCAACCTCTAGTTCGTGTGCGTGTGTGTTGTTCCTTCTTCCTCATTCAGAAACCCAACATCATCCACCCATGGATGGTGGAAAAAGATCTCACGTCGTCTTTGCAACAAGCAGCTTCTTCACCTGTTTGTGCTACCTTCGCTTGTGGCATGACATCTATGGAAGGACGGAACCACATGATGTTTGATGATCAAACTATATATCACATGACGCTGTGGTGACATTCATTAGAGATGATCTCCTGTCTATTGATCAGGTATTCAGGAAGTAGTTACTAGATGTACATGGTCTTTTTTCCTTTGCTTCTCTGACTGAATTCAGTCTGTACAGTTTCCCCACCTACTTTTTAATGAAAAGTAGAGCCCATATGTGGTTCCGGTCAAAAGAAAAGGAGCCCAGTAAACTGGCATGCAAGAATCAACACACGTGAGTGTCAAACGGAAGCACACCTGCAAATAATACATGATAGTTTGACGAGTACTTTAGCTCTCTATTTTTCAGTTTGTTCCCTAATTAAGGTATTGTAGCAACTTTTAGTAAGACATGTGTCACTTGTTACTAAAGCGTTAAGCAATGCTGTGTATTTTTGAGAAAAGTAAAGCAATGTTGTTGATCTGTGATTCTTAGGTAGGGAGACGATACGATGACACAGAACAAATAGGGAAAATAAGTATAGTTATTCCCACATAACAAAGAACAAAGAGAATCCCACCACCCAATTCCTCCCCCCCACCCCCCCCCCCCGCGCAAAAAAAAAACGTTAAGAGTATGTGCATAGTAAATAGAAAAGGTCTCACAACCCTCGTGGAATAATTCACACATCAGGTAAAACATCAAGAATAATATAACACAAATTGATTGCATAATATGATATGGTCATTTGTTGTCGTGCCAGAGAACCAAAACAAATCTTGTTTGGGTTGCCGTTTTTTTCCTTGGTTTGTTATGAAAAAGTTAGGTCGAATAATCTCTCCCTTGGAGCAGCGAAACTTTGACCACGCATGTGTTAGAAATTTAGGGTTTGTGGTCTACCCCCTATTCAGCATAGAGTCCAGATCAAATTATCAACCACGATCATGTTTGTCTGTTAACGGATTCTACCCGTTATGTCCCCGGAGCACGCGCTTGTGAGCAACGCGCCATAATAGAGTGTAAATTCCTTTAATTACGTAGATCAACATTAGGGCTGTAATCTAACTATACGATCTACTCCCTCTGTTCCAAATTACTTGACCCAAATTTATCTAGACACGGATGTATCTAGACACTAAACAAGTATAGATACATCCGTATTTAGACAAATTCACGTCAACTAATTTGGAACGGAGAGAGTAGCTCCTTCCAATTATCAGTGTACCCGGGTAGTCTTTCCAATATAAATAGTATATTGTATTCCACTGATAATCGACCAGCTTCCTTAAGCATACATTACTTAAGTACGTTCCAGCAAGTGATAATTCCATGATAATCATGTAAAGTAATTCCATGCATAAATACATGTATAATTCCATAATGAGGTATTCCGAATATTAGTAATTCCTAGTAATTTGAATATAGTTGCAGGACACATAATTCCAACAGCATGATGCTACCTCCTATAAGAATTAATAAAAAAGTATTTTTCTGCTATGCGTCTGGTGCGTTTCTTAAGTATTATTCGATCCCTTATAATGCCACTAGCCTCCACATGAAGTACGTAATAAACACAATATTTATTTGGGAATGGGCACGTTATGAAGTGGAGCATGCGCTATTTGGGATGGCGCCTTCCAAGGACACCGGAGCTGATGGCTTTAATGCCGCGTTTTACCAGCGTCCCCAGCCCATGATCAAAGATAATGTGTCGTGGGCGATCCTTGATTTTCTGAATGGGCGCCATATACCAGAACTGGTGAACAAAACGGTAATCATCCTCATTCCGAAGGATAAATATCCTAGAAACATAACTCAATATAGACCTATGTTTCTATGTAATGTTATATAGTATAAACTTTGCTATAAGTTCTGCCATTTGGCTGGTCATTATCAGACAGCCCAACACAGGGACGAAGGTAGAAAAAATGGGCACTGATGTATGACCACTATAGGACGGACTATGATGGGGTGTCCATACTACAGTACGCGGATGATACAATTATTTTCAGGGAACATGATATGGCAAAAGCTAGAAATATGTAACTAGTTCTATTTCTTTTTGAACAACAGTCTGGTTTAGAAATAAATTTTAATAAGTGTGAACTGTTCTGCTTTGGGCGCGTCAAGGAAGAACAGAGAAATTATAGCCGGTGTTCAGTTGCGAGTTGGGATCCCTACCATTTAGTTACCTGGGAATCCCAATTCAGCACCATAAATTAACCAACAAAGAATATAGTGCATTGAAGATCGATTTGAGAAGAAGCTAAGTTGTTGGAAGGGCAAGCTTATGTCTTATGGTGGTCGACTAATTCTAATAAATTATGTGCTTATAAGTATGTCGATGTTCCTATTATCCTTCTTTGAAGTACCCGTGGGGGTACGGAAAAGGTTGGACTTCTATCAATCACGATTTTTTTGGCAAAATGATGAGAATACATCAAAGTACATGCTAATCAAGTGGGATATAATTTGTATGCCGAAATACCAAGGGGGCTTAAAGTAAAGAACTGGTGCCTGTTTAGTAAATGATTATATAGGTTATCTGTACAAGGGGGTGGTGTGTGTGGATACAGTTATTGCGTCGAAAGTATTTACAGTCCAAAACCCTACCACAAGTCAAGGCACAGCCGAATGATTCTCATTTTTGGAAGGGGCTGAGGAGGACAAAGTTCGCTTTCTTCAATATGAGAAGCTGGAGTAGAATGCAATCATACGGACCTTTTTTTGCATGATAATATGTGTCTCATTTATATCATAAAGATTAAATTACAAGTCACATAAAGACTGACATGACAGAACTGAAAAGTCAGCAGAACATCTTTGAGCTTGACACCAACGTCAACAGTGAATTCTGCCGTGTATGAATCAATTTTCATGGCAAATCCAACGAGAAAACTTCTCCAGCTTGCTCAATTGTACGAATAGCTGCACACACTGGAATGGTGGATGTTCGGTAATTCGGTTGCACAAACACATTTCAAAACTGTCTCCCCCTCAAAGCGAAATTCAGACACACAACACAGCTCATCTCATACAAGCTTCATCTAATAAAAACAGTCAATGGATGAACCAGGTTTTATTCTGTGAAGCATTGTAGGCTGGTTCCGTTCAGGCCTTCACACACCATTCACCATATCACAAACTCCCTGGATCTAGGCAAATCTAGGCAATTGTAAATGTACGGTGATTGGGGAGTTACGATTTGTAATTTCATGTAACTCCACCTCCGATTATTTCTAGCCATTAGATCTGGGAAAATCGTTTTAAGATTTTTTTTTTCTAAAAGGGTATTATAGTACTTGAGTCGCTCCTCCGTTTCCGTTCCTCGCGGCACGTTCAGAGGCCGTCCCCACGCACGAATGAATCGGTTTCCCCTCGCATAGCCACCGCCGTCACCGCCGCACATCACGCTTGTAGACGGGTAGCTCGGTGCGCCGTTTGGATCATCCCCACGCGGCGACCCCGATCCAGGCGAGAAGCGGCAGTTCGCGACCTTGTTGTCGCTCCCACCGCCAAGGTTCCGGTCGGTCGGCAGTACTGCAGGGCCTACGTCGTGGCGCATCCAATCCGCGTGCCGGCCGGCCCTGCACGCCGTCATCGGGAACTTCGTCGGCAAGGCGTGGAACGGCTCCGGCCTCTTCCCTGACCCCTGCGGCCAGACTGCCATCCAGGTTCGTCTCCCCCACAGCTCCTTTTCTTTACCTTGTCTTCCGTTCTTGATTGATCTATGTTGACTTCAACTCTGAGTAATGGAGGATTTGGAAACACCAATATTTGTTCTTTTTTCAGGAATTAATCAATCCCCAGTTCAGTTCCTGCTCTGCATTTTCTTGTTTTGGGATTCAGTATAAATCGTTGCTCACAAGGATTCCTTGCACGTCTAATTGATGAAACTGCTGCTCTACACGGTACGTCGGATACCCTACTGCCTTAGTCAGCGCCGCCGGCAACCTTCCCGCCCACTAAAGGTAGGTGCATACATGTTGTGTAGGAGATGATGGCAGCAAACTTTTAGCTACAAGGGGTTTCGTGGTAGGGAACCATTGCGCTTGGGGTCCTATTATCAAGTAATCCCAGGTGAATAGTATTTTATTCTCTGTAACTAAGCACGTTTTTGTGGCAGGATGATGGAAACAGTCCCGATTGTGTGGGCATATGCATATGATTCGTGTACATAACACTCTGAACTGGCCTTGCCATCCATCTAATCTACAACTTTTGTATCATGCGCTGTTAGGTACTCCTATTTTTGTGGTAGTATTATTTTCTGCAGGTATTCCATTCTCTGTAACTAAGCATGTTCAAGTCTTTAGTAATACTACTTCTATTTGGTTGACACTTTGTTGCTGGTGACATATACACAATCATGAACTTACGAAGGTGCTGTTCTGGAGTTAGATACAAAATACTCGACTTCTGCCTTGCGTGGTGAGTGATTAATCTGAAATGTTAGATACAATTGTTTTACATGCTTCCAGTCATTTGCTAGTTTGTGATACAATTGTGTATTTGCTGATGTAAGGTCAAAAGGAGAAAATTTTGTTAAATTGACAATGACTCAAACATGCCCTTTTCAAAGTGTGGCTATTTATTTTGTTAGGTACTCAGGTTAAAATGTTCAATTTCCTAGCTTACAATGAATTCTGCTAGTGATTACAGTTTACTTACCATGAAGCCTGACCAGTGCATCTATATCCTTCATATCTTAAATTATTTAATCATGCTTTCTACAAATTTTAGTGCTCAAACATAATAAGACTGGACCATGAAAGTGGGTAGAGAGCAAATGAAATCTTGTCATCAGAATGTGATACTTGAGTACGAACTTCCTTTAATGTTGTTTGCTGTTCTTAGGGAATGGGGATCTATCTTTCGTTCAAAATATCTACTCCTATTGATTTTTATTGAGTGGAACTTAATAGAGTTGGACTTCAGGGATTCACAAGGTTGCAAGTGTCTTTTTATTCTAGCAAAGTTTCTGCCTCATTTATTTAGGAAAATGTTACTAATACTTTTTTGACCAAAAGAAGTAGGACTAATGTTCGCTCACATGGTCTGTGATTTTGAGCGTCCATGATGGACGTTGCAGTGCAGGGACTTGTTTCAACGGCGGCATTTTGAGGTCATGTACATATGAAGATTGGAAATACTGTTGGTGAGGTGGAACTGATCTGAATGGCATGTGTTTGGGATCATACCAGGTTTCCCTGCTGCTATCTCTACAGAGATGTGCGAGCGAGACCGCAGTTTCTTGTTCTTGCAGATGCATTCTTGGATCATTTCTTCTGACTATGGCAAATGCCTAATCTTACGGTTATATGAGCAGCATTGTTTTGATAAACTAGGCCGTGTGGTTTTCCATCCCTGTAGCTCGATTGCATTCTTCAAATGTGGAAAAGTAACGAGTTGCATTTTTCTATCGGGCGTTGGACCGCCCGAGGGATTTCAAGAAAAATGCCAAACGGGTGTCTGGAAGCGACGCCTCGTGTGTGCGTGTGCGTGTGCGTCTGCGCGAGCGTGTGCGTGTGTGTGTGTGTGTGTGTGTGTGTGTGTGTTGGGGGTTGTATTGCTCGCCTTGCGGTTTACAGAAATTTAGACTGCCGCATGACCTTGTTGGGCGTTGTATCGCCGGGGCTCCTGAAGATTGATAAAGTTCGGGCTGCTAGATTGCACGCCTATTCTTGTCATTGCCTCGTTATATATTTTGCTGGTGCATAATACAATGAGATCCCAATTGCGCTATGCAAAGAATAATGTTTGGTGGGTAAGTACAATTCTATCATAGATTCGATCCCTGTTCTTCGAAAGAAAAACATTCCAAAAAAATGGTCAACTTGTCTCGAACCGAGGACCACAAGGTAGAAGTGCAGATTGTTGCCAGTGCGATATAAGGTGGTTTCTGGTAGTGAGCTATCTACACGTCTACTTAGGCAGCCATCTTGCATTCATGGACCAAATATAGTGTAAAGGACAAAGCTCAAAGCCTACTATCTTAGCCGTTCGGGCCCACAAGTATCGCTCTTAGTCGTCTAGGCCGGCAAGTACCGATCTTACTAGTTTGGGCTAACTAGTACTGATCATAGTCGTCCGGGTCCACACATAGCGATCTTAGTCATTCGGAGTTTCGGACGCACAAGTACCGCTCTTAGTCGTTCAGGCCTGCAAATATCATCTTAGTCGTCCAGACCCGCAAGTACTGATCTTACTAGTTCATTCTTACTACTATTGATCTTAGTCATTCGGCCCCAAAAATATCGATCTTAGTTGTCCGGACCCACAAGTACCGATTTTACTTGTTCGGTCTCGCTACTATCTTAGCCGTTCGGGCCCACAAGTATCTTTCTTAATCTGACAGCGTCCATGACATACAATATGAACTGTGAAACTCCCTTCAGTGACATTATAACGTACATTATTTACGCCTGCAAGTTGCCACTGGATCAAAAGCGTCTCCAGGTATTTGAAACAAGAAGTTCAGCCTCTATGCAAACTAGGAACTGATGGATAGTTATCAGCAAAAATATGGACCAAAGATTGAAGAATTGATGGAAGAAGCAGCTGCTGGTTCCTGCTTGCCTGTAATTTACTCATCCTTGAAAACAGAGCATGGTCAGTAAAGCAATTTGAAAAAAAGGAGAGTTTTGTTTCAAGGAGATTAACAATATGCACTCACCTTTTTTTGCTGCTAGCACATATGGAAGATTGCAACAACATGGCCTTCAAAGTTGCTGACGACGTTGCTCCCCCTACGTTGTGACTTTGCTGAGATAATGCCAAGCTTTGAAATGCTCCTTTTTTGCCAACATATTCTACTGTAAAGACAAATCAAATAAGCCTTGTAAATTCAAGCGAATGGAGTACATTGATTAGGCTACATCAGTTATCCTTGAGGAAAGATATCTACAAAAGTATGGATACTTACAAAAAGACATTCATCGAAATTGGTATCTGGCACTATAAGTGAAAGACATTTAATACTTCGGTGGAACTCGACATGTGGCTATGATACAAAAAAAAATTGGGAGGTTGTGGCTTGAAAGATTATCGGAAATAACGTATGGGGTTATGACATTAAAAAAAAGAGTTCACTTTCACTAGTTTTTTGACCCGAACCTGTAGGAATTTCTTCCCCAGAGCATTTTTGTAGATTTTTTAGAAGTATATAGTTATGTACAAGAAAAGAAAAAGGTAGGCCTACAAAGTACAAAAACAATAAGAAAGTACAAAAATCAACTGAGGCCTGCTAGTGCTTGCTATCTGAAAGATTCAGCCCAATCTGAGTGTAGCATATGATTTTATTTTGGCTCTGTGGACCAACCATTGAAGCTCATCTTTGAATCTGCTTCTGCAAGCATATAGACTGGGAGCGATATCTCTGAAAATGAACTCACTGCGAGTGTTCCATATGGCCCAAGAAATCAAAATGATTCTGTCCATGGAAAATGAAATATGAAGCATGGTGTTCAAGTTACTAAGCTGATCCTGAATCCCTTCTGCAGAGGAGACCAATTGGGGCAAACATATTTCCAGCAAATTTGTGCAAAATCGCAGTGAAAAAATAGACGATCTCTGGTTTCTAGGACATACTGATCACACATGACACATCTGTAGTCCTGAATGAAGAAATTCTTCCTTCGAAGGAGCTCTGTGGTGTTCAGCATGTTGTTAATCAACAACCAGAAAAAGATTTTATGTTTCAGTTGAGTGCAGGCTTTCCAAAACCAGGCAATGGCAAGAATGGTTGTAGTCTCCCGAATGCGAATTTTTTAGGCTTTGACAACTGTGAAAGTCAAGGCAGCAGAGGGGTATTGCCAACTGTCAGCTTGATCAAGTACGAATCATGTTCTACTAGTACTTGGTTTTACAAATAACACCAAACACAGGATTCAGAGTTTCAGGGGAACAATACGAACCATGTTCCGCAATAGCTACATTAGGTGTGGTCACTACTCAACTACTAACTGAATCTTTATTTCAAGGTGGTGAAAGGAGCAGTTGGTCGACGCTGAACGTGCAGGCAGGGAGGGAGGAAAGTGATGAGAGCAGGGGCGATGTACCTTGCTCCGTTGGTCGACCACTACGCCAAGCCCAGCTGGGGGTTCGTCTCCAGGGACTCGTGACGGTGTTGGCAGGGCCGTGGGGGAGCGGCCCCAAGGCAAGGTCCTCGCGCCCGCGGCTCCCTCTCGCGACCACTACGATCAAGCACAGCCGGGGGTTGCCTCCAGGACCTCGCCCCGCGCCGTCGCCCAGGTCCTCGCGCCGGCGCTGCGGGAGGTAGCCGGGAGTTTCTGGACGGTACTATTCCAGGGCTGCCGCGGGGCGAGGTTCCGGCTGCGGTGAGATAGACGAGTGGATCGGGAGATGACATTGCCATTGGGAATTCTCCAAAGAAAATGACGTATCTACCCTCGAAATAACTAACTGGTCCCACCAAATTTTTGTAATGGTCCCACCGTTATATGTAATTTCTCGTAATTTTAGTTTTGTAACTCCTTGTAACTTCTATTTTCCTACCGTCAGATTAGGGTGGATGGACGGCTCGTAAAATCGCCAAACACCGTAACAGTTTTAATACATCAAACTAAATAAATGTATTATACATTTCAGGTACCACCGTACCAGATACAGATTTGTCAGAATCATCGAACATATAAACCACGCTGTGCTACCCACCATTCTAGCGCACTTGCGCTCGCGCGACGTTTTCCACCCCACGATCGATTTACTGTAGGTCCTTTTACCTCATTATCGGCTGGTCAACCGTCCATCTCTTTTGCACCCACAGGCTTCGGCTGAGACTGCATGACCGGTGGGCTTATTGGTTTTTGGGGCCAAGAAGCAGTGGGTGGGTTGCGCGCCCACGGCGTCCGCCAGTGGCTGGGTCTGGGGTTGGGCAGGCGAAAATATAACGCACACACGCACATGGCCTTCCCCCTCCCTCACTTTTACTCCCTCCTAGCCGTCGCCGCCGTCTCCTTCTCTTCCTCCTCGCTCCCGTAGCAGATCCACCTCGCCTTCCTTTTCTTCATCGTCCACGCAACCACACGGGATCGGACGTCTCCATGGAGAGCAGGGATGACCAGATCTTCACAATTCGGCTGAAGAAGCAGGAGAGGCCTGAGGTGGGGCGACCCGAGCCGAGGAGAACCCGGCGACAGGGAAAAGAAGCAGCAGTGGCAGCGCTTGTCTCAGTGGGGTGGAGCTGCTCGGAAGATGGAAGGGGACCGGCGACTTGCGGGACGAATAGGCCGGCCCTTGTTTGTCATGGAGACGCTTCCCACGCCGCGAGCCAGGGCAGCTCGACCACAGGTGAGCAGGTCTCTTTCCTTTCTCTTCCCTCGTCTCTCTCTCTCTCTCTCTCTCTCTCTCTCTCTCTTTTTTCCTCACTTTCTACCCTGAAGAACCCGCAGGAACAGTAAGCCATGGAGGATTTGGGGGCTGCTCAGGTTTGTAGCAGTAAATCATTTTTTCTCGAAATGGACGTAGCAGTAAATCATGGAGGATATGGGGGATGCACGACCTTAGAGCAGCAAACCATGTCAATCAAGGTGAATAAGCAACAAACAGTCATACTGCTCAAAACATGGATGTTTGGAAAAAAAAAATCATAAGATCTATAGGATTTTTGTCTGAATAGTTAAACTATTTGTTTGGACTACTTTGATTCTTTGAAAAAATTGTGAGAAGTAAGATGGTTGGCTTCTCATGTAGAACTCAGTTTACAGTTACTATGATTTTTTTAATTGCCACTATTTTTCCTTTTCAAATTTATAACAAGATATGTGCTTTTATCAGGTTTGCGTATGATGTATCCATATCTGTAAAAAGAGAATCTTCATATCAGGAACGAAAATCATGGGTGGAAGCTGTTGACCATGAAGATTTTAATTCAATGACGTTCACTCAAGCTGTGATTTCGATATAATGCAGTAAAAATGTCTTGCATTAAGAATGTAGTATGCTTATGATCACGATAAACTCAGGGATAGATCTACCCTGCAATTCATTCTTGCCACTCTATGGTTAGCTGTAGTTGTGAATGGCTGCTGAGAAAAATGGCCTCGGGGTGTAGAGACAGTTTCTGAGATGTGCATGAAAAATATCTTGCTAATTTTGCATTTTGTAGGTGCATATAAATAAAGTTAGTTCTGATGTGTTACTCTCGATTTCTTCCAGGGTATGGTATTCTTAAAGGTTGGGGAATATTTTTGTGGGTACGTGGTTTGCCAACATCCACAGTTTTTTTTTTTTTACCATTTAACAAGTTTGAATATTTATCTTCACGATTTTGTTCATTCAAGTGTTATTACCATTTAGGCCATGCTATTTTTTCCTGCAGGCGTTGAGAAATAGTGAAATTCTTTGTTAACCTCTTTTCAAATGGGCGCTGAAGTAGAAAAGCCCGAGGCTAACCAAGTTACCTATGGGTCGGGTATTCCTTTAGATCTCAATGTAGTCATATTTATTAATATTGTTGGGTTTGATTATACCATCAGCTGGCTGCAACCTTAAATTGTAGCTTCAAAGGTATTATGTTTTCTGTGTGTAGCATCGAGCTCTTTTACGGTGATCGACGAGTTACGATTCGTAATTTCGTGTAACTCCGCCCCTGATTTTTTTCTAACCGTCGGATCAAATAAATCATTTAAAGGTTTTTTTGTGTGTGAAAAGGGTAGAGTAGTAAATTAGCAGGTCAATCCAGTCGCTAGTCAATCCCTCGCACAGCCTTCGTCGTTGTCAGTTTATTAGCCTCCTCAATCCCCTCGCACAGCCGCCGCCGCCGACCCTCCCCTCGACCGTGGCGACGCCGGCGTCCCTCCTGTCGGTCGTGCCGCCGCCGCCGCAGACCGTCGCACAGCCACAGCCGCCTATTCTTTTTCTCGCCCCTCCCCTAATCCAGTTCCCGTCCAAAGCCGCCGCCGCAATCATAGGATCCTGCCGGACCTCGCCGCCGCCGCAATCAAGGGATCCCGCCGGATTGCCGCCAGGTTAGTGGCCCGCCGCCAGGAGCCGCAGGAACTGCAAGCCATCAGGCGCGGCGCGCCGAGCCCGCCGAAGCCTCCTCTGCCCCACCGCCCCCTGCAGCGCATCCCTCCGTCGAGCATCCGGTCATGCCGAGCAACGCCGCGGACCAGTCCGTAGGCAGGTAGCCACCACTCCTGCCTTCCTCCACCCACTTCCCTGACCCCCTCCCATTACCTTCCCATCACACTAGATTGAGAAGATTGTTGTTAATTCCACGGTTAGAAGGCAGAAGCCTGTAATACCTTATCTTCAGTTGAATGTAACGCCAGCTGCACTCAAGATGAAAATGATACTGTACTAACTAAACATTTTGCTGGCTTCTCTGATTATTTTGCATCTTTGTCTAGCTGGTTGTTTTGCAAATGGGAGTATAATTTTCTTCCAGGATGGTGTTCCTTCCTTTAGCGGCAAATTTAAACTGTAGATAATTGCTATGCAACCTAGGCTTTGAGCCAGCTCATATTTAGTCAGTCTCGTTAGTGCAACAATCATGAAGTAAAAAGCAACTAGATATTGCTGTTCACAATTTATTCAGTGCAATATTCATGTGAAGGCACCGAAACACAAACTTGACCCCCCCCCCCCCATTTTCCTGGTTCTGCAGTTAGGCAATTACCACATGTTTTCCTGCAGTGAAGCATCTGCTGTTATGGCTACCATTGTTTGTAGGATTAAGGAAATGATCTGGATGAGGGCCATGGCCTTAGTCAGAGTAGTTCAGGATGATGGGGGCTGAATCTGTATTTAGTTTGTTTTTGTTTTGCACATCGGTAGGCAAAGCCTAGTGTTTGTTTGGCTTCGGTCATGTCCTTGGTTACAGTAGCGTTGAATCTGCAAGTTAAAGATCAGACATTTACTAAAACTGAACCAAGGAAATTTGGATTTCATAGTTACAGTTGCAGGAAATGGTCATATTATCACTGAAACATATTTAAAATGTCTATTTAGTTCTGTTTTCAGATATAACCTTGTAAGTAGAAACATGTATAACTCAAGTAAACCATACATCTAGTTAATTTTGCACAGGCATCAATGCTAAGTCTTACTACGAACCTAGCAATAAAAATGATGAAGCTCCTGTCAATTTTTCGAATAGCTAGCTTGAGACAATATTCTCTTCTTCTCTAATGGAAATGACAGAGCTCCTGTCAATTTTGGGGAAAAAAAGTTGTTTTTCAGACTCATCTATCTCAGACAAAATGAAGACTTGAATGGTATTGAGAGAGCTGCAATTATTTAACTTCATATCTTGGCTTACATGCTTGTTCTTCCGTAATGCAGTGAATATGTAAATCTGTACTAAACAATTGAGTTTTGCTGTGTTGAGCATACATGCTTGTTGTTCATTCCTTATCCCCTTGTATGCAGGATCTATCTGGCAGACCTCATTTGAGCTGCGGCTTAAGTATTCCTACTGCGCGGGTTTGCACATATGATACATAGGTATTGTGAAATTTCGCAGTTGTTTTCAGTCTTCTGCAATGTTGATTTGAAAGCTTTCGATGTTCTGTTTATGTATGCCAGACCTAAGAAAGAATTTCGTAGTCACATTTGACATATTCAGATCAAGTTTATCCCTCCGATTATGTTACATTCAACTCTTCCTCTCTCCAGTGAATAATTTTTTACATATCTTAACAAGACATGTTTGTCATCTTTTAGCTAGTGTGATGAGATTTTGGTACCTGTACATTCCTTGTACCAACTTAGGCAAATAATAATTTATTTGTTTTTGTGACAGTTGGTTGAGCACATCTTCTAGCCTCTTGTGAATACATCTGGGACAACGCTTCACATCAGTCAGGTATATACTGCTTCCGTTTCGAGTGAAATCCTCTCCCATAGCCCCTGCCCCAGATGATGTGAGCTATATATGTGTATGATGATCCTCCTTTCCTAAAAGTGAGATTGCCATATGTAGTTCAGAACTGACCTAGCATGCTTAATTTACACAACATCTAAATCATGAGCTTACGAAGCTGCTGTTTTGGAGTTGTGTGCCGCAATATGATTAGTAAATTTGTGAACCTGCTATGTAATGTTCAGGTTCCAGCAAGAAAATTTGTGTGCCGCTATCCTGAACCTCCTCTGCTTTCTCTGAAACAGGGTTGCCATGTGAAGAAAAAGGATATGTGGGAGCTTTTGGATGGACAAAGGCTCCAGCAAGGAAGAGAAGAGAGCTGCATTTCCTTACTTGCAATTCTAGTAACTATCTTTGTTATAACTTGTAGAGTGTACCCGCAGAAAAAACTTGTAGAGTGTGATGGATTAATTAGGATGCTATGTAATCAGAGTACATACCCTATCATATGTATCATGACTGATTGCGACCAAGGTCTGCGTTCTGTGAAGAAGACTCCCATTTATATGTTTATTAGTGATATTGTGTTGTGCTTGCTCTACTACTTCTGTACATTATTTATGGAATTGGTCTTGTTGTTCACCATTGCTCAAAATCTGTTTCAGTTAGCGTGCCCTTATGTAGCACTATTTCAACTGGAGTTGGTGGAGTCCTCCTGCTCATTTCTTATGCCAATGAACATTGTTGTAGCCTGAAATGCTTGTACAGAAGGAGCACTGGAGACTACATGTTTGGGGCTATCCTAAGCTTGTTGATAGGCGCTCATTTCAATACGGCGCCATACACTGGCTAAATAATCAGAACTAGAGCTCTTTTACGGTGATTGGCATAGTACTGGGAGTACTTTCGAGTACTTGCCCCTCTGATTTTTATTAGCCGTCCGATCTGGTGGGGGATTAAAAATGAATAAACCTAATTAGTTTAATCCGAGAAGGGCATAATGGTCTAGGGTAAAATATTGTGGTTTCAACCGATCACGTCCACGACCAGAACCACGTCTAGTAGAGGTCAAGTCCTCGTTCTCGTCCCCTTCCTTCTGTCCGACGAGCCCGGCGAGAGGAACCAATTCACCGTCGTCGGCGTCGTCCTCGTCCTCCTCCTCGTCCCCTTCACTATAAAAGACACGCCCGGCGGCAAGAAGAAGAATAAGGCGTCACATCTGCGGCGGCAGTGTCGGAGGCGACGGCGGCGGCGCTATAGGAACTCGCCTCCCCCCGCCAATCCCATCGCTTCCGGACTTGCATCCTAAGGTATGAATCGCCCAAATCTCAACTTACTTGGATTCGTAGCCTGCACTTCCTACTTAGATTTGTTTAGTCATCATCGATTTAGCTTTCCCTAGTGCATGCAATTCAATTTAGAATTTTTCATCATCCATGGTCACTTCACTAGTTTACGGGGGACCTAGTTTATGGACGTTCATGATCGCTTGCCATAATATGTACAAGGAACAAAGTTTAAAATTCCACGCAAGAATTCATACTGGGTTTTGCATGCATTTTTGTTTGTCGTTTCAGATTTTTATTCATCTGAATGGTGATGCAGGAAGACATGGCGGATGTAAGTCATGAGTGAATGCTGGAGTACTATCATATTGCCAACATGTTTAATAGTGAGGATGAAGGTTATATAGATTCTATAACAAATATGGTCTTGAGAAAGGTTTTAGTGTCCGGAGAAGCTATGTCGAGTGGGATGGATCCAACTGCCATATAATTTTAAGGAAATTTGTGTGTAGTCGTGAAGGGGTTCGTGAAGAGAAACACGTGAAGAGGAAGATGGAAGATAGAAAGAGGAGGCCACGGAGTATAAATCATGTAGGGTGTAAAGCTAAATTGGTGATTGCAAGACAGGAGGAAACATGTCAGTGGTTTGTGAAGGATTTCATCGATGAACACAACCATCCTCTAGCCCCATGGGATATGTCGTGTCTTTTGCGTTCACACAGAAGAATTAGCGATGAGCAGAAAGCGGACATTGCAGACATGGAAAAATCAGGGATCAGGAAACACCATATTATGGATATTTTGTGCATGCAATACGGTGGATATGATGAGGTTGGATGCACGATGAGGGACATTTACAATTTCTGCCATGCTAACAAGCAGGAACCAATTGCTTCCGGGGATGCTCAAACGGTGATCAATCACATGGTGGCGAGGCGAGAGCGAGATTCAGATTTTTTTCTTCAGGTACTTGGTTGATGAAGCTGGCCATCTGAAGGGACTGTTCTGGTGTGATATTCAATCCCGACTTGACTACGAGGCTTTCGGAGACGTTATTGTTTTTGATAGCATATACAGAACCAATAAGTACAATCTGCCATTTGTGCCGTTTGTCGGGTTGAATCACCACCGCAGCACTGTTATTTTTGCATGTGGTATCATTTCACATGAAACAAGCCAGGCATATGAGTGGATGTTACGGATCTTTTCTGATGCTATGGGACAGAAGCATCCTATATCTGTGATCACGGATGGGGACCTTGCAATGCAGAGAGCAATCAGGGTGGTGTGGCCTGACTCAAACCATAGGCTCTGTATATGGCACATTCAGTAGAACATTGTACGTCATCTGCATGATGACGCGATAAAGGAGGAATTCAGATCTTTCATATATGATACATCTTCCATTGAAGAGCATGAGAGAAAATGGTTACAATTCTTACAACGGAATAAAGTAACAAGTGAGGACTCCTTGCTGCATCAGATGTATAAGATGAGAAAACTGTGGTGTGCTCCATATCTTGAGGGGCGTTGTTTCCTAGGATTGAGCAGCAATCAGCGGAGTGAGAGTTTAAACTCGGTGCTACATACGCATCTTGAGGCTAAGATGACGTTGTTTCAAATGCTAGAGCACTATGGGCGTTGCCTTGCGTCGCGACGCTTGAACGAGGCTCTCCAAGACATCGAGACCTTGTAGTCCGTTCCATTCACAGAGGAAAATGCTTCAAGTCTTGAGAAACATGCCGCAAAAGTTTTCACTCCTACTGTGTTTAAGTTGGTCTTACGGGGCATAAATGCTGTAAGAAAATGTGAGATCAGAGAGGTACTTGATGCAGCAGAAGTTACCACATACGTTGTGTCTAAGAAGGAAAGAATGGATAAAAAGTTCGAAGTGCGCACGGAGTCGAAGGAAGGTCTGCTTCGCAGGATCAGTTGTTTTTGCCGCAAATTGGAATGCACAGGCACACCATGTTCCCACATATTTTACATATTGGGAATTTTACAAGAAGAAACACTGCCCAGGTGTTGCGTTCCCACTAGGTGGACAATGAGTGCAAAATGTGCATTCGCACCGACCAGAAAGAGCAAGATGTATGAATACTCTGCAACCCTGCAAAGGTACTGTAAGTTAAGGAATTTTAGTCACGCAGCATGTTTCAAGGCATGCCACTCTGATGAGGCGTTTCAGCATCTAAAAAGGGTTTTGGAAGGACAAGATGTTTGCAAGGGATCAACAATTGAATAAGCTGATAGCAAGGGATCAACTAATGCTCAGGGTAACAGCATTAGGTTTGGCCCGTTGATGCCACAATCGGCTAACCTTGATGGTGAAGGTTTCGATAAGGTTCTGGATCCCGTGCATGTGCCAGGCCGAGGTGCTCCGAAGAAAAGGCTACAGGCAAAGATGAAGAAGACAAAATCACAGGGTAGATGTGGCTATTGTCATGTGGCAGATGGTCACAATCGACGTACGTGCACCAAATTGTTAGAGGTACCTAATATGTCGTAATTTAATGTTTGCATGTGTCCAAATATATTCCATGGCATTAATTATATCCTTCTGTGTAGGATCTCGAAGCAGAACTATGATAGCTACAACATTGTGCGCACGGTCGGACAGCAAGTACGTCGACGATCAACCTGATGTTGGCTTGTGCATTGTTGTCTATGTATAGTACCGTGTGACCTTGTCTCTAAAATATACTTCATTCTGTCAGTTAGTCAGTGACTTCCTCATAATGTATGACTCAGCTATTTGGTGGTCCACTCCTTGTAACAGTATGAGTTTGGGATATTTGGTTTGCATTTTCTATGTGAGTTTGGGATATTTGCTTTGCATTTTCTATGTGATTTTTTGATGTGCAACCTCAAGAATCATGGTTTCTTCGTGGCCAGCGTGTAGCTTGTTTATTTTGCACGAGAAAATTTGGAAATATATATACTGAAGGAATTATATTTCGCTCCCGAAAACAAAATATAGGCCGATAAATCCGAAAAAATACTGCAGTCATCCATGCTCTCCAATTGAAAAATATACAGGATGAATACAGATGATGAATCATACTCATCCTGCATATCCTCCACGTAGAATGCAAGGAAAACCCACGCTTGTAATAATCAAATAGATGAAGATATTTAAGCAGGTGCAGGACTTTCTCGGGGGGCGAGGTGTGACTAAAAATGTTAAGACGTGATCCTGGCACGAGATCGTCGCGACGTGGGCTGGCCCGCGCTGAATTGCTTGGATGGGTCGGGCTTTGGGGGAGGAGGCAGGGCCGACGTGGGAAACCTACGTGCATGCATGGCGTCGGTAATCACGCCTGCACGAACGAACTCCACACCCCGCAGGCGGATCGCACGGGGATATCGGACTGGGGCCCGATAGGCGTACACGTGCGGGTCCCGCATCGATTAATTCGGTCGGCCTTTCTCCGGGTGACGACGCGCGCGCGTGCGACGGCCCTTCCCCGTGCTCTTTGGCGGGGATCCGCCTGCACTTCGATGCACCCTGACACCGCACCGATCCCGGAGCAGATCTCGTTAGGTCTGACTCCGCGGATCCCGAAGATGATTCGCCAGCACTTTTGTCACGTTGTGTCACATAAAATGTCCGTTTGGTTTATTTCCTGCACCGTTTTGCATCAATTTTTTTTCTTTCGCAGTTGTACATGATCCTGCAGCACCTGTCACGGGGTCTTCTGCGATGTGCACAAACATCGCTAGCACATGTGCGGACACATCGACGGCCACGTAGCATGAATGTACATAAATGTTCTGAAGTGACTGCACATTTTTTTCCACAAAAGGCATGCTCACAAACAACTACTCCCTCCGTTCGTAAATATAAGTCTTTTTAAAGATTTCAGTATGAACTATATACGGAGCAAAATGAATGAATCTACACTCTAAAATACGTCTATATACATCTGTATGTAGTTCATACTGAAATATCTTAAAAGACATATATTTAGGAACGGACAGAGTGTACGGTTGGGTATAAACACATTCATGTCGCGTCGGAAATGGAAATCACATTCTAGCAAAAATGTTGTTACAAGACCTCCATCGTGAATGAATTGTTTCATAACTGCAAACATTCGTAAAAAAACCAAAAGTATTGTCTCCAACTTAAAACATTTCAAATAACATTAACCCTCGTACGGAAGCTCGTCTCCGGTGCCAAAATCCAGTGACTTCTTCATATTGGTCGTTGGAGTTTGCGTCAGGCTTGGCGACGACCCACCTTCTCCCATATTTTTACACGGTACATCAGTGTAACCTAAGAAGTTCAGTTGTTCCTTTGCCTCAAGCTCTCTAGCCAAACCCTCCGCCTGCTACATGTCTCGGATGCGCAGTTCCTGTCAAAAATCATACGAACATATTAGGACAAACTTAAGGATGATGAAGCCGTAAAATTGATGTAACATGAAGAATAGGAACCTCTGAATCCATGTCCGAACACTCATAATCATCTTTCAATGGACGATTATACACCAAATACAAATGACATGTCTTTCTGCCGTTCAGACGGGAAATCATCTTTGCAAAATCACCTGGTCCTGAAATCAGGAACATTTCTTCTGGTAGTTTGCACGCATACTCAGGTAAGAAGTGGTACAAATCTGAATCCTTTTTATAACCAAATCCAGCCATTTCTTTCATGAGAAAATCATAGTCCAATACACCGGGTTTAAACAATCTCATCTCATAGGGTCTTTCGTCAAAGTATCCTGTCGGGACATGCGAAAGCTCATAATCCCTATGAATGAAAAATTCCATTAACAGCACCTACATGCGAGTATCTCACGTCAGATTTAATACATTGCAATCACCAAAGTGCCATACATAATTTTGGATGTGCGTAGCAACATCGCGACAAAGTTACCTTATTATATGGGATGGAATCTTCATCTGTGGAGATTCGGGATTGTTCCGTCACTGGATGTTTAGCCTACGTATGAATCGCTGACAGAGAGTTACACACGAATTAAATATGGTCATGCAAAATGTTGGATGTGAATGTTTACCATGGGTGCGAGGTACTTACAGGGGGAGAATTGAAGACATGTTCTTCGAGTGGAGTACTGTAGCATTCAACGGGTGACACTGACATTGCTAGGCCTTTAGTGTTTGGAGATTGTGCAGCGTTATGCTGCTTGGCCTGCATATGAATAGCTTACACAAAGTTACTCACAAAAAAAACTATTCATACACAATATCGGTCATGATCGTGACTGAATAGCATCGTTGCAAGGTACTCACAGGGGGAGAACTGAAGACATGCTCTTGCGATCGACTGCTGTGGCATTGAACGTGGGACTGAAACATCGCACGGTCTTCCAGAATCTTTCCTTCCATCATGACCTGCTCCACCATAGCCTTGTAGTCCATGTCCTTGCGCTCCTGTTGCAGCCTAATGTCCATATTGGCACGTGCCTGCAACACATTCACGTCCATGTTGACACGCTCTGTCTGTATAAGGCCGTCGACAACCTTCCAGTCCTTTTGCAATTTAAGCTGCATCTCCTTGTACGCCAACTGGAATTTCTTTTCCATGTCCTCGCGGTCCTGCTGAAACTTTTTTTTTCATCTCTTCACGCATCTGCTTAATCATTTGAGACATATCAGCACGCTCATCTTTAAGCATCCTATCGACATACGCACGTTCTTGTTTGAGTGCCCTGCCCATCTCATCATGTTCGTGTTGGACCTTCGCGTCGATCTCCCGGCAGGCTTCACGCAACAACCTGTCGTACTCCGCACGCTTGTCATGCACGTGTGAATCCATGGTGCCTACAACACCAGATAGTAGAATGCAATTAATGAGATCCAGATTGTCAAAATATACCGATTCTCACTAAAACATAGGACTATTTAAATACCTCGTAATATAGAATAGCATGGTATATGTAAGACAAACTGAGTGCTGAATTTCCAGCAAAAGCTCTAATCTCCTAAAATTCTTATTCCTAATTTGCTAGGAACAACCTCATCCAAATCAGTCCTAATAATCCAGCAACTCCTTCAACAATACCTCCTTTACTATAGTATTGAGGACAAGTCTGTGTACGGCACATCTAAGTGGCTAAATCAAACATCATCCAAATCATTCCTACTAATGCAACATAGCCTAAAGGTCTAGTAAAGTAACTCCACCGACAAAAGAAAATATATCCATAACTAGATCGTATGATCAGGATCCCCTAACAACCAAGTAAAGACAACCACACACAATCTTGCACCAAAAGAGTACCTTCGACGAAAAACTAATCCCCCAGGAACAACTACCAAAGATCTTGCACACAATATGGCATCTCTAATCTCATCACAACTGCCTTCTTGGTCCAACCAACAGAAAAAAGTATGAACGTTTCAAGAGATGGGAGGAGACGTGGAGGATGAGACCTTTTTCTTTTTACTCCTGTGTCGGCGTGGGCTTCTGCAGAGCGATGGCGCGACTCCCGGCGACGGCTACCTCTGGAGACCAAAACTTGATGGGGCGGTTAAGATAGGAGCGATACGCGGAAAAAAATATGGGAGGGATATGCGGTACGATGGAAGGGTACATATCCGTGATATATGACGATCAATTATATATTTGCAAGTACTGCGCATGGATGGAACGGTATCCGTCCGTGATTTTAGGGTCAATTAGTCGGTTGGAAGATTTGTTAGTTAGCTTATTTAGAGGGAGCACGATCCTCTGGTGCTGGTGTTAGGGTTTGTTAGCCCAGCGGAGGAGCGAATATTTTTAACAATAAACATCCCTAGTTCTTCTCTTATCCAAAGGATTATGACCACCGTCTGTCATTGCCGCAGTCGCCTGACACCAAATCAACCATGTCGTCGTCGAGCTCGATTAGGTGTGCGCTGAGGGGGCGATTAGTTGATGTGCCCCTGATCCCTTGCTCTGACTATGGCGAAATGGTGAGATTCTATCTCTCCAGTACCGAAGAGCATGATGGTTGGGTGTTCTACAAGTGCAAGCACCACAATGTACAATCTCTTTACACTTTGGGTTGACATTTACTGCATGAGTAATTTTTTTTACTGTTTCATTAGTGCTGGTTTGATTTGTGTTCACTTGATTCATAGGATTCATGTGATTTCTGGCGCTGGTAACTAGAGTACGTGGATCATCTTGTTGGTACAAGTGTCCTTGTTGGTGCTTATGCCGTTGATGCAATTGCTGCGGCACAGGATAGAAGGGAAGAGCCACAACGCGCAAAAAAAACAGTGGGGAAAGAATGCATGTACCAAGAGTGGCAACATTGGAGGCAGGACAATTTACAGTCAGAGCAATGTGGCAACCATTATGAAGCACCAAGCTTATGCGATGTTAGGACTAGGGAGACAAATTGTTTTCATGCTGAAGCTATTGACGGCGAGTGTAATGGTGTTGTGTGTGTTGTGTGTGATGTTGATTGTGAAGAAATAATATATTTGTGATCGTATCGAGGCGATTATCATGGTCACCTGTAATAACAGCTTAATAAGAAGAGGTGTTCTAACATGCTACCTCTTACACCCCCACCCCTCTTTTAACATGACAGGTAAGAGTAAGAAATAAATCTTACACGATGATTGCATGAAATAGTTGTTTTGATTAATTCTTACCTTCTTAACTATTATGAGAAAATAAGGGGTAAGACGGAGCATGTTAAAATTGCTAAAAAAGAATGAATAAACCGAGTTCCAATGAAGGCAATCGAATGGAAAAACATAAACAACCATTTTAATTCTTGCCCACTATGTTGTGCACGAACACAAGAGTACCACGAAATAAAAATAAAGTACCTCATTACAGCAATGACTTAAAAATCCCTTAATTTATTTTCGCACGCTACGTTTTGCCAAAACTACTCGAGAGGCACATCAGGAACATGGGAAACAAACAGATAAATCCCATGATCTCCCAGGTACAGCAACATCAGCACCTTGTGTCCTAACAGCAATATTTTTTCCTTCTTCATGAACTCGTTCCATTTGTTGACGCAGACACGACTGTCAATATCAGAAATGGTGTATGTACTTGACACAATAGTGTGTGGATGACAAATAATGGTTATGGCACCATATTCATCCATGTCTTCGGGGACAACACGATGAGGCAGTTTCTGTTTGAAGAAAACATTTGTTACATCAACACGTCACAACTTATTGTTATGTATTAAAGGAAGAACAATTAATTTGGAACAAAGCTAAAAACATACTGAAATGACACAAAGTAAAGGAAGAACAGAAAGATGGTTACCGAGAAGTTCTTGTTGCAATTTGACCATGTCAACGTATGGAGGAATCCATATGCTCTTCCTTGATCATAGTTTCCAGCATCATGACGCTCCACTAGGCATATGACATACTCCATCATTCTCCAGTTTAACCTTGTCCCCTCAGTTACAGCGACATTGTCAATAATATCTCTTTTCTCATTGGACAATTGGTAGTATGCTACAATATTATAGCACAGACAATTTAATTTATAACATATGGTATATGATAAAGTTAGAGTAATAAAACTTGCACGAGCAATAAAGTATCTTACTTGGATGTATGATAGGCAAATTCCCAGTTGTCACAACGCTACTTGGTACTTCTGAATTGTCAGTACTGAACGTAATCTCCTGACCCACATATAGCGTGTAAACTCTAACAAATTCCTTCCAAGAATCTCCTGAAATGTATGTCAACTCATTGACGTTGGTAATCTCACATGGGAATTCAAATCCCTCATTGGTACTGAAACTTGCTTCAAAGTTCCCATATTTTCCCAAGGGCACTCCAAATTTCTGCGTGAAACTGTATCTGGTGTAGCAGGGGATTACCTGAGTAGCATATGTACGATTGTTAATATATAAGAACTGCCTGTTAATCTAAAGAGTTTGTCCAATCATAGATGACTAGCATAGTAGTTCACTAGTTCTTAACAGTAATATCATATAACCCTATAGAAGATATAAATTTACATGCACGTACAAAAAACCATTTTATCATCTAAGAAATCAACATGCAATATAACTCTTTTTGCAGTAAACATTACAAACAACTGACTGAGTACAAAGGGTAGGAGTACAATATTCGTTCAATATTACTGCCTCCGTCTAAAAATTTGTGGACAAAGAATTGTACATACGGATGTATCTATGAAGAAAACATGACTAGATACATGCGTATCTAAATGAATCTAACACATTAATTTTGGATCGGACGAAGTACTAAATTTCTCATGATATTTGCTACGGGACATGTCAGACTGGATCTTACTGTCTTGTTTGCAAATCCCGTGCGCAGGGTGACAGTACAAAACTCCCTCATCCGATGCTCACCGGGGCACAAACCCTTGGTGTCCAAAAAAATGCCACACTGCGAATCGAGATCAATCACATTACTAGTACAGTCTTAAAGATTAGTGCTAGCAGTTGAATTCAGATCTGACAGATTCTATAGTGCAAATACGTACCGCACTGATCTCCTTAACCATTTTCGCTCGAGAGAGGGACGTGAGGAGGAGGGGGCGAAAAGAGCAGTCACTTCCGACCCCTCAGCTGATGATGGCGGCGGCGGTGTCCGGAGATTTTGAAAAGTGCATACGCCCGGCGTCTCCGATCTTATATTGGAGCGGTCGTGGCAGTGGTAGGAGGCCCCGATGCCACGGGTGGTTACGAGGAAGGCGGTGCAATCACGGGATTTCGGGAGAGGTGGCGTGCGTGAGTTATGGGATCTTTTAACATATATCAGCAAGATTAAAAAAAAATTATGTTGTGCTAAAAAATACATTTCATAAGGGTGAACTAGGTTTTTGGTTCCAAACAAGTATGAACGATATAAAATTCCAAATTTGGCCTTGTCCATTTTCCAAATATGTTTCACAACAATACATGCCATGACCAATGCAAGCAAGCATGCAAAATGGTTTTTAGTTTAGCGAAGTTTTTCATTTTCGGACGAAAATGCCCGAATGTGGCCGCACGTGACAACACTTGCAATCATTGCCTAAAATGGTTCAAACTAGGCATGGAGGCGTACAATGGCCATGAATTGTCACCGCAAAAAAGTTCGGTTGACTTAAGATATGTGAAGAAACCATCGAGCATTTTCGGAGGGTGCCATGCTATCCTGGAAGGGCGAGTCTGGGAGCACCTCCATGTTAACACCACATACAAATGATTCCAACTTTTTTTCATGGCCTCCCATGAGCAAATCAAGCAAACATGCAAAAATGGTTCTCAGTTTTGACAACTTTTCCATGTATTGGGATTTTTTTTATATCGAAAATGCCCAAAAACTGGCCCCATGTGACATTAGTTGCAAACTTTACTTACAATACTTCAAACTTGGCATGGAGGAGTAACATGACCATGAGTTGTTACCCCAAAAATTTGTGTTGATTTAAGAAAGGTCAACAAACCAGCATGTGTCTTCTCAGAGGATGCCATGTTAGCCCAAGGAAGGGCGCGTATTGGAGCACCTCCATGTTTACAATATCCACAAATGATGCCAACTTTATTTCATGATCTCCCATGAGCAAATCAAGAATGCATTCACAATGGTTTTTAATTTGGCCAACATTTATTATCCTTCTGTAATTTCGAAGCAAAAAAGAAACATCGCCTGCATGGTCTACCCCCCTAGCCACCCATCGAAAGTAGGTGGCACATGATGCATTACACTTTGTTTGTCTTATGGTGGACCTAGTTGACACACCAAGCCTAGTTGGATCATTGGCCTACACCGGATTCCATGTCGTATAAAAGCTGAGGTACATCAACTGCTCCCATCTAGAACCTTCGAACTACACTATCCACTTTGTGAAGCAAGTACAACATGAAATATGCGAAATTCCCCCAAGCTTTTAAAGTGCATTTCATGACAAAATCAAGCAAGCATGCAAAAATGCTATTCAGTTTACACAAAATTTAGCATGTACGGTAATTTTTTCGGCCGAAAATACTCGAAAACTGGCCGCACGTGACAAAACTTGCAAACTTTACAAAAAATGGTTCAAACATGGCACGGAGGCCTAACATGGCCTTCAATAGTCACCCCATAAAGTTGGCTTGATTTCATACAGGTCAGGATAGTAGCATCTGCTCTCAGAGGGCGCCAGGCTCGCTCGGAAGGGCTTGTGTCGGGGAACCTCCATGTTCACACCATCTTCAAATTATGTCAACTTTATTTCATGGCCTCCCATGACCAAATGAAGCATGCATGCACAGTGGTTGTAAGTTTCTACTAGATTTTCCATTTTCTTCCATTTTTCGGTCATAAATGCCCGAAAAATGGCTGCAATTGCCAAAACTTGCAAATTTTGCTGAAACTCGTTTAATGTTGTCCTGGAAGCCTGTAATGTAACCTTTTCCATTGCATGTCATAAGTTGGGTTCATTACACATGAAGCATGATCTACTTGGTTCATACGTTCGACAGTGTAGCACGAAGGTTCTCGACGGAGGCAGTGCGTGTACCACATCGACTCCATGGATGGAATCCAGTTTGAACCAATGTTCGCACTTGGTATGGTGTCAATTAGGTCCACCCTAAGGCAAAGAAGCTTGAAGGCATCATGTGCTACCCCTTTCGATGGTTGTCTAGGGGGGGTAGACCGTCTGGGAGGAAATGAAAAAATC
This sequence comes from Thinopyrum elongatum, assembly GCA_011799875.1. Classification (NCBI taxonomy): domain Eukaryota; kingdom Viridiplantae; phylum Streptophyta; class Magnoliopsida; order Poales; family Poaceae; genus Thinopyrum; species Thinopyrum elongatum. Next base: position 50,342,584 of record CM022303.1, on the reverse strand, counting down.
ATGTGTAACCTTGAAAGCACTGTGCATGCATGCTTGATTTGGTAATGGGATGGCATCAAAATAACTTGGAATCCTATGTAGATGGTGTATTGAAGGAGGTGGCCCGAGACGGGCCCTTCTGTGCTATCCTTGTACCCTCCGAAAGCACATGTTGGTTTATTGACCTATATTAAATGACCGCCAAGTTTGTATGGTTACAATCCATGGCCATGTTAGGGATACATGCCAAGTTTGAACCATTTTCATCTAAGTTTGCAAGTTTTTTCACGTGCGGCCAATTTTCGAGCATTTTTGGTAAAAAAATAAAGAAAATGGAAATCTTAGTCTAAACTGACAAGCATTTCGCATGGCAGCTTGTTTTGGTCATGGGATTCCATGGGAAATAGTAGACATCATTTTGTATTGTAGACGATCTAAACATGGAGGTGCCCCCAGACACGCCCTTGCGGCCTTGACTGGCACCCTCCGAAATCACAAGCTGGTTTGTTGACCTACCTGAAATCAACCCAACTTTGCAGGGTTGCAAGCCATGGTAATTATTGGGGTACATTCAAGTTTCAACCATTTTCAGCAAAGTTGCAAGTTTTGTCACGTACGGCCAGTTTTCGGGCATTTTCAGAACAAACAACATATTTTACCACTTAAAAAATGTATTCCTTTCTCGACGACACATTTGTTTTTTCTTCGGAACATTAGATGCTAATGTTTCAACCTCCCATAACTCACGCCACCCAGATCTCCCAAAATCCCACGATTACAGCTCCTCCCTCGTAACCACCCGCGGCATCCAGGTCCCGTACCACCTCCCACGACCGCTGCAAGATCAGATTGTAGCCGCCGGCCACCGCCCACCGGGAACGTCACCTGAGGGGTCGGACGGCAATGGTGCTGTCACCACCTCCTACTCGCGTCAACGTGCCGCTGCTCCTATTGCTGCTGTCGAGCGCCACACAGCCACATCTAGTGTGGGACGCACTATCCGCGTGGAGCATTGGGCTGCCATCGTCTCCGACAGAAGGTTATGTGATCATAGCTCTTTTTAATCTTTCTCAGACGCACGTCTACTACTAAAACCCTAATAGGTTTCCCACAAGTTATTCCAGTCGGCAAGATTACCTGATCATAGCTCTTATTAATAATTATCTTGTAATCAATCTTGGCACACTACACGAACGACCAAAGAGGTAATACCACAACAAGGGTATCTCTTCCATGAAATAACACGTCGTATGTTTATGCAATGCCAAACCCTAGTTGAACTGTCCCAATGATATGCATGACCAAAATTTGTAGTGTGCTTATAGTTACATGTAGTTCATATTACTTAAAAAACTCATCCATACCTGCATATAAGATTTTATTTTTGTTATACATTTCTCAACGTGAAGGTCAAATAAATTGAACCTGTTTTGCTTCTGTTCCATAGGTGCCAGTAAAATGGAAACTACTGTTAAAAGTCCTGCTAATGGAGGAAAACACTTCTCCGAAATGACCGATGAGGTACGTAGTTGACATTTCGTTTGAAAACTGTACGTGCACACACTTCTTTCATACTCGATAAAATCTAATGCCACTTTTGCAGGAACTCTTTGTGAAGCACGCCCATATGAAGTTAGCATGCTCACCGTCAAGGTTCGCCAAAGCCATGAAATTGTTGTCACCAAAACACATAGAGACCATCATAAGCGAAACCGGTCTTGGGGGTCTAACCAAGATGCATGAATTTAAACTCCGGCGCATTATGTTGATAAGTCTAGCAAAGAGCTTTGATAGTGAGACGTCGTCCATTACCATAGGTAAAACACCCATTCCTATCACCGTAGAAGACGTGCACCATATATTTGGCCTTGCGATAGAAGGGGAGGATATTGATGAAAAGTTGCAAAGCACACCGGATCCAAATTTGTTTAACACATTTCAACACAATGGGACAATTTCTCTGGCTGACCTTGAGACAGCGATCATAATTTCGAAAACTCCGGACGATGAATTCCTGGCGCGGGTTGTTCTTTTTGCTATTGGTACAGTTTTAGCACCAACTGCACAATCTTATGTCAACGCGAAATATCTTAAACTTGTTGCGGATATTAAAAGCATTCGGACATTGAACTGGGGAAGTTTCACAATGAAACACTTGTTCAGGTGCATATACAAATTTAACTTTCTTGATCAAGTATCTCTACAGGGAAATCTACCTCCGCTTCAGGTTAGTGCAACATCACTAGTTAACATTCTACAATTGTTTTTCTTTTCTATATCTCTCTATATTGATGAAGTAATTTATTGTGAAGATTTGGTACTGGGAGCACGTGCGTTCTGGCAAATTGACGTATCCTACTATACCCCCACCATTGGTCGCACGATGGGACGAATGCACGTGCATAATAAGAACAGAAGCTTACAGCACAGGAGGTCTTCATAAAGGACCGGTGTGTTTGTAGATTTGACCCATGTATATATCCGATTATTTATTTGCTACTACTGATTCATTGTACCTGATTCAATGGTTGTGATGGAAATTTGTGCTCGACAACCAGAGGCCAACAATAGAAATGATCCACGAAGCAAAAAATTTGTACATGTGGATGAACGTGATTCATCTCGAGCACAATCACAAGGTCAAAATATGAGTAGCCACCAAGTAAGCCCAACAATGACAATTTTCATTTTCCAAGAGCAGTAAAAGGTCGCATCGAAACTCATTCATTTTGCTTTGTTCTGAACGGTGTGTTATTTCGTTTGCACTGGTGGAAATGATAGTTGTAGCCATGAATGCATGTTTTGCTGAACAAGAAAAGAAGATAGGCAGACAGTTAATGGAATTTCAGCACAGATTTGACGCGAAATTCCGCACCATGAGCGAAGAGTTAATCGACCTTAAGAGTAAATCTGGCAGTAATCCTAGGCTCTCGCTGCTCGAGGACGAAATTAAGGACTTAAGGAGGGAACTGAAGGTATGTCATGTTGTGCATTTTTTATTGTTATGAATATGTTCCTCCATATTCATTATTGTTATAATTGTTACATGAATTAAAAAACCAAACTAAAGTCAGCCGACAATCCGAGTCACAGAAAGCAGGCGTCGAGGTAATAATTATGGCCTACCACATAAGTAGTATTAACAAACTAATTATAATTGACCATTTTTTTATTGTAGGAACAAGTCAATGTGTGCAGTGATCCCTTCACGGCGACTCCTAAGTTTGACGCATCCACGCCACGTACTTCGACTCCAACAACAAGTGCCAGACATGTCCTGCCAAACAAGGAGGATCCTCGAATCACATCGTTGAAGCCTCTGTTTGATAATGATTATGTGCTCACCGCTGAGGATAGAGAGGCAGCCGTTTTCATCCGGGGAACACACGACCCTATTGAAGTAGCTCAAATCGGAGACATTCCCCTAAGAGCGGAACAACTGAAGCCAATTTACAATAAAAAATACATCTGTGGTGATGTAAGCCCCTTGTACTCCATTGTACATCAACTATTTGAACTGTTGGCACATCATTATATGATTACAAATTTGGCAGGTTATTATGGCATATGCTCACATCAGCGGAGTTGAGATTGATACTACCTCAGTCATATCCCTCGATGAAACCAGAAAGCTTTTAGAAACAAAAGGGGTTATTCCAAAGGGCCGTGGAAGCTCGTGGGTTGATCGTGTTGCAAATAAATTTGTAGGACGCCGGAAGGTACCCGTTTTCCTCACTTTCCTATATCGTAATAGATAGTGCAGATGAAATATTTCAGGGGTCCCCCAAACCATAATTGTTACCATATCTAAATTATTCCGTGGAATGAGTCCGCTTTGACTTTACGGCAGGTGCACATCCCGTTGAATGTGCATAATAACCACTGGATGGCAATGGTGTTCAATTTCGACAAAGAAGAGATTCAAATCCTAAACTCCTTGAAAGATCATTTTGACAAGTCCAAGGAAACTGCTCTTGTAAGCTTTATCTTGCCGCCTCTTTACCGTTGCATGGCACATGAACTCCCAATTCACCGTAACCCTTTGTAATACTCGTATTATGCTAGGTGGAGTCGATTCAGACCTGCATGGATGAAGCGGTGAAGGATGGCTTGGTAACACCAGGTAAGCCCATCAAATTTACCGACTAGGAAGTAGTACGCTATGACGATATACCGCAACAGAATGACGGGTATGTACGACCTCCTAAATTATTCCTCGCCGACACGTCCAAGTTTACTAAAACCTAAACTAAACACTGCAGGCATTCATGTGCGTTTTTCACACTGAAGTACATGTTGACATGGAACGGTGAAGATTTTTCCGAGAAATTGGAGCAGGTGAGTCAAACACTATATTTAATTTTGGAATATCTTATGCCTGAACGCCGTGCTGACATATGTGTCGCTTATCTAATTTTGTCACAGATAGAAATTTTCAGCTGGAAAATAGTTTCAACCTTGCTGCATTCAGATTGCAACGGTCTTCGCATCAATTCATATAAGTACCCCATAACGGTTGGCGAAAAAGCACGGATATTTTATTTTATTCACATGTGTCATGATATTAATGAATGCACTGATGTCCGCTGTACAGAAGGAGGCGTATGAAGCCCACGGTGCAGCGCAACCTATGGATTCACAAGACGATGTCCAAGAAATTATCGGTACTGTTGAGTGAAACAAAACAGACACGTCGAGCTCCCAAAAGGATCCCGACACCCCGAGCTCCCCAAAAAAGCGGAGATCACATGGACGCCCGAGGAAGGTTGTCGATGAAGTGCAAGCTACAAAAACAAAAAACTCTTGAAGAGCTCAAAGTAAAATTTGATAGCAAGACCATTGCTAAACAAGTGTCTTCGATATCAAGACGACCACGCAAACCATCACAAGCTATATTGAGCCCATTCAAGACAACCAAATGGTAGTTTAGGTATGCACTTGATAGCACTGTAGTTAGCACTTATGATACATTTGTCATTTATGATTTGGTGATCTTACGTTATCAAACATGCATCGACGAGGCGGTGAAAGATGGCTTGCTAACACCAGCTAAGACCATCAAATTTGCCGAGCGTAAGAAAGTAGGGTATGATAACATACCACAACAGAGCAATCTCTGCTTTCGCAGTACATACTATTGGCAATCATGAGCATTATATACTTTTGGCAATTAGGGATACATGCTCAGTTCTTTTGCTTGAACTGCCAATAGGTCATTCTGCCAATCATTTGCATGATGTACTTTTGGCAATATCTTATACAACCTAAGTGCATGTCAAAAAGTGGCAATAGGTACTTTTGGCAATCATGTGCATGCTACATTTCTGGCAATAACTAATGCATGCTCATTTGTTTTGCTTCAAATGGCAGTATGTACTCCTGGCAAACATTTGTGTGCTCTACTTTTGGCAGCTATTAATACAAGCTCATTTATAATGGTTTAACTATCCATAGAAATAACTTGAACGTCTTTATTTCTAAACATACCAAATTCAGTTCAAGATATAGCATTAGCATCTTCAGTTAGAGACATAACATATATGTACCATAGTGGAGGTATTAGGCAATGTTGACCGCAAAGCACTTAGGGTAGGTGCTTACAATATAAACAATAGTTTAATGAAGCAACGACGCTTAATAGTACAGGGTAGACGCTTAATTAGGCGCCTATCATGTACAAATTAGCACTGCTGCTTCAGAAATCCATGTTTATTATTGTTAGCATGTACCTAAGCACGTAGCATTGAAAGTTGGGCATTACCAGAAATGAGCAATGTAGTACCAAACACTTAAACATAGCATAGTAAATAGACGCAACTCAAAAGATAAACCGGCGCATAAGTTCAAGCAGTACGGTGGGGCAGAAGTATCACACGACAACCATAACATAAAAACAGTCTAAAGTAGGGTGGGCCAGCAGCAACAACCAAGCAGCGCATCAGATCCTTGGCATCTTGGCCGGACGAGGAGGCCTCGGGAGGTAGAACGGCAGATGCCCCTTCGCGTACTTCCTGAGGAAGACACCAAAGGCAGCATGTTTAGCCCGGACGTGGGGCTTGCTGTTCCTCCCATTACCACGGCCGATACCGGTGCCATGCATGATCAGGCTGTCATAGTCGTTCTTGATCCTCGCGCAGCAGAAGGGGCAGGCTATGTCGCCGTAGAGCCTGTTGGGGCCGCTGTGGTATGGGATTTCCCCATTCCGCAGCATCCTAAGGACGTAGCGGCTCTTGGTGTCCCTGCTCTCCATACTATCATCCACGTCTTCATCATCTTCCTGTGTATAGGTTGATCCACAGCTAAGTCAGATTAGGAATACAGAAATATATATAGCATTTCATAAGAGTATCGAGTACATCCTGAAAGTAGGAATACAAAAATATGATCAATCAGATGATTGACACAACATGTACCTCATGTATTGCAATATATGTTGATGTATTATTTGTTTTCTTTCTTGTTCTTTTTTCTTTGCTTTGCATGCGTAGCTATTCTCCCCTCTAAAGAACTAATCCTATTTGTACAATCTAAGTTGACAATTAACTAAAGGGTTAAGGTTTTAGGAGTTGGACAAATCATTTTACAGCATCCAAGCACATATTTTATTAAATACTGAAAATAGATAATTCCAAAAACAGGATCATTTCTTACCATTTCTTGCAACAATATTTGTATGATCTGGTTTTATCATAAAGAGATACCAGACAATATCTAATTTAAGGATATTCAAACTAAATAAGTACATACTACAAAGTAAAACTACCGCATCAACAACGAAAAGATTGCCCTCACTTGATATTTTGAAGACAACAAAACATATGAATCATGTCATGAATTATGTATAAAAAAAGAGAAATTTTGGATTGAGGTACATCGGTTGCGAACATAAGAAATTATGGATTTAATTACTCATCCTTGTTGCTAAGAATTACATAGGGTGCGGACATAAGAGACTCTGCAATGAATTACTGATCTTTAATAAAGGAGAAGTACTGATTGCAATCAGAAAATGTCTTCACAATATAGCTGTATGGCTTCATGATTTTCATCAAATAAACTAGTTTTTCTGACAACTAAATAAATGTACTGTTTACTAGGTCTCAACAGATTTAGTAATAAGATTGAAAATAAGATGCATAGTCCACTTCATTATAGGGAAATCATGAAGCAGATAGAAAAAGTTTGCACTGTTAAGGTATGGAAGATTCTAGAAGAAAGGAGAAAATGGTGCTATCAACTTTGTGCATATGGAGCATTATGATTACGCTTAGTAATGCAAAATTCTATATTGTAAGAATGCAATAGAAAATCTTGTTTCTAGAAATATACTGTTGCATGGACTTGGCATGCATGATTACTGATGTGGCATAGTTTCATGGATTGATTTGTGCAAGAGAAGAACTAATCGATGTTTGTTGTTAATGGCAGGCAGTGGCCGTAAATTGTTACTGCATGCATCAGTACTGACCACATGCATGACTCGATGATGTGGCACAGTTTCATGCATACCAAAACAAGATAATGGGTTGCCACTATTGAAGTACGGAGCATAGTTTCATGAATAGCAAAACCAGATAATGGGTTAACACAATTGATGAACAGAGCATAGTTGTAACAGGGGTTCTATTGATTTAAACTCTTCATCATTGATACTCTTGTTGGTACTAGCGAGGCACACGTGCATTGGACCTGAAAGCAACAGTTAATGTCAATTATTTCAGATGCACTTTACATTGCTATGCTACTGTAGCAATGGAGTTTTTTTGTGTGTGTTTTCTTTAATAAAGTGATAATGTTTGTGCATATTATGCATTCAGATTCACAAAGTTGAAAAGCATTAGCAATTCATTTAGAAGAAAAGAGTTTGCGCTGTTAAAGTATCGAAGATTCTAGAATAATGGAGAAACATAGTGCTATGAGGTTGTTTGTGCATAGGTAGCATTGTGCTTAAGCTTAGAAATGGAATATTCTAGATAGTACGCATGCTTGGAATTTTTGTTTTGCAGTAAATAAGATATCGAATGGCCAACAATGCTGGGATTTCCCATCTGTCCACCATTGGATTGGCTTCATCCAACAGCAAATATTCAAAGTTGTTTCCAGAGTACATGTTTTAAAAGTTACCATTTATAGAAGCTCAAGCACCGTTGCTAAATACTTACTGTTGCATGTCAACTTTTCATGTAATTATTACAGCTACATAGCAGGCATATTAATCATTGATCCTCTTGTTGACTGTCATGAAATAAACAAATTTGTAGGAAATTTTCCATCCACTCAAACCTCTTTGAAAGAATCCTACGTTTTTACTATGCACAATCAAACACTCATACAATCCTGTAGGATTCAAGATAACATGCCACTCTAATCCCACGTTTTCCCTATTCCCGTGTTTTGGAAATCCTACGAATCAAAGAGGTGATACCTAACATATACACCATTTTGTACATCAGAACTGATTCATAATCAGTTTCTAAATCATATTCTTAGTCATCTTCATAAAATAATTGCACGCACAGAGGGATTTTAGGCCTCCATGACTACTGTTCCATGCCAAGTTTCAGATTGAAGGGGTTTCCTTCCAAATCTACCAAACAACTAGTACTAATCCTAACCCTAAGGGAGAGATCAACAAACATAACCTATCTGGACGAAATCTAATCCGTGCTGCATGCAATTTAGGAGAAAACCCCATGGGAGAAAAACCCAAAAACAGAGTAGGAGAAAAGAACAGAACAGAGTAGTACCTCACTGAGCTCGTCGTCGACCTCCTCCTCGAACTCGACGGCCTCGTCCTTCACTTCCTGAGCGGTGACCTCGGCCTCCTCGTAGTAGTGCTTCTCGATGAACTCATACTGCTCGCGCTTCCGCTTGGCCGTCTGCTCCTCCAGATCCACCACCACCTCCTCGTCGACCTGCTCCCCGACCGCAGGCTAGACCGCTGCGACGGCGGCCGGAGCAGTGACAACAGACGGTGCACCGCCTCCCGTCGCCGCGACGATGCCCTCAGCCGCGCCAATTGCGGCGGCAATGACCGCAGCAGGCTTGTCCACTGCTTGTACGGCCGCATCCTTCTCCACCGCCGCGGCTTCAAGGCTGGCCTCCATATTCCGACGACGAACGGGCAAGGGAGGTGGTTGCTGGCTCATAGGAGGTAGGGTTTGAGGGGAGAGGACAGCGTTTTTGGCTGATTTGGGGAAGAAAAGCAGCAGGGGTGGGGGAGTGGGGGAGACGGTGGTGGGGGAGGTGGTCTTTATTTGGCGTGTGGGTGGACGTTTGGAATTACCGAGGCTAGACGCGTGGCGTTGTGCGCTCGTGCATGCCCCCACCGCTTTCATTTTTTTTGTCATGAATTTATTTTTTGACCTGTGGTTTAGCGTGGAAATTGCACAAACCACCTACTTTTGGTGTTACTTTTGCATAGAACACCTACTTTACAAGTTTGTTGCACAAAAAAACACATATTGGGGTAATTTGTTGCAGCTAGGTATAATCCGCCATTTTGGGTGGGTTGACATGATTTCTGACAAGTGAGTCCAGTTTGTAAGTGCACTGCGGCAAAAAAAACATTCCACATCAGCACCCAACTAGAACTGTGAATATCTCACAATTCTTTGCATCAATTGAGCTGATGTTTTCCCAGAATATTACTGAGTGCATGTATGATTTATTGGATTTTTTACATTTTTTTAAAATGAACAAAAATATTGAAGGAGTCAACTAACATTGCATATATCTTACAAACTGTTGGTCAAAATGAGCTGCCTTTTTCCCAGAATAGTATTGGATGCATGTGTGATTTACAGCATTGTTTTGCATTATTTTTGAAAATTTCGAATTTTGAGTAAGAAAATTGTATGAGCCAATGTAAACGGCAAATATCTCATTATAAAGTGATCCAAACCAGCCAAAACTTTCTGGATTCATTACTGGTTACATCTAGCTTAGCACACCACAAACTTTCATGTGAAAAACATAAGATTGCTATACAAATCTAAAACAATTCATAAATAGGCAAAATATTCATAAAATAAAATCAGTAGCACCAACTTAATTTGTGTGATTCTTGGAGTGAAAGAATGGAGTGTAGCAAATGTATGACAGAAATATACAAGATTAATAAAGATGTCATGGAATTTTGTAATGAAGAAGTAATATAAGTCAACATATTATCCTACTTTTTTGAAATTTAAAACTCTAAAACAACTATAAGAGATAAGAACGAAATAAATAAGATTAATAAATTAGTTGTTAAAAAACGTGTCTGCAAAAACAACATTTGAATTAAGATGTCATGGAAATTTGTAATAAAGGAGTGAAGTATAAGTCAATATATTATGATTTTTTCTGAAATTGAAAATTGTAATTTTTTTTATAAGAAATGAAAGAGAAAAGGAGAAAAAAGGAAAATATGTGCTTAATAGATGGGCTGGAACAACCAGCGACAGGGACACGGCTGAGGCTGGCCTGTGATAGCCCAAGTAAATTAGGCCCAAACGGTGAGCCACACCGCGCAGAGCTGACGAGTGGTGGGAGTTTAGTCCCACCTCGCCAAGTGAGAGCCCCGCGCACCGGCTTATATACCTGGTTGCGAGAGCCTGGGCATGAGCCTCTCTCACCAAATAACATGAGCACAATGCTGTTATCTATCTGCCCAGTGGGGCCTACCGACAGGTTATGTTCAATCTCCATGGGCCTGCATCCTAGCCCATATGACTGGGTTTCTAGTCGTATGCAGGCCGTGGTGTGTGAAATATCCTGTTAGGTAGGTGGGCTTTTTCTATAAAATCTTTTTTTGCCTATGTGATATGTTGACTTATACTAAAATAACACTTCTTTTTTTAGGTACACGTGTCTTATGTAAATTTTTTAAGTTTGATAAGAATGAAAAACATGTAAAACCTTGCCACACTGCCTTTCTTGGACATGTGTAAAAAGTTTAAGTTTGAAAACAATGAAAGACATGTAAAACCTTGCATCATTGAATTGCAATATTTAAAATTAATTTGAAATATTGCAGTGAATTTGTAGACCATCTCCAAATCAAACCAAATTTGTTTTACATGGTCACATACATGTGATAAACATGTTTATTTAGAGATCATGTGTGCAAAAATTGAGGTGATTTAGAGGTGGTCGAAAAAAGATGATTTTTCCCACCACCTCCAAATCACCCAAAATTTGTTGTACATGCTCAAATAGATGTGCCAAACATGGCTACGAAAGAAATTTTGAAGAAAATGTATCCTACAATGTCTCCTTAAGGTGTAGACCGATGTCTTGGTCAGTCATTCTACAGGGCAGTATAAATTCAAAAAAAATAAAAAAATTGTAAAATCTTGAAAACCTATCTATGTTTGTGTAAGATATCAAGTGTGCAAAATTGGAGGTGATTTAGAGGAGGTCGAAAAAATCACGCTTAAACACGAGGGACCATTTGGTCACTTAAGACAGTTTTTGTAGAAAAGGTGATTTTTCTCACCACCTCCAAATCACCCCAAATTTGTTGTACATGCTTAAATAGATGTGCCAAACATTGCTATGAAAGAAATTTGAAAAAAAATGTATCCTACAATGCCCCCTTAAGGTGTAGACCAATGTTTTGATCAATCATTCTACAGGGCAGTATAAATTCAAAATTTTTTAAAAAAGTATAAAACCTTGAAAACCTAGCTATGTTTGTGTAAAATATCAAGTGTGCAAAATTGGAGGTGATTTAGAGGAGGTCAAAAAAATCACGCTTAAACACGAGGAACCATTTGGTTCACTTAACCCAGTTTTTGTAGAAAAGGTGATTTTTTCCACCACCTCCAAATCACCCCAAATTTGTTCTACATGCTCAAATAGATGTGCCAATCATGGCTATAAAATAAATTTGAAAAAAAAATGTATCCTACAATGCCTCCTTAAGGTGTAGACCAATATTTTGATCAGTTATTCTACAGGGCAGTATAAATTCAAATTTTTCAAAAAAATTATAAAACCTTGAAAACCTAGCTATATTTGTGTAAGATATCAAGTGTGCAAAATTGAAGGTGATTTAGAGGAGGTCGAAAAAATCACGCTTAAACACGAGGGACTATTTCTTTTCTTTTATATATTTACAATATTTTAAAATCAAATATTTTTTTTCTTTTTTTTTTCTTATGACAGTTTTAAAATCCAAAAATGAAAGAAAAAAAGTTGTGTTCTATTTCACTTCTTCATTGTAATAGTTCTTTTCTTTTTAATATTCAAAAAAAATTCAATGAAATATCTTTTTTCTCTTTTATTTCTTCTGACAGTTTTTAAATTCAAAAAATGTAAGATAATATGTTGTATTTTATGTCACTTCTTAATTCACAGAATTCTTCTATGCTAACTACTAGAAGGATATGAGAATGCATATCTCATACTACTAATAGTTGATGTTTCAAATTCACAGAATACTTATATGCTAAGTACTGCAATGATATTAGATTCAAAATACTAACTGGAATATCTAAGTTAAGAAAACTACAAGCACAAGCGCCATGCAACAACCAGTTGTTAGTGCACTACATATTACATGACTCAAATAGACAAGACATAAAAACAAAGCATAACAGGTTTTCTCTAGCAAGAGATTTTCTTCAGATGCTTCCAGCATGTCCAGCCTCAAGGATGAACGAGCGTCGGCGCGCCTATCCTCCATGCATGCGTAGTACATCTGAAGATCTCCCCCGCAAGATGGTCTAAACTTCTCTTATGCCACCGTCATGCGCCTTATTTTTTCTTGATTTTTCTGCAACACATCTCAATCATGTGAACTTTAAATGTAGGTATTTACAGGAACACAGAGATCAACAGCCTCATATGTTTGCCCACTGAACTGAAGCATAATTTAGATACCTGGACTATTGAGAAAATTAGACTATCGTTGACTGAATGTTTGGAAGCTTGTAGATAATTGAAGCATAATTAAGATGCAGGAAGAATGAATGTTTGGAACCTGTAGTACAGCTTTCATTGCCACATTCTAAATTTGGCAGATCGCACATTCCTGGCATATGCTATATATGGAAGTGCTCCACATGGGCACATGATAGTTGCAACATGGAGCAAGGAAGCAACAGTGCAACATCAAACATAGGAGCAGCATCAACTACAGATATAACTAACAAATTACAGTTTCACCATAAATTCAACATAAATTCAGTGTCAGCATAGGAGTAGCAAAGCAAGAGTGCAGCACAATTTTAGCATAACTTCAGTTTCTGAAACCACAAAGTACAGTTCACTGACATACCACAAATTAGATAGCTTTTATGCTGAAATATACCAGCACACCAAACTTAGATAGCCTAGGGTTCTAAACTGACAACATAGCATACCAAAATAGATAACTTATATGCTGACATATGTACTTATCAGCATAGCTAAAAACAGCTTCACATCTTCTTCAGCCTCACTTCTTCAGCAGCTTCAGGCGGTGGGAGCGGCGCACCGCCGTTGCACTAGCACCTGCAGCCCCCCTCGCATTCTTCTTCTGCACCTGGGCCACCACCACCACCACCACCTCCTCCTCCTCCTCCTCCACCACCTCCAGCTTGACGATGTCAGGGACATCCGGAAGGAGTTCGATGTCGATGGGCATATTCTTGTCACCCTCGATAGGGACCGGCGCCACCATCTGGACCACGTCCTCCTCGCCATCAGAGACGACCGGTGCCACCATCTGGACCACTTCCTCGTCATCATCAGAGAGGACCACAACTTCCTCGACATCTTCCTACTCGTCGTCAGAGACGACCGGCGCAGGCATGCGGCGAACCTCATAGTCGGGGTTGACGGCTGCTAGACAGCAAGCAGGACGTCCTTCTCAGTGACGCGCTCCGCCCTCGACGCGACGCGCGCAGTATTCGGTGGCTGCGGCATGGTGGTGGAGCGGTACATCCACTACCTTGCGCGCTGGCTAGGGTCAGGGCTTAGCGTCGCCTCCCGCATTCCCATACAAGGAGGACGGCCGGCGGCATGCCGCGGTCGTCGGGGAAGGTGCGCTTCTTCTCCGCGGTGGTCAGCACCTCCTTCAGCGTGCGCGCGTGGTTGACCAACATCTCGGTGCTGGGAAACCAGCTGGACACCTCCCTCAGTTGCTCGCGACACACCGGATCACAGCCGGCGAGGTCCTCCATTGCTTTCTGCCACCCTAAACTGCTCTCCATGGCGGCGGTGGCCGGCGAGGGTTTCGAAGGGGAGGGAATTGGGGAGGGGAGTTTGAATCGACGCGGAGTGGGAGTGGGCCGAGTAGGCGGTGGGGGGGGGGGGCAAGTGGGCGGTTGCAGGTGGGTAAATGGCAGTCAGGTGGGCCATGGGCAGGGCAATATATAACTAACTTAGCTAAATGCATGTGACCAAGATCTCTATTTGTAGCACACTGGTATAGCACGCTGGCATATCACACTACAGGTCCTGGGTTCGAGCCCCAGGCAAAACAATTTTTTGTTTCTTCTTGTTTTAATTAGGCAAAACAATATTTCTGTTTCTTGATTTAATTATTTCAATGTGTACCTGTGTGTACTGAAATATTTTAGTATCATAAATTCTAAGTTTCCATAAACGCCAGAATGTAGCATAAATGCCTACTGTCATAAAACTCCTATCACTTCAGAAAGTAGCATAAATTCAAATGGACCAGTTCTTTCTACACCCTTGTACCAACATGAGAAGCATCGACGACAAGTTTCATTGATTTTCGACATTGTGTGGATTTTCTGTGGTTTTCACGATGATAAAACCCTAAAATATTTGCTTACCTTAGCATCAAGGCCAGCAAAACACGAATCAGAACCATATTTCACTTTGATCCCACACACACATGCACACACACCAGAATACAAAACAGAAAACACAAATCACAAACTGCAGGTACTGCAATTATCTGATTGAACTTGTAAAACAGGGTGAAACACAGATTAGCAGCATCAAGCCTACTTTCAACTCCTCTCACCATAGAAGAACAACATCAAAGACTTTAGTCCCAACCCAGATGGGGTAGGGTATGAACTGCTCAAACAATCAGTAATCAAAATGAGAAATTCATGCAATTGACATGTACATGCGGTACACAGTGAGTAACAAAACAAGTACATGAGAAAATCACAACATTACTGACATCCCTAGGTTTGAAATTTTGCAACAACAAATTGTGGCCTAAGATCTAAGTTGCCTTATTTCATGAATTGTTATACTAGCATCAATGGCATAAACATTGACAATCATATTGATGCTTATTTGACTTATATCGTTACTATAATGTGGATTTTAACTTATATGGTATGCATTAGTACATATGTGATTTACACGAAATTGCACTAGTGAAATTGCACTATTAAAATATTTCAATGTGTACCTGACTCTATTGAAATATTTTAGAGTGTACCATTGTGTACTGAAACTGCACTACAGAAATATTTCAGTGTCTACCTGACTCTACTGAAACATTTCAGAGTGTACCAGTGAGTACTGAAAATGCACTAGTGAAATATTTCAGTGTCTAGCAGTTTGTACTACAATTGACTTACTGAAATATTTCAGTGACTACCAGTTTGTATTAAAATTGAGCTACTAAAATATTTTAGTGTCTAGCAGTTTGTACTAAAATTGAACTACTGAAATTTTTCAGTGTCTAGCAGTTTGTACTAATATTGAACTACTGAAATATTTCAATATCTACAATTGTCTACTGAACTAGCAGTATTGAAATATTTCAGTGTGTACCCAGAGTCTATCACTCAAAAACTGTGTATTGAACTTGTCTCGAGGCACTTCTCACCACAATCTTATCATACAGCCAAAATGTTGCAAGTACAATTTACACAGATTGCATCACGTAATTTCAACACAACCCTTGAGGTGACAGACAAAATTTTCAATCATGGATAGCACTCTAGCACATCAAAACATAGCAAGTAAACATAGCAATGCTATAGGCCTAGACTCATTCCAGCCTCGTCGATCAAACTAAGCTGCCATCCAGAGGCTATGGATTCAAGTACACAGGTTGCAAGAACATATTGCAGAGAAACAAATTAACCAAGTGGCAAGTAATGATTTACAAATCTGAATCTTATCCTAAACAATTGCACCGCCACCGTTCAGACGAGGAGAGCGGCGAGGGAAGCTTGGAGAACGGAGGGGAAGTGAGGTCGCGACCACTGTCCTCCTCCTCTTGCACTTCGGAGTCTCCGGTGACTCGGTTGGAGGCTGCACAATCTGCAATGGCACCTCATGCAGGGTGGGTTCCTGATCCAGTGGATGCTCTACCCTGGATCTGAACGCCCACCACCTCCGCCTGACCCACTCATTGGACGAATCGGCCTGCTCCATCGCCCAGAGGAGGATCTCGATCTTGTTCATCGGTTGTGCGGGCGGGGGGGAAAGCTTTGCCTTCTCCCTCTTCGTCATTTCCTTGAGAGTGGCCATTGCCGTCCAGTTCATCTGCCTTGTGTTGTCAAACAAAAAACGGATCTCCCTCAACCTGGCCATCTTGACCTGGTCGCCGCCGGTGATCTGCATGAAGTAGGCGTTCTCGCCGCCGGCGATCTACTTGATCTGCTGCTCCATCGAGGTTCTTGCTTGGATGTAAGAGGGGGAGTTGATGTGTCAGAGGAGAAGAGGAAAATTGCGGCGGCGAGAAGGAGGAGATGGCTGCGGTTGTGTAATGGTGATGGAAGAGGAGATGGCTGCGGTTGTGTAATGGTGATGGAAGAGGAGAGGACCATGGCGGCGGTTTTGCATTGGACAAGAGGGGAGGCGTGTGAAAGTTTTTCCTATGACTAAAATGCCCCTAGATTAAAATGTGTCCCCACATTGTCATTAGTACCGGCCCCACAAGTTTTAGTACTTTCGAATACTTTCATCCCAATACTAACCAGTACTACGTATGTGTGTGCCGTTAGATTGAGACAAACGAATGGCTCGACAAAAGGCCAACCACTGTAAAACTTGTAATAATTGTTTAGATTAAGAATCAGCTGACTAAACTGAACATTATTTAAAATTGAAAAACTTTATCGTATTGGGTACGTACAGTTGAAACATGCACGCGTTTAGCTTTTGACTTGTTGTGTCCGACTTTTGGAAGTTTGTTTTCACCTCTTTTCTTTTAACCTTGGGCCACCACATACAGCTCCTCTTCTGCTACAATTGAGGAACTGCCTGCTTTTCACTTGACTGATGCAGCACCTGCTGAACATGGCTAGCTGGAGCTGACTGAAGCATACACCATAGCAATTCTGGGTGCTGCCTCAGGTCCAAAAATGTTGCTTGATGGGCCATAGGAAGAAACAAACATCTCTCAAGGCCCATTAACAGTTGCTGTTGGGTCTGTGGCTGCTGACTCTGAATCCGCTATTAAATCTCGTCATAAAGGAAAGGTTGTTGTTCCTGAATCCTCGGTCAATCTTCGCAGAAGTGCCCGAGCGAACAAATATGATGGTTTTAGGGTCCCTCCTGTGTCAGATTGCAAGCCCAAAACATCTAAAGTTAAGCCAAGAAGAATGCCCTCTGCACCTTCTTTGGTCAGAATTTTTGAACTTCCTGACGACACTACAGCTCTTGTGGAAGTGGCTACTGAAGATGCCCCCCCCCTCCAATACCCGTCCCAATGATCCAGATGATCGGCACCAACGTGTGTGGCATTCCGGCTGAGGAGCTGTCTGAAGATTCTCTGCTCGCTTCCAATATTGCAGAGCCTCCCGCATCTGCTCCTTAATTATCATTTTATTTTCTTGCTATGGGTCTTTCGGTTCATTGGAACGTTCTTAGCTGGAATCTACGTGGCTTCAATTTGGGTGATAAACAATTAGCACTCTCGAATGTGATCACATCCAGTGGATGTGCGGTTATTGGCTTGCAGGAAACGAAAAATACATCTTTTGATCTCGTGTTCATTAAATTTGCTATCCCCGCCACTTTGATCAGTTTGCCTATGTTCCTTCACAAGGGGCTTCAGGGGGAATTGCTACCACATGGAATAGCTCCATCTTTTCAGCTGATATTATTGCATCTGAAGATTTCACCTTATTAACTAGATTTAAATCGACTCAATCTGCACAATAGTGGACCTTAGTGAATGTGTATGGCCCTTGTCAAGGTGAACAACGTCTCAACTTTGTTAACTAGCTTTTTGAACTGGATGTCCCACCCAATGAAGATTGGCTATTTGTTGGGGATTTTAACTTTGTTCGTAGTCCTGACAACAGAAACAAACCAGGGGCAACATCTCGGATGTGATAACCTTTAATGATTTCATTCGATCACAGAGTTTGATTGAGCTACCAATTAAAGGCCGATCTTACACCTTGGGTAACATACAACAGGATCCACTACTAGAACAAATTGACTCGTTCTTCATGACGAACAATTGGACTATCTCATATCCCAACACCACGGTAAAACCCCTTGCAAAACCTGTCTCAGATCATACACCGTGTGTTGTCACCATTGAAAAAAACGTCAATCCCCAGGTCCAAACTCTTCATATTTGAATCCTACTGGATACAACACCCCGGATTCTATGATTTGGTTAAAACCTCATGGGACAAGCAGATCAAATCAGATAACTGTGCAACTATTCTCTCAAGAAAATTCAAGAACTTGAGACATGATCTAAAACACTGGAGTAAGAACATCTCAAAACTCTCTGTGGCCATTGAAAATTCCAACAGAGCTCTAAATGAACTTGACGCCATTGAGAATAAAAGAACACTCACTACTCCTGAGGCAAATTTTAGGAGAATCCTAAAGACACACCTGCTCAGACTACTATCTTATCAAAAAATGTACTGGAAGAAACTATGCACTATTCGTTGGGTTCAATTTGGCGATGAGAATTCCAAATTCTTTCAAGCTATGGCATCAGAAAGGTATAGGAGGAACAACATTGCCTCTCTCATGACTGCTGATGGAGTTAATGTTGAAGACCATGCGGGGAAAGAATCCATAATCTTCCATGCTTTCAAAGAAAGATTAGGCACCTCCGCAACCCATGAGATGAAATTTGATCTATGAAGTTTAATAAAAAGATGTGATGAGCTTGAACAGCTCACGGTGCCTTTCACTACGGATGAAATAGATGGGCTTATCAAAGCTATGTCGGCCGATAGAGCGCCAGGCCCGAATGGATTTACAGGTGTCTTCCTCAAAACTTGCTAGACAATAATTAAAGAAGACTTCTATAAACTGTGCAATCAATTCTATGACGGCAATCTCAATTTGGAAAGCATAAATGAGGGCTTCATCATGCTGATACCTAAGATCAACTCCCCTGCTACGGTTAATGACTTCAGAGCAATTACATTGCTCAATTGCTGCCTCAAGGTAATCACCAAAATCCTTGCCAATCGCTTGCAAAAAATTATTTTGAAGGTGATACACACAAACCAGTACGGATTTCTTAAAGGACGATCCATACAAGATTGCCTGGCTTGGGCGTTTGAATATATATATCAATGCCAAACCTCCAAAAAAGAAATAGTTCCCCTCAAGCTAGACTTTGCTAAAGCCTTCGATACTATAGAACATGATGCCATGCTGGAGATCATGGCCAGTATGGGGTTTAACGCCAAATGGCTGGGCTGGATCAGATGCATATTCTCCTCAGGCAAATCTTCTTTGCTGCTCAATGGAACACCCGGAAGACAATTCCACTGCAAAAAGGGGTTCAGCAAGGAGATCCTTTATCACCTCTTATCTTTGTTCTTGCCGCGGATCTGCTACAAGCTGCCATCAATGATGCTTTCTGACAGGGTCATATCCAACTACCTTTCCCTTTCGCCACCGAAAAGGACTACCCAGTCATCCAATATGCAGACGATACGATTCTAGTCCTACCTGCATGTCCGATCCAAGCTACATGTATCAAAGACATTCTATCGGATTATGCCACATCGATCGGCCTGAAGATCAATTTCCACAAATCCACCCTCATACCCACACTAGTAGAAAAACGACCTAATGTTCACCTCATTAGTCCCGGTTCAATTACGGACCGGCACTAATGGGACCATTAGTGCCGGTTCCAACGGCTAGGCGGGCGGCACTCATTAGTCCCGGTTCGTGTTGAACCTCTAGTACCGCTTCGTGCCACGAACCGGGACTAAAGAGGTGGTGACAGGCTGGGGCCCCACCAATCCCTTTAGTCCCGGTTCGTGGCACGAACCAGGACTAGAGATGCACCTTTAGTCCCGGTGTGTATAACCAACCGGGACTAAAGATGCCTCTATATAAACCCTTCGTCGAGCCCGAGCCCATTTCTCTCTGTTGTTCCCCTTTCCTCTCCTCTCCTCTCTGTTCTTCCACTCCTCTCGAGCTCATCCTTCATTTTGCCCAAAATTTGTCAAGATTTGAAGGCCCCCCATCCATCCAAGTGATCACAAAGGTTAGCAACTTTGTCCTTTCATCTCTCATTTCTAGATTAGCTCTTGCAATGCTCTATAAGTATAGTGATTTGTGGGTTTTAGTTTGGGAGTAATTATATGTGGTAGTTTATTTGATTTATATGCAATTTGAGCTCAAATTAACTCTTAGTTTGCATATGTAGGCGTGGTTTACTTAGTGCCTTCCCATCCCCGTCCTAACGACCACCGTCAATCGCCCGCACCGTCCCGTCGCTGGCACCACCTTGGTGAGCCTCTTGTTCTTATCTTTTTTATATAAAAAAATCATGTTTGTGTGATTTAGATATATAGTTACTTGTATAATTTTCTTACCCGTACATTGTTTGTTATACATAGTGGCATGGTTTTGATATTCGTCCCCGTCGGCCCTTGTCCGGTTTATGATTCGGATGTGGTATATTCTCTTTTATAACTATTTGTTGCATTTTGTGTTTATGACAAATTATGCCCATCAAGTTGACATAGATATTTTTATCTAGGAGGTATGTGAACCGGAAATTCCAACCGACCCTCTTGTCGAGAGGTTAAATTTAGTTGAAAATGAAAACGAGTATTTGAAAGTAAAATTGAAAAGAATTGAAGAAGAGAAGATGAAACTGGAGTTGTATGTTGCCGATGTCGTCGATGATCACAAGATCAAGGTGGAGAAAATGCGCTTGAAGATTAGAAAGATTTGAAAATATGCCATTGATAGTGAGGCTTGGTATCATTCTGCTGTTGGATCAATTGTTACCTTAGTTGCGATCTTGATCACATTTGTTGTTGCATTTAAATGCTTTAGCTAGAGAGTTTGTATGTTGTTTTATGAGAATAAGCGTGTATGAACTTTATGTATGAACTTGTATTAATTTGGTCTTTTCAGTGATGTAATGAAGATGAGCCAGCAATGGATGTACGATGACCGATGCTCTCCCTAGTTCGTTAATGGCGTGCGTACTTTTCTGCTTGCAGCTGAGGTAAACAAGCGGGCAGATGGTTTTATGTCTTGTCCATGTGCTGGCTGTAAGAATGATCAGAATTACTCTAAGTCAAGAACCATTCACGTCCACCTGTTTGAGTCCGGTTTCATGCCCCACTATAATGTTTGGACCAAGCACGGAGAAAGAGGGGTTATGATGGAAGACAATGAAGAAGAAGAGGATGATGACAGCTATCCTGGCCATGGGTTCCCTGAATACGATGGTACAACAATGGGGGAAGAAGCTGAGCCGACAATGCGGGAAGAAGCTGAAGAAGAGGCACCAGATGAGCCCACTGATGATCTTGGTCGGGCCATTGCCGATGCAAAGAGAAACTGCGCAAGTGAAAAGGAGAGGCTGAAGTTGCAGCGCATGTTAGAGGATCATAAGAAATCGTTGTACCCAAATTGTGAAGCTGACAAGAAAAAGCTGGGCACCACACTGGAATTGCTGCAATGGAAGGAAGAGAATGGTGTATCTGACAAGGGATTTGGAAAGTTGCTGATAATGTTAAAGAAGATGCTTCCAAAGGACAACGAATTGCCTGACAGTACGTACGAAGCAAAGAAGGATGTCTGCCCTCTAGGATTAGAGGTCCAGAAGATACATGCATGCCCTAATGACTGCATCCTCTACCGCGGTGAGTACGTGGATTTGAATGCATGCCCGGTATGCGGTGCATTGCGCTATAAGATCAGCCGCGATGACCCTGGTGATGTCGAGGGCGAGCGCCCCAGGAAGAAGATTCCTACCAAGGTGATGTGGTATTCTCCTATAATACCACGGTTGAAACGTTTGTTCCAAAACAAAGAGCATGCCAAGTTGATGCGATGGCACAAAGAAGACCATAAGAAAGACGGGAAGTTGAGAGTACCCGCTGATGGGTCGCAGTGGAGAAAAATTGAGAGGAAGTGGAGGGACTTTGCAGATGACGCATGGAACATATGGTTTGGTCTAAGCGCAGATGGCATTAATCCTTTTGGGCAGCAGAGCAGCAATCATAGCACCTGGCCCATGACTCTATGTATGTATAACCTTCCTCCTTGGTTGTGCATGAAGCGGAAGTACATTATGATGCCAGTGCTCATCCAAGGCCCTAAGCAACCCGGCAACGACATTGATGTGTAGGAGATATGCCCTAGAGGCAATAATAAATGTTATTGATTATCTCCCTGTTCATAATTAGGTTTATGTTCCATGCTATAACTGCTATGGTTCTCGAGTCTGCAAATAAAACGAGGCTCGGAGGAAGACTCATATGCACGTGTGGAATAATAAACGATAAAATGTATTCCTAGTCAAGCCTCTATGACTGGCTCAAGTATTGCATGATGATCCTGTTTTCCTGATCATGGGCATGACTATGCCAGCAATTTTGAGGGCACAATGTTAGCAGAACATTTGTGTTGAATCGACCCGATTGATGTTATGCTATGAGGTTCTTTCGTCACAAGTTAATGGTTAATAACACAGAGATGGTTAATGTTTGCATGATTCCTTAGACCATGAGAGTATCGAGTTTCTTCATGCTTGCTTCATGAACTTTGGGGTTTGTTAAACGTCATCCGTAAATGGGTGGCTATTACGGCGGCTTACGGGTTCATGGAAAAGTGTGTCAAGTAACTTGATAGCTCAAGATTGGGATTTGCTCCTCCGGCGATGGAGAGATATCTCTGGGCCCTCTCGGTGTTACGGTATCCATCATTGTCTGGCCAGACACTTTGTGATTTGATCACGGGGATGCCGGAACATGGTAACGAGAAAAGAGAACAATACCGGTAACGAGGTAACTAGCATAGTGGACAAGTGTTGATCCACGGGAATGCCAACATGTCTCACCTCGGGTATTTGTAACATATCACGAAGCAACAGGAATAGCACACGGCAACTGGAGGTTCACTCGAATATTCATTCGTGTGGGTATAGGGGTCAATATGGGTGTCCACGGCTCCGATGTTGATCATTGATCGGAAGGGGTTCCGTGTCATGTCTATACTTCACCGAACCTATAGGGTCACACGCTTAAGGGTCATCTATCTGCTGAATACTAGACAGGGAGTCTGAGAGAAAATCACCGAAAAAGTTTCGGACACCGAAAAGTTTCGGACAGCGGAAAAGTTCCGCAGAGAGAGGTCACCGGATGAGTTCCGGTGAAACTGAAAAGTTGTTTCAGAGGATACCATTAAGTCAAATTGGTTTCGGCACATGCCTGATAATTCTTGGAGGGTGCCAGAATCATTCTGGAAACTTCTGGGAATTTTCTGGAAGAAAAACCGGAAATGTTTCGGAGCTGCCGGAACCGCTTCAGATGCTTTTCGCAGATGAAAGTCACTAATCTGGAATTGTTCCAGAACGCGTTGAAAATTATTTTAGTGGGTACTGGAATTGTTCTAAGCCCACATAAATATTTTCAGTTCGAACGGACGCTGAAAAATGTCGTCGTGAATAGTGAAAGTGCTTTTTGGATAATTTTTGGAAGCCACCTTTTAGGGCTTTTGCTAAAGGCTTCTAGAAGGTGATGTGGATGGATGAGAACCCCCTTTGGGGGGGCCCTCATGGGGGAGTGGCCGGCCACACTAGGGGCTCCACCTTGGAGCCCCTCTTGGTCCTTGGTTTCTCCTTTAGGTCCTTGTGGAAGGACTTCCCTCATATGCCTTTGGGTTTTATTGGATAACTACCCTACCCCTTGGCTTTCCTATAAATAGAGGTGGAGGGGCAGCCCTCCACACTCATCCCTTGCTCTCATACACATGCCAAGATGTTATCTGGCTTCTCTCTCCCTCCCACGAAAAGAGTTTCGTAGAGCCGAAAGGCTGTCTGGGTTCCGGCAGGAACTAGTTCTGGACGGCGAAGCCCTGCCGGATAGGTGACACCGTATGTGTGCAACTCTGTAGAGAGGTCGTAGTTTCGATCTTAGTGCCCGAGGGGCTGTTCGAGAGTGCCTCCCGAAGGGCTGTCCAAGTGACGGTCCGAGTTCTGTGAGTCCTCCCGAAGGGCTGTCCGAGTGACCATTCGAGTTTCGAAGGTCCTCCCGAAGGGCTGTCCGCGACATCGTCCGGGGGACTGTTCGACCGCCTCCCGGAGGGCTGTCCGAAGGGAAGACTGGAATATCCAGCTCATGTATGAATGTCATGCAAGTTTTTGATGTATAGAAGGCTGGTCAAAGATATAGTTCTTGGGAATTATGGTTAAACATGTTAATCACTAATTCTTGGGTATTGTGAGTTAATCACAAAGATACCCGCTCGATTGCATTCTGTTGCAACTCGATGTAAGAACTACTATGGCCTGAAAGACTAGCCAGGAATGAGGTTTAGGTATACACAGGGAACATAGTAAATGTTACTATACCTTCCATCGGTGTATTACCGTCTGTATTCATTTTCATAATTCATTTAGAGTTTCACGAACTCTAGCCCATTGCATAAGGTATCTTGCAAGAAGGTTGTTCATAAGAGAACTTTTGATGTTCGATGTTATGAATAACATAAGGGCCATACTTTCATTATGAATGAGATGTATGTTATGAATATTGATAATAATATATTACCTCTAGGTTTACTTTCATAATTCATTTTAGAGTTTCATACACTCTAGCCCATTGCACAATGTTTGTTGCAAAAGAGTTGTTCATAAAACAACAATTGTTGTTCAGTATTATGAATAACATGGAGGGCCATGCTTCCATCCAAAATTGGACGTATGTTATGAATATTGATGGTAATATGATACATCTATAACACTGACGCTAAATGTCGCAAGACTAAAAGAATACCACACAAGTGTGGCACTGCATTTGGTCACATTGGAGAAACCCGCATGGAAAACTCCATTATGATGGATTTTGAAGTCGTTTGATTTTGAATCATCTGACACTTGCAAATTTCCTCCGAAAAGTGAAGTGACTGAAATACCATTCACAGGCCATAAGGAATGAGCAACAAACTTATTGGTGATCATACATTTTGATGTGTGTAGTTCAATAAATGTTGTTGCAAGTAGTGGATTTATCTATCTTCAGAAATGACTCAAGTAGATATATGGATATTTACTTGATGAGACGTAAGTCTGGATCTTTTGAAATCATTCGAAAGGTTTTCAAAGATGAAGTAGAAGTTATTATAACAAGAAAATTATGTTTCTACAATTCGATTGCAGAAAGAAATATTTGAGTTACAAGTTTAGCGAATGTCTGATGAGTTGTGAAAAGAGTTTCATAACTTACACCTCCCGGAACACCACTGTGAGTGGAAAGTCCGTGAAGATGTAATCGAACCATTTATGACATGGTAAGATCAAAGATGACATAAATAAATTTGCCATTATCCCTTTTAAAAGGTGATGCTTTAGAGACTACGGCTTTTACACTGAAAAGAGCTCCATCAGGTCTGTTGAAATGACACCATGGTATGGTACGCCCAACCATGTTATATCTTTTCTTAACATTTGGAATATGGGGCTTGTGTAAAAGGTTACAAACCTATTCCAAATCAGACAAGTGCTACTTTGTAGGTTATCCCAAGTCATTGGGTATTCCTCCCTCACTATACCGAGGCAAATAGGTTTGCCACAAAGAACGGTATGCTTTTAAAGAGAATTGTTCTTGCAAAAGGTGAGTGGGAGGACAGTGCAACTCGACGAGATAACCAGTATCTTCGTCATCAGGTCAAAGGAAAGGAACCTTGGAAGTGATTCCAGAGTTTCCTACTGCGACTGATACGGAAGTCTCTACAATAAAATGTATGGACTTCAGTCGAACTTGCAGCTGAACCACGTAGGCAAGGCTCGTGCAAACCTCTCAGGTGCGCAAACGAGATATTGTTGTTAGACAACAGTATACCTACGATACACAAGGAAGCGTTGATGGGCCCTGACTCCGGAATTGGCTAAATGCCAATACAATCCGAGATAGTTTCCATATAAGTGATTCAAGATTAAAACCTTGATACACCTTTCGGAAGACTTAGAGTCTGACGAATATTTATGGAACTTAAAACTGATACGGATAAAAATGTTTTATCCATAAAGCTCGACTTGTTGCAATATACAAGTTCAAGGAGTTGACTACGATGAGATTGTTTCACCGTAGCGATGCTTAAAGTCGGTTCGGGTTGAACTAGCAATTAATACATATTTCAGTCATGAGATATGAAACATGGATGCCAAAATAATTTCCATAAGATGGAAATGCAACCTAGGACTTGTGAGTGATACAGTCCAAAGTATTTTGTCGATCCAGAGGATGCTAGTGAATGTGCATACTTCAGAGTTCCAGCAATGGACAGAAGAGAGCAAAATGGAGTTGGAATCTTCGCTTTGATGAAATGGTCAAAAAGGTTTTGACTTCATCAATGGGTAACGAAGATGCTTATGATTCAAGAAACTAAGTGGGAGCATAACAAAATTTCTAAAAACCGTTGTGTGCTTGACACATTGTTAATTGGAAATAAATTTCTTGACACGAATTAGGACTTCATTTGAAAATAGTTTTTCGATAAAGTGCTTGGGCTAAATAGCCTTTATATTAGGCATGATGATCTATGGAGATAGATTTACCTAATGGGGCTGAGCAAAGATACATATTGACAAGATGCTAAAACCTTTTAGCATTAAAAACGTCAAGGAGTGATTCTTGCCGAAGTCACATGGAAAGAGTTTTTGCAAGACTCGGTGTCCCAAAACACTGATGAGCAAAATACATGATGGAGATTCCACACACTCTTGTGTTTGGATTAATCATGTATTCCATGGTATGTAAAAACAACCAGATATGTCCAATACTCCCAAAGTTGTTGCAAGTATAGATACCAAAGTGATCAAAAGTACTGATCATGGGACAACAGTGAAAAAGGGTCATTAAGTACTATAGTAGCACTGATGACATGTTTTCTCGCAAGCGGAGATCATGAAGAGTTCGTTGTAAAAGGTTACATCGATACAGTCTTCATCCATGCTCCAAGCGATTTTCGATTTATGTTAAGGGTTTTGTGCAATACACAATATGGTGGCACGGTAGTTGGAAATTGTTCCAAACAAGTTACTGTGGCGAATTCTATAACAGAGGCAAAGTATGTTGCCACTTTTAAAAGCGACAAAGAAGATGTTGAATCATATAGTTCATTCATGAACTTAGTATGGTTCCAAGATGGCTTTTGTCAATGGGACACTACTGCAAGTAGTTGCTCCATAACTCAGTCTGAGGAATCCAGGTTCGACCTGTGATTCGCATACATACCAAGCCAAGTCCACACAAAATATGAATTTTGTGAAAGCGTGAAGACGCGAGGATATGCAAAGATACACACGGAGCTGAAGTCGTCAGATACGTTGGACATTCAGGCTATACCACAAGCGAAGCATATTTACACCGGTGTGCCACAGGTGTAAAGTGCATTAGCATTAACTAGATTATTGACTCTAGTGCAAGTGGGAGTCTGTAGGAGATATGCCCTAGAGGCAATAATAAATGTTATTGATTATCTCCCTGTTCATAATTAGGTTTATGTTCCATGCTATAACTGCTATGGTTCTCGAGTCTGCAAATAAAATGAGGCTCGGAGGAAGACTCATATGCACGTGTGGAATAATAAACGATAAAATGTATTCCTAGTCAAGCCTCTATGACTGGCTCAAGTATTGCATGATGATCCTGTTTTCCTGATCATGGGCATGACTATGCCAGCAATTTTGAGGGCACAATGTTAGCAGAACATTTGTGTTGAATCGACCCGATTGATGTTATGCTATGAGGTTCTTTCGTCACAAGTTAATGGTTAATAACACAGAGATGATTAATGTTTGCATGATTCCTTAGACCATGAGAGTATCGAGTTTCTTCATGCTTGCTTCATGAACTTTGGGGTTTGTTAAACGTCATCCGTAAATGGGTGGCTATTACGGCGGCTTACGGGTTCATGGAAAAGTGTGTCAAGTAACTTGATAGCTCAAGATTGGGATTTGCTCCTCCGGCGATGGAGAGATATCTCTGGGCCCTCTCGGTGTTACGGTATCCATCATCGTCTGGCCAGACACTTTGTGATTTGATCACGGGGATGCCGGAACATGGTAACGAGAAAAGAGAACAATACCGGTAACGAGGTAACTAGCATAGTGGACAAGTGTTGATCCACGGGAATGCCAACATGTCTCACCTCGGGTATTTGTAACATATCACGAAGCAACAGGAATAGCACACGGCAACTGGAGGTTCACTCGAATATTCATTCGTGTGGGCATAGGGGTCAATATGGGTGTCCACGGCTCCGATGTTGATCATTGATCGGAAGGGGTTCCGTGTCATGTCTATACTTCACCGAACCTATAGGGTCACACGCTTAAGGGTCATCTATCTGCTGAATACTAGACAGGGAGTCTGAGAGAAAATCACCGAAAAAGTTTCGGACACCGAAAAGTTTCGGACAGCGGAAAAGTTCCGCAGAGAGAGGTCACCGGATGAGTTCCGGTGAAACTGAAAAGTTGTTTCAGGGGATACCATTAAGTCAAAATGGTTTCGGCACATGCCTGATAATTCTTGGAGGATACCAGAATCATTCTGGAAACTTCTGGGAATTTTCTGGAAGAAAAACCGGAAATGTTCCGGGGCTACCGGAACCGCTTCAGATGCTTTTCGCAGATGAAATCACTAAACTGGAATTGTTCCAGAACGCATTGAAAATTATTTTAGTGGGTACTGGAAATGTTCTAAGCCCACATAAATATTTTCAGTTCGAACGGACGCTGAAAAATGTCGTCGTGAATAGTGAAAGTGCTTTTTGGGAATTTTATGGAAAGCACCTTTTGGGAATTTCCCAAAAGGCTTCTAGAATGCCTTAGGCACTAAGGAAGCCCCCTTGGGGGGGGCCCCCAAGGGGTGGCCGGCCAAGCATGGTGGAGCTCCTTGGAGCTCCACATGGCACCCCTTTTATCTTTATTCTTTTATGAAAAGGCATAAAGTGGGGGTACTTT
Source organism: Thinopyrum elongatum (assembly GCA_011799875.1). NCBI lineage: Eukaryota > Viridiplantae > Streptophyta > Magnoliopsida > Poales > Poaceae > Thinopyrum > Thinopyrum elongatum. The sequence continues at coordinate 50,313,261 of CM022303.1, read as the reverse complement.
GGGGTTTTTTGTATGACATCTTTACCCCTTGGCTTTCCTATAAATAGAGGAGAGTGGGCTGCCCACAAACCTCATCCCTTGCTCTCATACACATGCCAAGATGTTATCTGGCTTCTCTCTCCCTCCCACGAAAAGAGTTTCGTAGAGCCGAAAGGCTATCTGGGTTCCGGCAGGAACTAGTTCTGGACGGCGAAGCCCTGCCGGATAGGTGACACCGTATGTGTGCAACTCTGTAGAGAGGTCGTAGTTTCGATCTTTGTGCCCGAGGGGCTGTTTGAGAGTGCCTCCCGAAGGGCTGTCCAAGTGACGGTCCGAGTTCTGTGAGTCCTCCCGAAGGGCTGTCCGAGTGACCGTCCGAGTTTCGAAGGTCCTCCCGAAGGGCTGTCTGCGACACCGTCCGGGGGACTGTCCGACCGCCTCCCGGAGGGCTGTCCGAGGGGCAGATGAGGGAGTACATCCTCGCGGTTGGGAGGTTGTAAATCCTAGCTGCGGGGATCTGCACCGCCGATCGTCATCGACTCTACTTCCGCTGCGCTTCGAGTCGGTAACGAAAATGATCAAACCTTGTATGCAGTCTCCATAGTGGTCCTGGGCTGGTGCGTAGGTTGGAAAATTTTTGTTTTCTGCTGCGTTACCCTACATGATGTGTATCTAAGGCAATTAGTTGAAGAACTCTTACAGCTGTGGAATGAAAAAGGTGTACGTGCGTGGGAGGAGGATAATCAGGAAGAATTTGACCTACATGCGTTGCTGTTTGTGGCCATCAATGATTGGCCTGCTCTCAGTAACCTTTCAGGACAGACAAACAAGGGATACCGCGCATGCACGCACTGTTTGGATGATACCGACAGCATATATTTGGATAATTGTAAGAAGAATGTGTACCTGGGACATCGTCGATTTCTTTCGAGCAGGCATCCCGTAATAAAGAAAGGCAAGCATTTCAAAGGTGAGGCAGATCACCGGACGAAGCCTCGCCACTGTACTGGTGATGATGTACATAATATGGTCAAGGATTTAAAGGTAATCTTTGGAAAGGGTCCTGGCGGACAATCTGTTCCGAATGACGCTGACGGACGCGCACCCATGTGGAAGAAGAAATCTATATTTTGGGACCTACCCTATTGGAAAGACCTAGAGGTCTGCTCTGCAATCGACGTGATGCACGTGACGAGGAATCTTTGCGTGACCCTGCTTGGCTTCTTGGGCGTGTATGGGAAGACAAAAGATACACCGGAGGCATGGGAGGACCAGCAACGTATGCACGGAAAAGACGGCATACATCAGGATCATGCGAGCTACGCACTTACCAAAGAAGAGAAGGAGATCTTCTTTGAATGCCTGCTCAGTATGAAGGTCCCATCTGGCTTCTCATCGAATATAAAGGGAATAATAAATATGGCAGAGAATAATTTCCAGAACCTAAAGTCTCATGACTGCCACGTGATTATGATGCAACTGCTTTCGGTTGCATTGAGGGGGCTTCTACCGGAAAACGTTCGATTAGCCATTGTGAAGCTATGTGCATTCCTCAATGCAATCTCTCAGAAGGTAATCGATCCAGAAATCATACCAAGGGTAGAGAATGATTTGGTGCAATGTCTTGTCAGTTTCGAGTTGGTGTTCCCACCATCCTTCTTCCATATCATGACACACGTCCTAGTTCACCTATGCGAAGAGATTGCCGTTCTGGGTCCTATATTTCTACACAATATTTTCCCCTTTGAGAGGTTCATGGGAGTCTTAAAGAAATATGTTCATAACCGTGCTAGGCTAGAAGGAAGCATCTCCAAGGGCCATGAAAATGAGGAGGTCATTGAGTTTTGTGTTGACTTTATTCCTGACCTTAAGCCGATTGGTGTTCCTGAATCGCGGCATAAGGGCAGACTGGGTGGAAATGGCACGCTAGGACCGAAAGCAATAATATGTATGGACAGGCATTCTCTCACTCAAGCACACTACACAGTTCTACAAAATTCTGCCTTGGTGGCTCCATATATCGAGGAACACAAGAATATTCTACGCTCCAAACACCCGGAGCAGTCTGACGACTGGATTACACATGAACAAACGGGGGATTTCGCCGGTTGGTTGCAGACACGTGCCATGCATGACGACGCTGTTGAAGATGACCTGTGCTTGCTGTCCCAGTTACTATCTTTGAATATAATGACTTTCAAAGGGTACGAGATAAATGGGAATACATTTTACACGATCGCTCAAGATAAAAAGAGCACCAACCAAAACAGTGGTGTCCGCTTTGATGCAGCAACCAAGAGGGGAAAGGACACATATTATGGTTACATAGAGGAGATATGGGAACTTGACTATGGACGTGGTTTGAAGGTCCCTTTGTTTTGGTGCAAATGGGTCAATCTGACACGAGGCAGGGTAATGGAAGACCCGCAGTACGGAATGACAACAGTGGATCTCAACAATCTTGCGTCCGCAGACGAACCATTCGTCCTAGCCAATGATGTGGCGTAGGTTTTCTATGTGAAGGACATGTTTACCAAGCCGAGAAAAAGAAAAGATAAGGAAGCGAATACATCATTTGATGAGCCAAAGCGCCACATAGTTCTTTCAGGGAAAAGAAACATCGTGGGCGTGGATGACAAGACAGACATGTCAGAAGATTATGAAAAGTTTCATGAAATTGCTCCCTTCAAAGTGAATATTGACCCGAGCATCCAGTTAAATGGTGAAGATTGTCCATGGTTATGGCGCAAAGGGACACACGCGAAGAAAAAGTTTTACACCCAAAGATCCCACTCTGGGATGTGACCGGCTTCACTGTCATCACTTTCTTCTCTAGTGATGTATTCGAGACTTATATATCTGGAAAGTCCCACTTTGGACAAACCGGAGGGAATCTTTGTAATAGTTAGGGTGCTTATGTGTTTTGGCATTTGAAACGTGTACTTTTGTGCTTCGGACAAACGTCATCAATTTTCAACCCTTTACTGATATTTTTAGCTAAATGACCCGGAAATTGAAAAGCAGTACAAATGAACTCTGAAAAGGTTGAAAGTTGGCATGGTATCATCATTTCACCCACATAGAATGTGCTAAAAAGTTGAGAGGGTTACGACAAAAACTGGATGCACTTCGTGTACAAAATGGACAATCTCTTTCGAAGTATCAGGGTTTCGGACGAAAACTCATCTGTTATACAAAGGCATTTCATTTTATAAACTTATTTCAACTCCGGACTTTTTGTGCGTTCAGTATGCACCATTCAAAGCCACGTCATCAATTTTCAACCCTTTCCGACTTCATTTGCTATTTTTCATGCATTTACTTATTTTTTTGAGCTAAATGACCCTGAAATTGAAAAGAACTACAAATGAACTCTAAAAAGGTTTAAAGTTGGCATGGTATCATCATTTCACCCACATAGCATGTGCTACAAAGTTGAGAGGGTACGACAAAAACTGGATGCACTTCGTGTACAAAATGGACAATCTCTTTCGAAGTATCAGGGTTTCGGACGAAAACTCATCTGTTATACAAAGGCATTTCATTTTTTTAAACTGTTTCAACTCCAGACTGTTTATGCATTCAGTATGCACCATTCAAAGCCACGTCATCAATTTTCAACCCTTTCCGACTTCATTTGCTATTTTTCATGCATTTACTTATTTTTTTTGAGCTAAATGACCCTGAAATTGAAAAGAACTACAAATGAACTCTGAAAAGGTTGAAAGTTGGCACGGTATCATCATTTCACCCAGACTTTTTGTGCGTTTAGTATGCACCATTCAAAGACATGTCATCAATTTTCAACCCTTTCCGACTTCATTTGCTATTTTTATGCATTTACTTATTTTTTGAGCTAAATGACCCTGAAATTGAAAAGAACTACAAATGAACTCTGAAAAGGTTGAAAGTTGGCATGGTATCATCATTTTAGCCACATAGCATGTGCTAAAAAGTTGAGAGGGTTACTGCTAAAACTGGATGCACTTCGTATACAAAATGAACAATCTCTTTCGAAGTATGAGGGTTTCGGACGAAAACTCAACTGTTACAAAGGCATTTCATTTTTTTAAATAACCTAAGAATTACCAAATTGAATATAATGATAAAACACACTAATATTAAACAGAAGAAAAAATAATCACTGAAAAAACTATTTTTAAAGTAAAGTTATTCACAAACTAGTGATTCACACAAAATTCAAATAATTCAAATTTAAACTATCCAAATTTGAAAACTGCTGGCACAAACAGAAAGTTTATAATTTTTTTTACCTAAAGCAAAAAGATTCACAAAGAAACTCTAAATAAAGCAAAAAACAACTCAGAAACAAAAGAAAATAAATAAAGAAGAAAACAAAAAATGAAAAATAAATAAATTAAAAAAAAGCCCGCCTACTGGGCCACAACGGCCTGCATACGACTAGAAACCCAACCTGTAATTGGGCCAGGATGCAGGCCCGCAAGGCCCAGTAGGCCCACAGGGCAGCACAGGAGAGTTAGGCCCAGAAGGCCTGCTTTAGAGAGGAGCTCGAAGGAGCAGCCGCGGCTGGGTTTGTAAACCAGTGCGGCTGCCCTTCGCTGGGCGAGGCAGGACTAAACTTCGTGCACCGCGGCTGTGGCAGCGCACCACCTTTAGTCGCGGTTGGTGGCTCCAACCGCGACTAAAGGCCCCCCTTTAGTCCCGGTTGGAGCCACCAACCGCGACTAAAGGTGGTCGCTTCCCGCCGCTTCGGCTGGCCAAAAGTGACCTTTAGTCCCGGTTGGTGGCTCCAACCGGGACTAAAGGCCTCCGCATATATATGCAGCACTTCAAAAATTTTCAGTTCCTCTGTTTTCTTCGACCTCTTCCACATCGCCGCGCCGTCGCCGTCTCGCCTCCTCGACTCCAGAGCTCATCGCCGCCCCCGACGCCGGCCGCCCGCGCCTCCTCGCGCCGATCCCCGACGCCACCCGCGCCCGCTCCTCCCCGAGCCCGGCCTGACGCCGCCCGGGACGCCGCCCGCGCCCGTTCCTCTGACCCCGAGCTCCTCGCCGCGCCGCCGACGCCGTCGCCGCCCCCAACTCGCCTCGCCTCGCCGTTGCCCCATCGCCCCGCTGTGAGCTTCCCCCTCTCCCCCTCTCCCTCGCCCCCTGTGCCGCCATGGCGGCCGCCGGCCCCTCCCCGAGCCCCCCCCACACACACACATATGCATGAACACAGACACAAACACACACACACTAGATGATTAGATGTATAGATGATTAGATGCAACAATTTTGATGTATAGAAAAAAGTTAAGAAATTTTTTGACATTTGAGGAATTTTGACATAGCTAGATGCAAGAATTTTGACTATATATGTTACATGAGTATAGGAATTTTTTATGTAGATGTATAAAATGTATAATGTATGTATATATAGGAATGTTAGATGTTTTAGATGATATTTTTATACAATGATATGTATATAGATTTTCTGTTTTTTAGTTTTTTATACTTATAGGAAAAAGTTGCATAGAAAAAGTTGACCATATATATATTTGTTAGAAGGACTATAAGTGGGAAAAGTTTCGGAATTTTTTGAGAAAGGAATATATTAGGGTAGTATAACCTAGGAATGGGACTTATAATTGAAAAGAGGATATTTTGCTCAAAATTTTCTAATAAAATGACAAAGTTTGAATTTGACATATGCACATTTAATCATATGTCAAAGTTTGATCTAGAGTGAAATATGATCAAATATGCAACATTTGATCATATGTCAAAGTTTGAATTTTGACATAGATGCAAGAATGACATAGATATGATGTACATTTGAGAGGAAGTTTGAATTTTGACATCCAATGTAACTAGAATTTTGACATTTGATCCAATGTATAGCAATTAGTATGTGCAAAAGTTGCATATTTTAATATTGTATTTGCAAAAGTTTGTTATGTATTTGCAATTAATTAGTATATGTATGTATAGTATAATAGATTCTCTTAGTCCTTTAATAAGGGATTTATCAAGAATGCCCCCATTATGGATGTGCACAAGTTGATCCATTATTTTTCTGATCTCATCTATATATATATTCTTCTATATGTCACGTTGTCTGTCAAAGTATTGAAGAAATCCATGGCTTCATCATTAGCCGGAAGTAACAGGCGCATGATGGCACGAAGCTCTCCAAAGTTGTTTTGGAACGGAGTTCCTGATAGGATAATTCGCTTTTTGGTACGAATTTCAACAAAGGCCTTCCAAATAGCGATATTCGGAAGGCTCTTGCTGAACTTCGTACCAATTAAAAAGCTAATTATCCTATCCGGGACTCCGTTCCAAAACAATTTGGAGAGCTTCGTACCAACATGCGCCTGTTACTTCCGGCTAATGATAAAGCCATGGTTTTCTTGAATCCTTTGACACTAGACAACGTGACATATAGAAGGGTAGATGAGATCAGGAAAAATATGGACCATTTTCTGCACATCCAGAATGGCGCCATTTTGTTAAATCCCTTAAAGGTTAAGAGAATCCGTTATGATTCTGAATCCTGTTCCTAGCCAGGGACTAAAGGTTTTCCTCGTGTATTAAGAAATCACAATCCAAACATTTAAAAAATGTTACATTTGCATAGAATTTGTTCTCGACATCAACGATGCCCGGCCCGCATCCTCGTCGTCGACCCGTTCGCGACGACGTCCTGCTTCAGAGGCGCCATGTCTGGGACTGGGCTCCGCCGGGCTGGCACTGGGAGGTGCTACCTTCAGGGGCTCGCATCTTGGTGAGGAACCCGGGTCCCGTCGTCGACCCGGAGCTTCTTTGGTGGTGGGCGCGTGGGCCACATTCGGTGCGGAGGCTGGCGTCCCCCGCGGAGGTGGTACGTCACCGTGTCAGGGAGGAGGATGAGCACATCCGTCGCTACATGGTTGCGTTGGACGTCAGGTTCTCCAATACCTGGCAGGTTCTTCAGGGATCTCACCCGAGCTATGATCCTGTGATGGTTCCTTCTCTTTGGGTGTCCACCGTGAGTGGACTATATTATTCGATAGTATTCGATCTGTATTAGCTAGTGATGTATTCGAGATAATATTCGAGATGATGTATTCGAGATTGTATTATTCGATAATATTCGAGACGATGTATTCAAGATTATATTCGATCATGCATATTAATTATCTGGATTATTCGAGATGCATATTATCTACTATGATTCAGTTTTTCCTTATTGATTGCATGCATGCATTCTAATTTGAATACTAAATTGTTTTATATTTCTTCTGAATTAGTTAAATAAAAGCTATGGACAATACTGGCAGAGAAGGAGAAGAGGCCCTGTTCGACATCATACGCTCCTCGAGCCTAGATGGGAATGAAGAAGATGACAGCTCGCAATATCTGAACCCTACCGGTGAGGGTATGATATTTGATGAAGACGAACGAATAGATGAAGTCCAGACCTTCGATGACAAAGGAAATGTTGTTCTTGAAATAACAAATACCGGCGAGGTATATTTATATAAGCAGGCATCTGGTGATCATCACATGTTTTAATTGATTTGCATATATATTAACGAATAGATCTTTCTTCTTTTAGCCCTCCGGATCGAGCAAATCTTCTACAAGCAGCAGGACTGTTCGAGGCCCAGCCAAAAAGTTGAAGGATGGCGTAAAGTACAACATCGATGCCATCAAACCTAATGGCGAACCGCGCGAACCTAAGAAGAATGCGAACAAGTTCATTCGTCAATGCGGAGTTATTGTCAGGGACCAAATCCGGATCTCCATTCAAGAATGGAAAAAGCCAGCAAAGGAACTTCCAGATGTTACTTTTGTCGACCAAAGAGCAAAAGATCGGCTTTGGGCACATTTCACCCTACCAGATCATTTCATAGATGCAGATGTGCAGAAAGTCAAGAACACTGCTCTTAGGAAGATGGCGATAGCATTCAACAACCACAAGAAAAGTATATGGGCCGCGTACGTCAATGCAGGAAAGAAGACTCCAGCATTCAAGGGAACACTGGAGAAGGCAAGAAATCATTGGTACGCTTTCGTGAACTTCAAGGAATCGGAAGTAGCTAAGGAACGGTCGAGAAAAAACAAGATTAATGCTGCGAAAAAGGAGTGGCACCATAAGCTGGGGCCAGGTGGCTACGAGGTGGCCCGGCCTAAGTGGGCTCTCGCTGAGCAACAGATGATGGATGCAGGGGTCACTCCGGTTACATTGAGCTAGCCCCCCAGGTCCAGGACTTGGTTCTATGCACATGGGGGGACGTTGGACCCAAAGACAGGCGAGGTCTTGGAGCGGGCAAGTCTTAAAGGAGCCGATGTGCGTTTACTTGTTGCAATAGAAGAGGCTCGAATGGGGGTGTTCAATCCCAACAGAGAGAACGACGAGCTTACGCGTGCCCTGAAGAATCCTGAACACTTGAGAAGAACACGAGGCAAAGGCGTTGTTCCGTGGTTTGAGGGGTTTGCGGACTGGAACGCCGACTACAGAAGCCGTGCGAGAAAGAAGCAGCAGGAGGAGCAGAAGAGGAAGCTGGAGGAGGAGGAGAGAAAGCAGGAAGCAGACTGCCTTCGCATCGTAGAATCAAAGCACGCGGAGTTGGCACTCGCTTTCCAGCGGCAGCGGCAGCAGCAGCAGATCGACTCACTTAGCCAGGAAAGGGGGTCTCAGCAACGGCAGCAGCTAGCGGATCCAGCATTGGATAGCACCGTCCCATTCATGCCGAGAAGCAGCGTGGGTTCCGCCCCGAGCGATGATGCACTGCTGGATAGATACCCTGTGGATGATATCATAGATACGACAACTTGTGAGCTACTCTTTAAAATGAAGAACATATCCATGAAGGTGGCGAATGGCGTTGCTTATACAAATCCCCCTAAAGCAACCTTCCATTGCAATCCGATTCCAGCCGGCTATGCTCGTGTCGGGGTTGATGAAGTGGTGGCACAATATTCGGGGCTAGAGCTTGACATTCCTGGAGGTGATGATGAGCGCACACTGGGAGAGGCCGTACATCGTATCATTCTATGGAGAAAGGATTGCATCGTCTTTCCAAGGCCACCGACACCGCATCAGCCGGCTCCTCCTCCAAGTCCACCGCCGCCTCAGCAGACTCCCACTCCTCCAAGTCCACCGCCGCGTCAGCAGACTCCTCCTCCTCCAAGTCTGCCACCGCGTCAGCCCACTCCTCCTCCTCCAAGTCCGGCACCGCGTCAGCCGACTCCTCCTCCTCCAAGTCCGGCACCGCGTCAGCCGACTCCTCCTCTAAGGCAGGCACCGCGTCAGCCGTCCCCGCCGCCTCAGCGGGCTTCGCCGCCTAAGCAACAGCGAAAGAGAGGCGCCGCAGCTACGGTGGCTAGCAGTACAACAGGAGGCAAGAAATACAGATTTGGTCCAAGCCTCAAGCCTCTTCCGAGGTTGCCTTACGACCTGACTGACGAGGAAAACGAGATCGAAGTGCAAGCCCAAGTGAAGGCCCATTTTGGACCGAAACCGCCCCCGCTGCCATAGGAGAAAGTACCTGAGCATGTCATTGACCACTTTATTCGTATGGCTCAACCACCAGCTCCCAAGCATATTGACTCAGGCTGTGTTTGGTTGAGCTGCAGATTCTGTAAAAGCTGCTATGAGCTGTGAGCTGTGAACTTTCAGCTGTGGAGAAGCTGGAAGCTGTTTGGCTGAAACAACTGTGAAACTGTAGATTTGACTGTGAATTGTCTGTAATGACCCTAGGTAATGAGTCAAAATGGTTATGTGCAACTTGACCGTAACATGATGATATTTACATTGGTAGGCAATAGAACGACGTTTTGCAAATAAAAATTACGACAATTGAGATTCAACGATTATACTTTCATGTTGCATATTACATATATATACATATTGATTCCATAATAATATTACAAAAGACATGCACCATAGAATATACATATGGTCCACATGATCAAAACCTCCATCAAAGATAGCTAACCTATGTTGCTATCGCAAGACAAGCATCCGCTATCCTACTATGAATAGTATCCATGGTATCTTCATTCTCCTCCTCTTCAACGGGATCCACTTGTGTTGGTGTTACTTCCTGTCGTAGCACTGGAGGTACATACTCATCATCGGCATCACATTTATCAAAAAATTTGTCACTCAACTTGCTATCACGAATGAAGTTGTGCAATGCCATGCAAGCAATGATGATATGCTTTTGCGTATGAGGTGAGAAACTTGGGACCCCTTTTAATATGCGCCATTTCTGCTTGAGCACCCCAAAAGCACGCTCAACGACATTGCGAAGGGAGGAATGTGAAAAGTTGAACAACTCATACTTCCCTTGAGGTGGACGGTGACGACGAAGTTGAAATTCTGGTAGATGGTACGTACTCCCCTTAAAAGGAGCAAGATAGCCTATTCGGTTTGCATATTGAGAGTCCACATAGTCATTTTTTATTGCATCCCATTTATTCTTGAATTTATCCTTGGGATATTTCTTTCCCATTCTTGCTTCCCATTTCTCGATAACATTATTCCAACCCTTCTTAGTAAAATGACCTAAGGGCCTATTCCCATTTTCAACCTCTTCTTTGAATATCTCTATGAGTTTCTTCAAACGTGCATCATCCCACACCGCTTTTTCAGCCATTCTTCAATCGAGCAAAATAATGACATAGCAATAGATCAATATATAGCACTGGACAGTACCATATCACATAGCAATATGCAGCAAAATAAATATGCAGCCAGCTCAAATCAGTACTACTCACCAATATGTCCAGCATATATGCATCAATATTAACCAAAAAAACATCCATTGTTCAGCACTACTAACCAATATGACAAGCAATATGCAGCAATACTATCAAATAACCATCTTCCTACTCACAAAATAGCCACATTACATAACCTACTCATCTAGGAATTAACAAAACAGGGGATGCCCAGATCTGGCTCAACCAAACACATCCTATATATTGATGAATAATTATCTAAACGTGCAACATCTGAACCTATATATGTTTCTCTTTTCAAAACGATGATTATATATATGTTTCAATTACTGAAGTTTGCAGCATAATGCTACTTGTTTCTCCTGCTACCGCTGGCTCCTTTTGTGCCTTCAGAAATGCAGACCTCCACAGAAGCAATTTCTGGAAGAGAGAGAGAGAGGGAGGACAGAGGAAGGAGGGAGGAGGCACTAGGGTGGGGGGTCAAGGAGGGACGCAGCTTCGGCGGCGCCGGCGGCCAGCCGGTAGTGCTCCGGCCAGCCGGACATCTGGGCCGACAGAGGTGGGACTCTGGCCAGCCGGCAGTGCTCCGGCCAGCCGGACATCTGGCCGGCAGAGAGGGGACTCCAGGCGGCGGCGGCCAGATCCGGTCGGCGGCCTCGAAGGAGTGGCTAACACGGCCGGCGGCGCCGGCCGGCTGGCTCGACCATGGCCCTGCCTAGAAGAGGGAAGAAGGGGGAGAAACAGGGAGGAAGGGGGAGGAGGGAGGAGGGAGGAAGGGGGAGGAGGGAGGAGGGACTACCTGGGCCGGCAGAGGTGGGACTCCGGGCGGCGGCGGCGGCCGGAGGGCCGGCTACAGTGGCGGCGGTGGAGAACCCTAGCCCTGCATCTGGTTGCGCTCCTCTGTTCGCTCGTTCGTGCGCTCCTCTGTTCGTTCGTTCGAGCTGCGTCTGTTCGTTTCGTACGCAGGGAAAGAGCGAACCGGTATGCCACTTCCCAGTGGCATGGTGGGTAATTACCCATGAACTTCTAGGGAACATAGATAACTGGTCGGTTTAGAAGCTGAAAATCACCGGGAATCGCTGGTTCGCCTGCTGCGAGAATTGCACTACGCTGAAGTCGTGGATTCTGAAATTTTAGCTGCCTAGTTTTTGCCTTTGGTTCAGATTCTGGCTTTCCAAAGCAGAAGTTGGCTTCCGAAGCCGAACCAAACACAGCCTCAGACTATGAGCGCCAAATCAAGAAGTCATATCAAGCACAAAAAAAGGAGTCGAGCTCGAGCTCGAGCCAAGGAGCTGCCAAAAAAAGCGGGAAAACTGTTCCCCAGCTGGGAGAACAGGCGGTGCAATCGATCTCCCCGCTCATTGTACCAACACATGTAAGTACCGGCGCCGATCAGCTGGTAATAACCGACGATTATAGAAGGATGGCTGAAGAGGCCGGTGTCATTGTAGAACAACTCCTAGAGATCGAGCCCATGGAAACGTTTAAAGAGGAGGAACTAAAACGGAAATATGTCCGCGGTGAACCTCTAGTCAAGCCTGAGGAGATGAAGCGTCTATCAACGAGAATGTATGAATTGCATCAATGGTACATGAGAGAAGCCAAGACTACCAATAAAGAGTCCCTCATGGTGAAAGTCAAGGAAGAGCATTACTTCCATGCAAAAGATTTGTGGGTTGAGTTTCATGAACTGTTTCAGTTATTCAATCAAGACGCACTCGACAAATCTATGTCAGTTGCTATTGTCTGTAAGTGATTTCTTTCTGTAAGTTAAGTCTCTAGCTAGCTGTAGTGCTCGTTCATTAACTGTAATTATCCTCACTATATTCTTTTATGTGGTATTATGCAGAATTAAGATCTATGAAATGAAAAAAGCTGGACGCTATGGCATTGGGTTCATTGACCCAAATACCATTAATGAAGAGACATGGTCACGTGAATATGATCGACCATACACAGAGAAAACCTTGCTAGAGTTCTTGGTGCGACTACATACCCAACCAGAAATACTACTTCCTTACAACTTCGGATGAGTGACACTGTCTTGTACTACAAATTCTGTTTTTGCTTACTAGATGTTAATAAGAGTGTAGTTGATGAGTTATGCACATGCCCGCTTAATTATACAAATGTATGCGCATGCAGTTTCCACTGGATCTTGTTAATCATTGAAGTTGACGAGGGAAAAGTTCAAGTACTGGACTCACTACTTAAAGAATGTAATGAATACTCAATCGTGAGGGGGATGGTCGATAGGTAATTTCAATCATTATCGCACTATGTCGGCCTCTTTAGTTCGTTTCCTGATATCAACTAATTAATAACTCCTTTATTCATTTTTTTTGCCGGCGGGCAGGGCTTGGGCAAAGTTCATCAAAAAGGTTAAAAGCCAATGGAAACAACAGCTGAAATGGGTGGGACCCAGGGTAATTAATTAAGTAGTACTAGCTAGCTAACATCTCTTTAATTCTAGTTTTAATACCATTATCATGCTTGATTAGTTATTATGTGATTGAAGTCTATTCTAGTAAAGGCCCTGAAGCAGGCGCCGGGGACTAATTTATGTGCATACTACGTTTGCGAGAACATTCGCATGATGGCGTCCGAAAGGAGCAAAGATGATAGAAACCAATGGGTACGTTTGCCAGAACACTATTCACAATTTTTACATCATTATCTAATATATACACAGACAACTAATACATGCATATTGATCTCCTTCTTTAAAGATGAGGGACATGCGGGATAAGCTCCTACCAGAGAATCGCGTACGAGCGATTCAAGAGGAAATAGCGGGATTTTTGCTCGACCAGGTCATAGATCCCAAAGGAGAATACCATTACACCGTACCTAGCTAGATCGACCTAATGCCTCCATGTAATGATCTGCAAATTGTAGGAGAAATTGTATATACCAAATTGTATATATATGTGTATGTGTGAATGGTCGTGCGAGAAATTCGATGATATATATATGATCGGTTCTACGAGAAATTCTATTTATATATATGCATAACGTGTATAATATGTAGTAGCGAAAAATATGTTTGAAATGAAAAAGAATTAAATGAAAAACACAAAACTAAAACGAAAAATAAATCATAAATTCATAAACCCCAAAACCTTTTAGTCCCGGTTGGTGTTACCAACTGGGACTAAAGGTCTCTCAGCCCCCGGCGCGGGCTCGTGCCATGTGGTGGGCCTTTGGTCCCGGTTCGTGTTGAATCGGGACTAAAGGGGGGGACGTTTAGTCCCCACCCTTTAGTGCCGGTTGCAGAACCGGGACTAAAGGTCCTTACGAACCGGGACAATAGCCCGATTCTGCACTAGTGCCATCAATTGTGCAGATGATACCTGTCAAGAGCTTGCAAATATCTTTGGTTGTGTCATTGGGAAAATGCCTTTCACCTATCTTGGTCTGTCCCTTGGGACTACAAAACCCACGGTTCAGGACCTTATGCCGCTAGTCTGTACTGTGGAATGTCAGCCACCCTCAACATGATATCATACGGTGGCAAATTGTCTCTACTTAATTCTGTAATCACGTCACTAACAATCTTCTCCATGTGAACACTCAGACTCCCTGCAAAGATTATTGAACTTTTGGACAAGATTAGACGTAAGTGCCTATGGACGAAGAAAATAGAACAAGGTGATAAATGCAATTCACTGGCGGCCTGGGACATGGTTTGCAGACCGAAAGATTGTGGAGGGTTTGGGGTACTGAACATCCGATTGCAAGGGGAGGCTTTACTGCTAAAATATTTACATAAATTCTAAAATCAGTGGGACCTGCCGTGGGTACAGCTATTATGGGACACGTACTATCAAAACAAAATTCCACATGCCTCTGACCCGTGTGGACCCTTTTGGTGGAGAGACATCACAAAGCTAATGCCGATCTACAGAGGGATCTCCCAAGTTAAGGTTTCACATGGGGGCAATGTATTGTTTTGGAAAGATCTACGGTGCAACTCTATCATAGCTGATTTCTTCCCGCGGGCTTTTTCCTTTGCAATATCTGAATATGTATCAGTACGGGACTTCTTGTCTGCCACGACGCTCGAGGAAACCTTTCATCTATCACTCTCTGCACAAGCCCACGCTGAGGTCAGAGAGCTTCAATCCCAAACCAGAGAAATTGCATTAAGCACGCCTCACAGGGGGGCGAACATGTGGACATATGTTTGGGGGACCTCGGACTTTACCTCACACAGATACTATACCTTCTGTTTTCGAGATGTTCATGCTCATCGAAGCTACAAGTGGATCTGGAAGTCTAAATCAACGATGAAGATCGAGGTCTTCGGCCGGCTATTGCTGTCTGACAGGCTAAATACACGGAATATGTTGAAACGCAGGGACTACAACATAGGAGATAACCATGACTGAATCTTATGTGGCCTGCCCATTGAAGAAACCGTTGAGCATCTCTTCTTCAACTGCTCTTTCAGCTCAGGTTGCTGGCCGACCCTACACATTGCCTGGCAACCAGGGGGATCCAGACTAGAAAAAATCGCCTCGGCCAAGGATTCCTTGACCCAGCCCCTCTTCATGGAAATTTTTCTTTCTTCCTTGGGTGAAGGAAAAACATAAACCCTTTCTTTCTTCCTTGTTACACTCTCTATCTTAACCGCCCCCCCCCCCCCCCCCCCCTCTCTACCCACCCAAAGAATGTGATGTTGGTTTGTAAAAATACATGTACAGACCCCCCCCCCCCCCCCAAATATTTTATTAATTTAAACCAGTAGGAGGTACTCCTACTGTTAATAGTTAAAAAAACGAGTAGTTTGATTTTGTTGGCTTTGCTGGACTGTTGCAGCTATTCAAAGTTTTGTTGCTCACCAGTTATGTGCTTCCACACTAATCATGAGTGAATCATTTGTTTCTTCTGATTGACATAAACAATGTATGCTTTCCTCCCAAGGAAGCCTGACAGTTTGTGGAGATTAATACAAAACGTTGTGCTATTGACATTAAAGTTGGTCAATGAAATTACATACCTATGTTTCCAATTGCATTGTTTCAGACATGATATGGTAGTGTTCAGAGTATATGGCACAAGATGATGGTGCTGCTCTAAGCAAAGGACTCGAAGAATTCTCTTGATAGAAGCTCAAAAGGTAATAAAGCACATAAATAAGTTTGCAGTTTATCCTGTGTGCCAAGAACTATCGAAAACCATATCCATTTGTTTTGTATAGACATATTTATCTGCTGAATATGTGATTCTCTATTTTGGTTGGTCATTCCTGCTTTTATAAATCCTTTGATACAGCGCTGCTACCTACTGAAGTTCTATTTGTTGACAACAAACCTTTCATCAGCTATTTGTGTAAAACGAAACCATTAAATTTGTTGACAACGTAGGCTGTCTGCCTCTGCTATTCTAAATAGAAATAACCATTGATGGCAGTAACATATATGATGTTTGTTTCTTGTTTTGGTCAACGGAAATCTTAACAACTGATGGGTATTAGATATTCTTTGTTTTTTCTTTTATATGGCATGACATTTACAATTCCGGCTAAAACTTACACAGTGAAAACCAATGTGTGATGAAGGAAAAAAAATGGTTTTCTGAATTTGAATTGTAGATGATTCGAAAAGTACAAGTATGCGACATAATAATAGATGGACATCGAACTATGGCTGGATCACTTGAGCTATTTTTTTGTCTCTGCCATCCGTATTGCTGTCAATACACTGCTGTAACAAATCAATGATGTGACCAGGTAATTCTCGATCCTCGGACAAAGAAGCTAAGCAGTTTCCAAAGGATTCTTTCTGCTCAAATGTCATCTTCGGCTTCACAATCTCAGTTGGCCTGAGTAGTCACTGCGGTCCATAGGAAGGGTCTTTCTCCTCTTTGAGTCGGCCATATCATCCTCAACAAGTTTGATACTTCATTGACTATGATAAATAATGCTTAGAATAAAACCATTTTAAGAAATGCTTCACCAGCTAAACAGTAAATTAAGCCATACCATTTCAGGAAAATGTGTAATCTGTTCCAACTTTTGTAACATTAACTCCAGCTGCTTCCAGACTTGACGCTGTACCGACAGTGGAGATTATAGAAAACGTACAGGCGCAAAAAATCTTCATAAGACATAAAAGTTGGTAAATCTATGCTGGAGAATGCTTCTTCCTGTACAAGATTAGGCTTCATAAATACTAACACTAATCTCACACAAACAATCAACCTATAAAAACATGCAGCTATTAACTAGCTAAAAAGTAAGCTACTGCAAACAATGCATAGCTTTCGGGAAGACAATATATATGATAAATCAGCACTGCCTGAAGTAGGCATTGATGTACAACATAATTCTCCATGGTGATGCATGGGGAGACACAACAATACTGACACAATCCAGCATTAACTTAAAACAACAAGGCAATTGTCAGTTATACAAATTCTTTGGAGACGGAGGAGATCCCACAGCACGAAAGAGGCATGCCAAGCTCTGAAGACCGTTTCCAAGATTGGCCAAGTCCGTTTTATCCGACAATAATATCAGTGCTTGCTTCACTCCTGTTGATGTAGGAAATTACAATCAGCATGCAGGTACCATAGATCACACAGACAAAAAAATGTATCATCTGTTACACTATTAGTATTTGCGGTCCTAAAATAGTGCCAGCGCAGGAACACTTCATTGTGCGCATACATAAATAGCCGATACAATAGCCCTAGAAAAAAATCCTCTTGGCCCTGCTTATGACAACCCCCGAAAGGCGGACAGTTTAAAAAAGCAAGTAGGAAATATAGGAAATGCAACTAACTAAATGTGACAATGTACTGAGTAGCCTTGATCAACCTGGATATATTTGTGTATGTGTGTACTACACACAGAGCATGGACTGACAATGGCAAAACTCACACTTACTGCAATAGTATAGCTCAGTAACCTTGATCAACCTGGATATATTTGTATACGTGTATACATCTTGTTACAAAAAGCTAAATACCCATCATAAATCACTAACAACCTATATACATCCACTGTTTTTGTCAGATGCTGCTATGGAGTGACCACGGCAGAACTCATCGCTGGCTTTATGGGTCTGTGCTCCCCTGCTTCTTCAGTACATGGTACCTCAGCCCCCTGTTAACATCTGCAGCATCGAGGGATATCGTCGAGCCTTCACAAGCTTCTCCGTTGACCAGCATGTTTGAAAGAACTGTCGTCACATTCTTCTCCACCCATCTCCTCATGGGCCTTGCGCCACTTACCAGGTGGTATGATTCCGACCAAATGACGTCCAGCGCGGCATCAGTTATAAATAGAGAGACGCCTTTGTTAGCTACTGTGGCAATGACATCCTTCATCTGGATTTTCACTATTTCCTTCAGTTCGTCATGTGAAAGCGGCTCAAATATCACAACCTCACTCAGTCTGTCAATAAGTTCAGGCTTCAAGCGTTTCTGAACCTGCAAGAACAAGTGCATATGACAATTAGCGGGCATCCATTAAGAGTTTTAAAAAGGGCACTCTGAGATTTACAGACCTGTTCCATAAGAAGACCCCGACCAGCTTTGACTGTGTTTTCTATGCCCATTCTTGCTGTTAGGTGCTCTGCTCCCAGAGTTGAGGTCATAATGATGATAGTGTTTTTAAAATCTACGACGTGTCCTTTGCCATCGGTCAGCGTACCATCATCAAGGAGTTGGATAAAAACCTTGAATATTGAGGGATCTGCCTTATCCACCTGGTCAAAAAGGACAACACTGTATGGACACCTCTTGACTTTCTCGGTAAGTTGTCCATCTTCTTCATAGCTTTAGAAAGTCAAATGAATTAGTGAGATATGGAAATAGAGTGTGTCAAGAAGGAATTAAACATGTGCAGGAAGTGGGAGAATCAAACCTTCGAGGTCCCCCAATGAGGCGCGACACAGACCCACTCTCAGCATGTTCCGACATATCAAAGCGGATCAACGTCTTCTCATTGTCAAATATCCTCTCGGCGAGAGCTTTTGCGAGTTCTGTTTTTCCAACACCAAGTGGCCCCAAAAAGAGGAATGAACCTATCGGTCGGCTAGATTGACCAAAACCAACCCTAGAACGTAGCACCGCTTGCGCAACCAAATTGACCGCTTCATCTTGACCGACGACCCGCTCATGCAATTTTTCCGCTAGGTGGACTAACTTCTCCTTCTCCTCTTGACCAAGTGTGGTGAGAGGGATTCTAGTGCATCGACTGACAACCTTCAAATAACATTTGAAATATAAAAGGTACATACTATTGGTAACAACAGAAACTATTCACACATATGATTATGATTTACCTGTGCGATATGATCTGGGCCAACAGTTAGCTCCTTGGGTGCAAATATAGAGCTAATTATACTATTCTCCACTTTCTGCTTGTCAAAATGCACCTTTGCAGTAGAGCATGCCTCGTCAATCAAATCAATCGCCTTGTCTGGAAACTGGCGACCTGAGAACACACAAAATCAATCAATCGCCTTCAACATATATACATACACTGATTGACAAGTTGCAACTAACACAATAGTAAACTGAATTATATTTTTAATCTTTTTGAAGGTTAGTTACGAACCGGTAATATAACGGGCGGCGAGCTGTGCTGCAGCAACGAGAGCATCATCCTGTATTTTCAAGCCATGGTGCTCTTGGTACCGCTGTTTCAGCCCTTTTAGGATGGCAATGGTGGCCTGCACGCTTGGCTCCTCGACGACAACCTTCTGGAACCGGCGATCGAGCGCAGCGTCCGTCTGGATATACCTGTGGTACTCTTCGGAAGTGGTAGCGCCCACACAACGGATGCGACCGCGGGCTAATGCTGGCTTGAGGATATTGGCGGCGTCCATGGGGCCTCCTTTATCGCCGGCACCAACAATCATGTGCAACTCATCAATGAAGAGGATCACCTTGCCTCCCCGTTCCTCCGCGTGCTTGATGGCGTCTTTCAAGCGCTCCTCGAACATGCCACGCCAGAGTGTCCCAGCAACCATCGCCCCCATGTCGAGCTCCAAGATGCGCGCTCCAGCGAGCGCGTCGGGGACGTTCCCGGCGGCGATGCGCTGTGCGAGGCCCTCGACGATGGCCGTCTTGCCGACCCCGGCGGCCCCGACGAGGGCGGCGCAGTTCTTGGTGCGGCGGCAGAGGATGCAGACGACGCGGTCGATCTCGTCGTCGCGGCCGACGACCGGATCAGCCCTGCCGGCGTCCAAGGCGCTGAGGACGCTGCAGGTGGTGATGGCCCGCTCCGCCTTGTCGTTGTTCTGGGCGCGGGTGTAGATGTACCGGCTGCCAGGGGACAGATCCGGGGGCATGATGTCGAAGGCGTACGAGCGCTGGAAGTAGAGGTCGTAGAACGCCGACGCCGCCAGGGTCACGGCACTGCCCGTGACGGCGGAGGCGACAACGAAGGCGAGGCCTGACCACGACGACATTGTTCCAAGGCTCGATTCGCTTCTACCTACCTGCCACGGTTGTGGGGTGTGTGTATTTATATATATGTAGGCTGCGCCGCACAGGGCCTTCCGTCTCCGTATAGAAAGAGTAGAGCTCACCGAGTCGCCGTCGGCTCGGCCAGGAGATGAAATCCGAGTGCACCCATGGAGAGCGATGCTGGGGCTGGCGCGAGGCAAGGGCGGCCGGCGCAGCAAGCGGTTGCGCGGTTAGGTTCGGCGCGCCGCCATGGAGAGCGATGCGAAGGGTAACACGGGAGAGACTCCTGTTCCACGCTTAGGGCAAACGCGCACCCGAACCCGACGCGCGAGAGTTAACGGGCTGGAACCAGCCCATTAAAACGTAACATACCCGTTTTTTCTACTTCGGTCGGTTTTCTTCTAAAATACTTTCTTACAAAATATGAAAAATATATTGGTAAATTAAAAAAAACATTCAAAGATTATAGAAATAATTATTAATTAAAAACATGTTCATGAATTATTCAAAAAGTGTTCTTGAACTAAAAAATGTAATTGTTTGCAAATTTAAAAAGCGTGGATTATACAAATGTTCATGAATTCAAAAAATGTTGTTGAACTAAAAAATATAATTGTTTACAAATTTAAAAAGGTGCAGATTATAAAAATGTGCATGAGTTCAAAAAAATGTTCTTGAGCTCAAAAATTGTTTGCGAATCTAGGAAATGTTTGTGAATTGAAAATATGTCCATGAATTCAAAAAGTGTTCGCAAATTCAAAAAGTGCTACGCGCCATGTCCGCGTGAGACGGAGGAGGATTTTTCACCCTGATTGCTGGTAAAAGGAGTACTGAGAGAGGCCAAGGAGATGCCGTCAAGAGGGACACGACACCCACATACATCAACACCGTCGACGCCAAGGCACGGAGCTTTCTCTCGGCACCTCCAACACACCACGCCAAAGGCACCCAAGACGACGGCGCATAACACTGGGGTGGCCTAACTACCGGAGGGTCGGTCCACCAGGCAAGACTCAGGGCTTAGTGAGCCAAGGAGGGGCCCATCCCCCTCTGCCCACAGGTGAACGTCTCATTGAAGCTTGGCGAAGAAGTTAGGGACTCCAGGTCTGTTCTAGACTCTAGATCGAATAAGGAATCATGTAGACTAGGGCCTCGTTCTCCTTTTTAAGGCGAGGCCAGGGTTAGCTCAGGGCACTGCTTGCTCTCTTGTAAGAGTGGTTGGGCATCCCTCTGAAGTGTAATGGTGAAATAATCTAGTAATAAGTATTTCCCTCGATTGAGAACAAAGGTTTATCGAACCAATGGTAATTTCTTATGCAACCAAAGTCTTCGGTACCTGCACACAAACGCAAAACAGTGTCGCTCCCAAGGTTTCAATAAGGTTATCAAGCTTTTTGTCCTGCTAGTTACAAGGATAAATTGTATTGTAAGTTAGGAATAGGTGTGTAAAATAATAAAAATGGAACAACGAGAAATTTAAATTATAACGGTGTATACAATTAAAGAAGATAGACCCAGTGGTTATATTGCAGTGTTTATATTTATGACTATGATTATTCATGGCATAGGCATTACGTCTGCGATATGTATATCGTTATATAGCTACATCTACAACTAATAGTCCACCTAAAGACTGTTATCCAGCATGAATCTTGACGTATAAAGTTTATACAAACAGAGTATTGTAATAAGCATGATGACAAATGTAGACATTAAAACTATAATCCAAGTGTAATAAAAATCATCGTTTTATCCTTAGTAGCAACAATACAATACATGTCCGCTCCATTTCTGTCACTGGGATGGATCATCACAAGATTGAACCCACTATCGTACACAACTTCCTCTGAAGACCTAACTATCAAACCTTGCCAAAGTAGACAAATAAATCAGAGAGCATACACGACTACTTAAGTATACAACAAAGAAACTTCAAAAGATTCAATATAATTCAATGGACAATCTGATCGTAAAGTCACAAATTATCAGATCCAAACTAATACAACACCGAATTACATCATATGCATCCCGATCGCGATCACGTGAAGTAGCTCACGAGAACTTTGTATTGAATCACAAGGGAAAGAGGATGTCACCTAACTACTGCTATGTACCCAAGGTCCTAAGGGAACTACTCAAACATGGTCATGGTGGCAGCAACGTTGATGAAGATGACTCTGACAATGGATTCCCCCTCCGACAGGCTGCCAGAACAGGCCTCCGGTTTGGATCTCCCTGGAACCAGAACTTGCGGCGGCGTATAAAATGGTACTGAGGATTTCTGATGAGTGTTATTTTTACACTCCTCTAACCTGAGTTTAAACCAAATTATTTCACTAAAACTGAGATATTCGCTCTGATATTGCCACTAGTGACTAATAAATGCAAAGGATTCCAAATATCCATTCTTTATTTTGTTTTCGCTAGAAATGGGCTATTTATGGACAAAATCAAGCCAGTACATGGAAATGAGTAAAGTGGAGATAGAGGGGATCAAGTCAACATGGCACCCGCAGGGTATGGGTATGGGTAATGCGTGCCCAAACCCATACCCGTCTCAATATTTTCCGCCCAAACCCGTACCCGCACCTCGGGTTTCAAATTGTTCCCATACCCGTACCCGGCTGGGTACGGGTAATACCCGCGGGTAAAAATACCCATCTCGATATTTGTATCAGCATGTTCAAAGTTGACTAAACAATCATGAAGGCATTCAAATAATCCATTCATACACCATACACATTCGTCAATAGACCAATCATCAACACATTCATGCAACATAGATATTCAAAAAGAGTGTTAAGTGTGGAGCATCACCAAATTGGACGCTTGTCATGCTCTGCCCTTGTCATCGGCAGAGCACATGTGTGTTCTCGTAGGAGTAGCAAGACATTGCATAGTGCAGCCGCGACCACGACCATGTCCCACCTTGTAGTCACCACGGCACCCCAGACATTTTCCCTTTTGAAGGTGGCTGGAGGCGCGAGGAGGGAGACGAGAACAAATCTACTTGACAAGTTGTACTTAGCCCTGGTAACTTAGGTTTTTTTTCTGAATCTAGTCAATGACACATGGGACCTACTTGACATGGTGTGGTAGTATACGGGTTTGCGGGTTCACGGGTATGGGTATTGCCTTCCCGTACCCGTACCCGCCTTACCCGATGGGTACAACTTTTTTCCCATTTAGAAACCCATGGGTATTTTTATTTCCCATACCCTTACCCTAATAGGGTTTTTACCCGCCGGGTTCGCAGGTAGCGGGTACCCATTGCCATGTTGAGGATCAAGTGGGAGGCGCAACAGAGGAGGCAGAGCAAAAGATGGCCTTTCATACGACCGCACCCGCTCGTATGGGCGGTCGTACATGGCAACCGAGATAGCTCGTCCACCTGAACAACCTTTATAAAGGGGTTGACGCCAAATGAGCAAGAAAACGTCCCATAACAAGCTAGTCATCGTCATCTCCACCATAGCCATCTCCATCAACCCTAGCCACCGCCATTTCCAATATCCATAGCCATGACCTTCATCACTACCATAGTTATCAGCAATATAGTCATACTTGTAATCGTGTATCACGCACGAGATCCATTGTAAGACATATTATCTATCTATCAATCTTCATGATGTATTCTTCGATGAGTTCTTCGTGTGATCTGATATCCATTTGTGAGTAGTTCAGCAAGGTCATGTGCTGAGGCAATAGCCTTTCAACACGATGTGTTTCTTGTAGGGATCAATAGAAGTACTTTGAATTAACGTCCTGTATGTGCAGCATAAAATTGTTTCGTAGTTGTCTCTTGTCTCATTCGCGTTCTTCATCCATGCAGGTATCCAGGATCATGGAGAATGAGCCACAGAGAGGCTAAGGGCAGGGAGACCGTGAAGTGTTATTCTAAACACCGGTGACAGAAAGCTTCAGTACGTTAACATGGATCCTATCCTTGGGGATACAAGAGGTATAATCATTAAACGTCCAATGCTTTTGTCTGATTACTTGCACCTTTATTAGTTGAACCATTAATGAACTAGCATATAAAGTTATTCATCTCCCTTAAGAATTCTGCTATAGCAATGTGAAATACTTATGATCATCGCACTAGAGATTATGTCCTACTACTTAGATCGTGATTGTCATCATGTACGTTCTCTCGAAGTGATAATGGTACCACACATCAATACATCTGAATACTCATTGGAAAAAATAATTCCTTGCTCAAAGAGGAAAATGATAGTTCAACCTTATTGAAATAAAATCTACGAGCTAATCTCCGCTTGTTGAAAATACATGCGTAAAAGTAAAGATACAAAGTAGGCTAGGATCTCTCCAAGCTTAAAATCAAGCCGGAGAGATCTAGGTACTTAGCGTTTTATGCTCACACCTGGGTATCCTTGTAGGCCTTGGAGATGCTCTTGAAGCGTCCTTCGATCCACTAGTGAGGAAATGGCTAGCCACAACTTTTGATGGAGGCGCACCATTTCCTAACAACGTTAGCACTATTTTTTTTCAAATAGTGGTGGCATTGACATAT
Source organism: Thinopyrum elongatum (assembly GCA_011799875.1). Classification (NCBI taxonomy): domain Eukaryota; kingdom Viridiplantae; phylum Streptophyta; class Magnoliopsida; order Poales; family Poaceae; genus Thinopyrum; species Thinopyrum elongatum. The sequence continues at coordinate 50,288,628 of CM022303.1, read as the reverse complement.
TAGGTACGTCACTTTTACAGAGTTAGTACTGGCGTTGCTTTTTTCTAAAGCGCTTTGTGGGCCAATCTGTACCGACCTGGCAAAAGTAATGTTGGCGTTGTATTTCTGCCCACATCATAGATAATTTGTTTAATGCTGGCATAGTAATTTATAATATCCCACAAATTTCAGTCTTTTTATAGTTTTGAGTCTTTCATTTATTATTTGAATCTTTATAATTTTGAGTCTTTTTATAATTTTGCATCTTTATATTTTGAGTTTTTTTATATTATTTTGAGTCTTTTTATTGTTTTAAAGTCTATTATTATTTTGAATCTTTTATAACTCTGCATCTTTTATCATTTTGAGTTTTTTATTTATTATTTCAAATCTTTGTAATTTTGAGTCTTTTTATAATTTTTATAATTTTTAATTTATTATTATTTTGAGTATTTTTATTGTTTTGAAGTCTTTTATTATTTTGAATTTATTATAATTTTGAGTTTTTATTATTTTCTTTTTTTATTGTTTTATCCTCTTTTATTAATTAGTTTGAGTCCTTTTATTGTTTTAAAGTCTTAAATTATATTCCTGAAACCATCTGGGTAAAACCTAGGGGGGCATAGGCTCGTCGCCCCACTCGACACTCTCTCTTACCCCTAAAAATGACTCGACACTCTCTCTCTCGATCCCCTTTCCTTCTTGCCGCCGCCGCCGCCATCGATGGACCCCCTTTTACCGATGATTTCGGCCATTTCCGATGCTGAGGTGTTCTTCTAGACCTCCCCCTCTTGTTGCCATACATCTACACCTCCCATCTTGCTCCCATTGCCGACTTTGTTGCGTTTCATTTATTTCACCAAAATGTCAGGGTTTCAGAGATGAAGGCAAGTGACGGCGACGAAGACGTAGGCGGTCAATGACGCACCGCGCTCCAATCTTCGGTGAGCATCTCCCTCTCCATTTGTTTGCTTCACCAAAATGTCAGGGTTTCAGAGATGAAGGCAAGCGCTGATATGTCCATTTTGCATCATGTTTTTTTATTTTATTTATATTGTTTTGAAGTTATGTTACATATTATGATGCAATTCTAATGTCTTTTCTTCTTAAAATGCAAGATTCATCAAAAGAGGGAGATTATCGGCAGCTGGAATTCTGACCGGAAAAAGCTACATCAGGGATGGCAATTCTCTGGAGCTCAAAATGACGTGAAAATTTATGGAGATTTATTTTAGAATATATAAAAATACTGAAAGAAAGAAGTATCAGAGAAGACCCTCTGTGGGTCCACAAGCAGGGGGGCGCGCCTGGTGTCTTGTGGGGCCCACAGAGTCCCATTGCCGACCATTTTCCCGTATATGAAGCCATTTGCCCTAGTACTGAAAGAAATAAGTATCAGAGAAGACCCTCTATGGGTCCACAAGCAGGGGGGAGCGCCTTGTGGCTAGTGGGGCCCACAGAGTCCCATTGCCGCGACCATTTTCCGGTATATGAAGCAATTTGCCCTAGAAAAAAAATAAGAGAAGAATTTGAGATGAGCCACAGCCGTCTCGAGGTGGGACCAGGGCAAGAGCACTTTTGGTTTCTGGCGGAGCAATTTCGCCAGAGATACTTTCCTCTGAGAGGGGGAAATCGAAGCCATCGTCATCACCAACGCTCCTCCCATCATGGTAGACTCCATCTTCATCAACAACATCTCATCTATAAACCCTAGTTCATCCCTTATGTTTAATCTTTGTAACAAACCTCAAATTAGTACCTGGGAGTGCTAGTACCTTGGTGCGGCTAGAGATAAGCTCACGGCTGAACGAAAGAAGCAATGATGGTCAAAAAGGCGGAAAGAGAGAAGCTCGTGCCTGAGTTCCAGGTTAGTACTTTCCATATCGACGACAATCCATATTAATCGATTGACCAACTTGGAACAATGTTGATATGTCAACCCTCATCCTCCTCCTTTAGGTGTTTTGCGAAATGCTCGCGAAAATGCCACGCAGCCCTCGTCGTCCTCCTCCTCCTCCTCCTCCAGGATTGTCGTGATGTGTGCATACTCGTCCTCCTCCTATATGTGTACCTTCTGTTCTCTGTGCGTTTAGACGGACTATGTTGTGAACTTGTTGCTATGAGTTTACTTCGTATGTGATGTGAGTGTGCACTATATAGATGTCAAACTATATATATGTGATGTGTTGTTTGTAAATTGTAGGGACTTAGAACAGAATAGGTAATGAGAGTGTTATGCTATTACCTTTTGCCGACTTCTGCAGTCGGCGATGTTAGACTTTGCCAGGTGTAGATCTCCGCAGAGGTGGCGCCTAGGCACCGCGCGCTAGCAACGCCAGCTCTGTCCCGAGAACTGAGACACTCGGCAATGCAGGACACGTGGCAAGATCTGAGTAGACCTAAGGAACTATGCCGAGTGCCGGACTAAGGGAGCTCAGCAAATAACTGCTAGGAAAATATGTGTTTGCCGAAATGATTGCCGAGTACGTGACACTGGGAGCTCGGCAAACATTTACTGCCAGAAAAAAAAAAGTATTTCCAGAAACATGTTGGTGAGTACAAGGATCCCAAAGATGTTCTTTTCCCGTGCGGCTACAGATTTTTTTTTTGTCCCGTTGCATGTTTCCTAGTTCTACTTAATCAATGTCGTGAAGCGCTACATGCAAACTGCAAAGGCAGTTTGTGCTTTGTGGTTGTTGATTGTTTCAAAATAAAGGAAAAACTGCATTGAAAAAAAAAACAGCTGAGGCTTCGAATGAGCAGGAAACATAGTCAAAATTGCTTCAGGAATCATATTAAGGTAAAGAATAGGCAGCTGCCGCTGCAATTGAACCAACAAATATCGCAGAAAGAGTAACCAGTTTTTCAAAACGCAAGCTGGTTACAGAGTCAAGCTGCACCGATCTCTAGATCTTCTGCTCTACACTTCTACTAGCAAGTCTACGGTAGTTCACGGAATGAAAACGATTACAGCGCCATGGGAGTATCAGGTAGCGAGTTCACATGACACATGACGGCGCGGCGGCGCCATGGGAGTTCGCCGACTTACTGGGCGTTGGGCGCCGGTGATTGCCCGGCCTCATTGGCGACGACACGCCATCCACCCTGTAGATAGAGGTCGCGGCGGCGCCTGCTCCTCCTCTCAGCCCGCCACTTGGCGCGGAGGAGGGCAGCGAGGTACAGGAGGCCGGCTGCCATGGCCAGCAGCACGGCGGTCTTGAGCTTCTTTCCGCTGGCCAACGGAGCTGGCGGGGGCAGCGTCGCAACGATCTTGATGGTGTCTGGGCTCGGGTTGGCGCCAGGGGGCGGGCCGCAGCTCAAAACCGGTCCCAGCGCTGGCTCCCGATCAGCCATCTCGACGAGGATCAGCGGCTCTGGCTCCGGGGCCGGGAGGAACACCGCTACATCTTCCGCCGTCGGCTTCGGTCGGCCCTTGATAGCACGGCGAATTGCTACAATGATCTCCCGCTTGTAGTGGGCCAGATCGCGGATCCTGACGCGAAGCCGCACCCATGCGCCCCTGCCGGCCCGAAGAACGGCAGCCTTGACCACCGCACCAAGCTGGGCCGCCGCCATCGTTCTCCTGCAGCATGCAGTTAAGCAGGAACAATCGGCTTAACCACAGAATCGCGATGGAAATAAAATTCGCGTCGGATATGAACGAAAACAAACGAAGCAGTCAAGAATCGAAGAACCGAACCGAATCGAAAAAGGAGGAGCCTAATTGCGTTTCTTGAAAGCCGAGAACAATGATCATCTGAAGTGATACGAGACCGCTGAAGAACATCGAGCGGCCTCCCCCCCGAGAAGATCGAACGCACCAAAGAAAAATAACCTAACGGAACCCGAGGCCAACAGGCAACAGCCGCCTGAACATGAAGCCAGCCGCACCTGGCTGCCCCTCGAGATACGCGTATGTAGCAGCGTACGTACAGCTCGACGGCCGGCCGCCGGCAGGCGAGTCCGGCGGCGTCGGGGTCGCGACCCAGCCAGCTCTACCCTAACCCGTCCCCAACTCTCGATCGGAAATAGTCTCGCAATCAAGCGCTCGGCCGCCACCGACGAAGCAAGAACGCGGTCGACCCCGGCGGCGAGGGGTTAGGGTTCCATTCCATCCCGCCCCACCACGCCGGTGTTGGTTGGAACAGAGGGGAGATGGCGGATGAGGGAGGAGGGGGGCACCTCAGGGGAGACGAGGGCCGGGAGAGGAGCGCCGGCCGCGGGCTGGCCGGGAGAGGCGCGCCGGCCGCGGGATGGCCGAGAGTGGCTCGCCGGCCGCGGGCTCGCCGGCCGCGCAGATCTGGCGGGCGGGCGGGCGTGGAGGGCAGGCGTGGAGGGCGTCGCCGAGGTCGGGGCTAGGAGACTGCCGGCTTCATTCGCGTCCTTCCCGTCGGTTGGAGGTTTTTTTCTGTTTGCGGGGACGTCCGTTGGGCATTTATAGAGGACCAGCTTCGCGACTTGCGTGCCAAGAACGCCAACCTAGTAGCGCAGTTCATCGTCCCGCTACGCTCACCACCTAGGAGTAACACCGTAATCTTTTTTAGGGGAGTAGCACCGTAATTGGTCTCGCCATTCGTGTGAGCACCGTAGCCCGTGAATCTGGCATGGCAGGTGCATCCCTGCATCCCGCGAGTCCCGGCCGGCCGATTATGATCGCACGCGTCAAAATCCAAAACGTCCGCCTGTGCTCTTCAACTTCGGCACCTAACCAGCACACTTTTTGCATCTAGGACGCTATAGGAAAAACACATTTTGCTTAGTATGCCATCATATGTCCAGTGTAATTTTTCGGGCACTCGACATACAGGCTATATGCCGAGTCTCCGGGAAAAGATATAGTACTTGTCAATAACAGAGAGCTCGGCAAAGCCAGGTGTACGGCGAGTACAGTGGCAAATACACACCACATATAGGAGGTTGTCGTCGAAGAAAGCAAAATAAACTAGGCAAAGACGTGAACACGTGTCCGTGTCAACCGGACTTGACGGCTCCGTGACGGTGGCCTTGTTTGCCCATTACCCTCTGAGTAGTACTCGCCTTACAATGTATCATATTTCTCTTTTAGATGGCAAACCCTTAGTCTCCCTCATAAGCCGAGTAGCTGATAGAAGGCACTGAGCTTACATTTGGATATTGTCCCGCCCACACCCCCCCTTCTTCTCCATTTTATTACGTGCAGTGCAGCCCAACCGCACCTCAACCATGCCGCACCCCGCCGCCCTCCTCTTCCCCAACCCTATCGCGCGTGCCCAAGCTCACTGCCAGCGCCGATCTGTAGCGGTGCTGCCGCCAGTACCTCTATCTCACCAACCATCGCCGCCGCCACGAGCTCCAACACCTCGACGCCGGCCATGCCACCAACCACAACGCCGGCCCAACTAGACGTCAAACGACCTCCCACATTCCACTGAGGTGAGCTCTAGATCCACGATGAAGGATCTCGATTATTGTCACGGGGGTTCCGATCCGCTTCGCCTCCTCGCGTGAGACCTCAGTAACGCAGGATTGGGCGGGCGGATGGACCATCATCGACAGTCGAAATACCAGTGAGGGAGTTCCCACCATATATACAACCACATGAGATATGAGTGTTGTTGAAGAGAGACTCAATGGACTGAAAGTCAATGCACATGCGGAATAAGCGAGCTTCTAAGTTGTAGGAGCATTGTGTCGAGTCATGTATGTGTCTTTGAGTGTTTGATTGGGTTTAGGGTAATAGGGGCCACTGGACAACATCATTATTTGAACTCCGTGTTGACTTTCAGTCTGATGAGGCTCCCTTTTTAAGAGATGTCCCGGGAGGAAGGATACTGACTATTATCTTAGGGGATCGATCCGCTTGGCCTCCTCGTATGGAACCTTGGAAATGTGGGAGGAGGACAACGGATCGACCATCACTAGAGGTGAAAATATTAGGGATGGTGGGCCCACCATATATACACCCATTTGAGAGATGAGTTTTGTTGAAGACAGCTTCAACGGACTGAAAGTCAACCCACATGCCGAATAAAAGAGCCTTCTAGGGTGGGGTTAGGTGTGAACCATATAGTCCACGAGTCCTTCAAGGACGAGTAGAAGGCCGAGGTCATTTGCCAGATGATGGTCTGCGTCCATGCTGAGCAACATAAGTTTTTTAATGAGCTCGACAAGAAAGAAGCGCCGCCTGACGAGAGCGATGACCCAATGCCGTTGAGTCTGCCTATCGCAAGTGTCGACGATGTTGGCTCCTCCACTAGGGGGGGGGGGGGGCACCTGCTCTGACACCACGATGACCGGATTCATCGACTATGACTCAGAGTAGAGCTCCATTCTTGGAGTAGTCTAGCTAGATAATTTTGATGTCGATGTAGTGAATGTTCCTGGTGATGTCGACTCGGAGTAGAACTTGTGATGCTTTGGGGCATATGAATCATTACCTTATGTTTCTTATGGTCCATGTGTTCTTTTAAACTTGTGTTGCTTGTATTTCTTGTTGCAATCTTGTTCTTCTATGTTGATAGATTAAAAAGTGGTATGTGGTGTGCTGTGGGAGGTATCCAGGAGTCTATGGTTCGTGTGCGGCACACACAAGTGGATGGTTCCAAGAAAAAATGCTATAAAGGGTTTATGACTAGGTAGGACGCAGAGGATTACTCCAAGTTCATGCTAAAAAACAAGAGCAATGTTGGAGTAGGCATGGGTGCAGGTCAAACCGAGTTGAGTGTGATGATGAACTTGATAATATTCGTCTAGTTCATCGTCATAGTGGTGTTGACGTTATCATGTGCAAGGTTAGTACATTGGGGCGAATGTTAGTTCTTTTCCATAGTATATAGCCAGTATTATTACCGGTGAAATTCTTTGCTACAATGCTAACAAGAACATTTGCAGATGCTCCGGCAAAGTAGGGATACTATGACGACACAAAGTGATGTAGATGCTCTTGGAGTGTATGGTATTCGTTAGTCATGAGCTCCTTATGTCACTTATGCTTATTTCTAAGCTTGTTGGTCATGAACTCGTTGTATCACTTATGCTTGTTTCTGTGCTTGTTGGTGATGACTCGTTGCTTGAATGGACCATCTATATGTGCTTGTATGAGTCTATATTTGGATATGTGCTATATATGGATATGAGATAGTTGCTTTTGTACGGATATGAGATATGTGCTTGTTATAAGTCTGTATGTCCTTGAATGGATGAAATATGTGCCAGTATGGATATGTCCTGGAATATAGGTGTCTATATATATGTTGCTAAATTGCTGGGATGCTTCAGTAAGAAAATGAAAAAAGAGAACCTACTAGACAATATAAGCCATGTGTTACACTTGGCTTATAGGGGTAGGATGATTTTTACACTCGGCGTATGGGATACATGGCACAATCTGGAAAGTGCAGGACCAAATGGCACAACACAGTTTTGATATAAGACACATTCTAACAGTGGGGTCATACCTATTATGCCGTGTGTCACTGTTGGAGCACTCAAATTATCTGGTCGACACGTGTTGAAAGTGCTCCTAATCCCTTTGGTAGTTTTCGTAACATAAATGTCCTTGAACTAATGATCTCCTTGAGTACATTTCAGGAATAGTTCATTTTAGGTACAACTCGGGAAGTGAAGATGAAAACTTCTATGCTAAGGACAAGTGTTGGATCAACCGTCAAGACTCACCATTTCATATTTAAGTGATCAAAGACCACATTGAGTCCATAGGTATGCCAATACCACCAAAAGGGGATGCGGTTGAGAAGATGAGTTCATTGTCCAAGTACTTAGAGATCAAACTCCAAATACCCCAGTCACATTCACACATACCCACTAATCAAACCAAAGAATACTCCATTCGGACTCACCGAACCATACCCTACCGATCAAACAAATATAGCCATTGTCCTAAAACCCTAATCACATTGGTCTCACCAAGATGCCCATTCATACTAACTGAAGCAATTGTGCCAAGCTTTTGTTGCCTACTGTAACTCATTCGGAATTTCAGAACGGTTTCACTCAGTGTCCCCGAAGTGTGCATAGTGCTGAGATCATCACATCTCAGAGTCACCGGTCGACTCTTGCCAGTGTGACCGAACGATCCAAAGTTATTTCCTTTCATACACATCGGACTAACCGAGTGATTTCAGCCGGTCTCACCAATGTGTGGAAAAGTGTGCGTGGCGGTTAGCTCTTTTGCCATCCCTATATATACCCTCACCCACTCCACCAGTGTCTCTCGAAGCACAACTCATATCCATATTTTAGAGAGAGAGCTCCACTTCCTTGTGCTGATTTCAAAGGGATTCCAATCCAACCTTTCATCTTTTGAGACCTAGACACATCATTGCTTTCTACCCAAACCCCTCCTACCAAAATGTGAAAGTGTTTGAGTGTTGAGGAGATTATCTTTTGAAGCACAAGGGCAAGGAGTTCATCATGAACAACACCATCTATTACCTTGGGGGGGGGGGGTGGTGGTGCCTCCTAGATTGGCTAAATGTGCTTGGAAGTCTCCAACCATTGTGGAGAAGCCAAGAAGTTTGTGAGGGCTTGGAGATCGTTTACTTCATGAAGATCTACCCGAGCTAGGCTACCCCTTCCTGGGCGTAAGCCATGGTTGGGATAGGTGAGGTTGCTTCTTCATGGACCCTTAAAAAGTGTGAGCCCTTCTTGGACTCGATTCCCCCGTGGAATCTCGCAACCGGGATGTTTGTGATCTTAGATCGTCCGTGGATCGAAGCCTCCATCAACGTGGATGTACGATAGCACCATCTATCAGAACCATGGGTCAAAAATCTTCACCGTGTCATCTTGCATTTGAGAATCTCCTAAACTCCACTCCCTAATTTACTTGCACTTGCATGTCTTTACTTTCGGCATATACCCTAGATATGTATGTGCAGGGTGTGCTTGTATTACTCTAGCTCTTGCCAAAACTTCCTAAATGTTAAACTTGCAAAAAAAATCTTTGTCCTTTTCTACTAGTATATTCACCCCCTCTAGACATACTGTCGATCCTTTAGTTCATATCAGAAATTTGGTCTCCATTGCTTTGGCTTTACCACCTGGGAGATTATGGATCTATCTTGTATGAGGAGTCTTAGATGCAGAGTCCCTATTCTCAATGGAGAATACTTTACATTTTGGAAAGATGCAATGCTTAACATATTTGATGAATCAACTTGAGCAAGTATATTCTAACTCCATATGAACCTCCCATTGATCCATTGCATCCCACTCCTAAGGAAGAACGTGATATTCTACGAAATACTAGAGCCGTCAATCTTATTATTAGAGGTCTTTCCGATCTTGTTCTTAGAAGTATGCAGAACTTTAATTGTTCTTACACTTTATGGAATGACTTAGAGAAGCGATATCCTAATTGTTCTCTCAAGAGTCTCGATGCGATTCTTAATAAGACTATTGCTTTTCTTCATATCAAACTAGATTATCATAATTTTGACAAACACTTCTTTGAGCCTAGAGATCTTGTTCGATCTAAAGGAAATGTTGGAACCATTACCAATATTGTCTCTTTAGCTATTAAAATTCAATCACTTGATAAATATCATGCACACATCACTAATAAAGATGAAAATGTAGGTGATAAAATAAATGGTGATGTAGGTAATCATGACTATTATGATGTGAATGATGATGATGATGAAGAGTATGATACGATAATGAGTAAGCTTATCCTCATGGCGAATGTTCGTAAAGATTAAACCTCCAGTGGAAGAGAATGAATTCATTATAGTGGATATATCAATCACATCTCCCTCTCTTTGTTGATTTTGGAGGCTGCCTATTGATACTCCAAGCAACTCCTAAACGTATAAAAACCCAAGCAATTTCATGTAAAGGGTCTAGGTTGTACAATTTAATTGATAGATGAATCCTCTCTTTCAGCACAAGTAAGCCATGTCTGTTGGATGCAGGCTTCGGACGAGATGGGGAGGTCGTGAGTTCGAGGCCCATATGAAGCAGGAGCAAGGATGTTGGCCTGATACGTTTTCAACCAAAATATCACCTCCCATTATTATTATTATTATTATTATTATTATTATTATTATTAGGTACGGATATAGATTATGCCGACATCAAAAAAGAGTGGTAAGCAAAGCCATAGTAAAGCGGGCAAGTGTGTGACTAGTAGAGGGCGAATCTACAACAAGCAAGTACAATACGAGTATTGATGAAGGCACGAGCTTGGACGCGCCGCTGATTTGGCCCGATCTTTTACGATGCAATAACTTTCTAGATTCATCGATAAAAAATACTTCCAATTACACGAGCAGTATGCATAACCTGAAGCAGGGGTGATGACGACCAACGAACAATCCCTCGACACACGAGAAACCTCCCGCTGAAGTAGACATAACCAGCACGCAATCCGTCGGTGACGACGGACCTCGAGCCAAGTGCAACTTTCACGTAGAAAATTCACACAAAATATATACCTGCGACACCCAAAGAGGGCCGCTTAATAGTCGATACACGACGCTGTCTAAACTCAAAAAAATGACCTGATTTTACAATACCGTACCATGAAACTCCAAAAAAATGACCTGATTTTACAATACCGTACCATGACTATATATACTAGTGTAGCTAGCCGACTCAAACTTGACTAGGCAGTTGACCGAACAAGATTTTGTCTAACTCTCAACCAAAACTACTAAGGGAAAAGCTTCCTTTCCGCCGGAGGATCTCACGCAAACATCAACCGCCTCTTCCATCTGCCACGTGCTACCTTGGCCCACGTCTTCCTCTCAATCTGATCTCTTCCAGAGAAATCAAGGCTTCTTCCTCTCCCCCAAAATATCTCACGTCCCTCTCCTCTATCTCTCGGGTCACCGCATACATCTTTTTGTTGCTCACGCACGAAGTGCCTTGCAGTCAAGCAGCCATGGATTTTTCCTCATCCCTTCCAGCAAGCAGCCTTACTCCTCCCTTTTTGCAGCAAGCCGTGGCGCCCCAAGCTGCCAATCTGTGGATACGCTGTCGAGCTGTTCGCGGTTGCTAGGAGCTGCTACGGCACAGGCTGCACTGCCTGAAGTTTGTCGCCTGTGCTACAAGGCCGGTGCTCGGCTACTATGGCCACTGGTGCTCTGCAACAACCGTGGGAGAGCTCCCGCATGCGACATGCTCTCGAGCAGATCCGCAACTGAGTTTCTGCAACAACGGCGTTGTTGCGAATGACGGCAGCGAAGCTAGTGCAAATACAACGCAGAGACGAGTATCCGCAACATAGCTAGTCTCTGTTGCAAAAAGAATTGCAACAAATGTCTTGTTGCAGTAATACGACGCGGCGATGAGATTGTGCAACATGATTTCTGTTGTATTTTTTTGAAAGAAAGGTTTTGTTGCAGAAAGACAGAGAAAAAGCTGAAGATGTTGTTGCAAATTTTGTAACAAGTGTCTTGTTGCAGAAATACAAAAAAAGGTCAGAGATGCTTTTGCAAGAAAGGTCATGTTACAACAGAGATTTTGCAACAAGGGTCTTGTTTCAGAAAAATAAGAAAGAGAAATGACTAGAGGGCTCATGCCGTACAATCGGACGGCTCGCGCCCCGGCCGATCTTTTGAAAAGATCAGCCGGCGGACGCGTAGCATGCCCCAACTACTAAAGGAAAGAAACCTGACCACGTGCTTTATTTTAGCAGGTAATCAGTACAATATAAATATAAAAGATAATTTTTCTGGTGGCCCCCATCCAATCTCTCTCAAGCAAAATAATCTCCACCAGTGAAACCTCCTGACCCGCACCTCTAGCTCCGGCGGCCGTGATCGTGAGAAGTAGTAACATCAAGGGAGGGCTCTATTTTCAGTTGTTTCTTCGCCTTTTGTTAGGGTTTGTGTCCTACTCAGGAAGACGAGACGGCGGCGGCTCCCTGAAGATGGAATAAGGTTCTCCCCGCCTAGCCCCCGTTCCAATGGTGTGTCTACCATCATTGGTGGGCGTGTGTCTCCGGTGGATCTGTCCTTGGTGGATTTGCTCGGATCTGGTCGTAGTTCATCTATGTTCATGTGTTTTCAGGTTGGATCCTTCCGATCTATGTTACTCTTCATCGGCGGCGGTTGTTGTTCTGTCGCGTTGGTCCTATGGGGTCTTAGCATGACGACTTCCCGACTGTCTACTACAACAAGTTTTGCCCAGCTCCGGCGAGGAAAGGGCAATGACGGCGGCGCGCCTTCGACTCGCTTCAGTGCTTGTAGTCGTCGCTATGTGGTCTACGAATCTGGATGTAATTTTTGTTATTTCTGGTGTTCGTTGTACTGCCATGATTGAAGATGAATATATCAAAAGTTTCTCGCAAAAAAAATTACATCTTAGGATTCTTCGGTTAGTCTCAAGAAAATAGTACTGAAGTACGTGTACAACTTGGACTCTTTTTGGACGTGGCAACCAAAAGAAACAGCCAAACTGATTCACACCTTGATTAAAGGTGCTAGTGTATGTATCCTTTGCATGTGCATGCGTGTCTTGGACTCCTTGTACATGCATGTTTCCATCTTGATTCGTTTTCTCCATATCCAAGCCGAAGCCATGAAGACCTCTTGTCAAACCATGAATTGTACTCTCTCTGTCCAAAAAGGCTTGTCCCTTAAATAGATATAAATAGCACCAAGTTGATGCTAGATACATCCATTTGGGGAACAAGCTTGGGACAAGCTTTTTTAGACGGAGGAAGTATCATCATGCGTGCATGCTAAATTAACTAGCCCATACTTGCCTTCGTTACTCAATCGTAAATTTGTTCCAGCATATACGTCGTTAAAAGTAATCAATGGAGCAACGATAACTTGATGCTGATCTTGCACATGTTGTACATTATCATTGTTAGTACAAACATAATTAAAGATGGGCATATCAAGTATGGTGCATACTAGGTGCACGACGAGGCCAAGCACATGGGGTGGCAAAACATAGCAGAGCAAGAGGTGCAATGCATGTTTCCATACATGGTCGTACTTTGTGTACGAACATGATAGGTTCAGTCGAGTTTGAATTAAGAGGAGATTGTCGGAAACAATCCACACTTTTGTATTTGAGTTTGTTTAGAGTTGAAAATTTGGTTTCCATTGAGTCATCACTTGCATGCCAGATACGCTTTGTGAGAGTCAAGAACCAGGAGTCATAGTTCATGTCAGATTTAATTAGATTGCTAGGTTAGCTAGTTTGGTCCTATATATACTAGCAAAAATGGCCGTGCATTCTAACGGGACGAACAAAATCCTCGCGCGCCACTAGTGACACATCTGTGTTGCTACTTATCATCTTCGCTCGAGCCGGCACATCTTATGAGTGGTCTCCTGGTCAGGGTTGCCGTGGTCGAAGTGTGTCATGAACTCCACCTCCTTGCCAGCTCTCGTTGCATAGCCGTCATGGCCGTGTTCAAAGCAGAACTCGGTTATGGTGAAGTTGACTTCACTAAATGATACTTCGATAAAACCAAAAGGGTATCAAAACATGTTTAGCGTAAACGGGTAGGGTTGGGAGGATTGGGTGAGGAATATGAGTAACAGAAAGTCTAGTAGGTCGCCTAAAATATCTCCCATAAATTTATGTACATCCTTACATCAACTCCATCACACCCCGAAATCTCAACCCATATATTTCAATGCCCTTTATTTTATTATTAATTGTATGGAGTACCAAAATCATATGTTCATCATTGTAGCACCCCTGCATTTTCATTTGAAACAAACAACCAAATGAAACTTAACAATTCGAAGGCATTTCGCCTGTTGCCAAGAAAAATCCCATTCATTATGTATCGCGTTGAGGAACAAATCCATTAGTTATGAATTATTATACTCACACAACCTGACAACGTTCTTTACAATTTAAGATATATCTTGGGTTTCATGTTTCAAAGCCTGAAGGTTCAGAGCAAATCACACAAGATGCCTTGCTCAGCTCGCGTAGACGTCTGCTTGCTCGATTGCTCGGGGGTTCCCACAACCGCGCGCGATGTTCTCTACTTCTCACGCAGGATGCCGCACACAATTTTATGCTTTTCAAGACTAAGCAGCAAGAACTATACAATTACAGACGGAACTGTTGCGCACTTTTAGCAGCTACAATACGCGCACATGTGCCTACAGAAGCATATATAGGACAAGCAAGAAGTTTCAACCTCCATTGAGCCGGAAAGAACACGAGATTATTGAAATCCACACAGGCACGGCAAAGGTTCTTCGTTGGATGACCTTCATGCATGCATGTACCGATGTACGTACGATTTAGTAGAGAGGGTGGCTTGGCGATGCTGCACTTCTTCCTGATGACGCCCTTGCTCCCGGCCGGCATGGACAGCTTGCTCAGCTTGAGCATGGACTCGCGAAGTCCCCGTCCCAGAGCATGGCGTTGTGGGCATACTCGTGGATGTGGCCCCTCGCCGTGTGCGGCAACAGCTGCCAGTCGGAGTTGAAGGTAACGATGGTACCGAGGCCGTTGTGGTCGTAGCTGTTGTCCAGGAAGGCCGGCTTGATCTGCTCCGGCGGTGCAGTGACGCGGCCGGTGAAGGACGAGCAGTGGCAGACGCAGATGGAGTGCGTGCAGGACAGGATGTCGAGCTCCTCCACGTCAAAGTCCTTTCGGGCGAAGTTGTCGATGAGATGTTGCATTGTGAAGGTGGAGTCTGGGAGCTCCGACTGGGCCTCGGAGGCCGAGGAGGCGATGCCGTCAAGGCGCCCCGGGGAGACATCGAAGTGGATGTTCACGTTGTTCAGGGCTCTGGCCGCGTCGTGGGAGCGGCGCCTCCTCCGGGTGAGGAACTGAGGGTTCTCCAGGGACACGTCAAGCAGGATATATAGATCCATCACATCACAACCATGTAACGGAGGAGGGATCGGCCTCGGCGTACGACTCGTCATCTGCTGCTCCTACGCCTCTGCGGGATCGACCTCTTCCCTCCTCTCCCGAAACGATATTTATTGGAGCGGTAGGAAAGGTGACAAGGGATGTGGAGTTTTGTTGGCGCAGCTCGACCTAGCACTTGACAACGATCACCGGAGACACGACCGGAGAGGAAGAAGGTGGACAAAGAAGTTTTTTGGGCACACAAACACCGTGCCGCACGTACGGATTTTTCTGTTTTTCAACTCGAGGGAGAACTCGATCACCGCAGCTCAATACACCGATGGGAGTGGGGCTTTATACTCGCGTGCACAGACACACCAGCCCGTATTGAATTCATGCTCCAACCAACTCATCCAAAAGTCCGAACTGATGGAGAGAGGCGGGCAATATACTTCAACAACCCCCTCACATCTAGTCTTATTTAGCTCTTAGACGTGGGATTTATGTAGGCCCCAGAATCTCTTTTTTAATACTGTGTTGGCAGGGTCTTGAACTCAAGACCTCCTGGCTCGAATACCATATTAAATTCATGCTCCAGCTAACTCATCTAAAAGTCCGAACTGATGGAAAGAGACGGGCAATATACTTCAACAGCCCGCGCCCAAACGCACCCCCATTCACACGATCTCCACGCCCCGCACTCTGTGGCTCGCGCGCTCGGCGTGCACGCACGCACACTACGAGGCTCACTCCAGCACCCGACGTGGTCTCATCGCCCCGTATTTCGCCAACTAACACCCACACACGTGCACACAAGCGCTGACACACACACACACACACACACACACACACACACACACACACGTGTCCGACCCAGACCGCACTGCACGCCGGTCGCCACCGAGCTGGCCACGTTATTGGTGACATTCACCCCCTAAGCCGTGGCCTAGAGGCAGGGCCGTCCAAGGGCCTGTTCGAGCTGTGCGCTCGCACAGGCCCCCCAAATTTCAGGGGCCCCCAGTATAGTATTGGGCCTTGTTATATTTTCTAGTAGACTATGTTTTGTTTGCATGGTTTTGGGCCTGGCAACATGGTCCGATAGCCCGAGTCTCTTCCCAACGAACTCCCTTCCGAACAGGGCCTGCTCCCGATAAATTTGATCGTGGATTCTTTTCCGGTCTTCCCGAATCCCCCAACCTGACCTGATCGTACATGCTTGTCGCCGGAGCGATCGCGAGGACAAGAGGGCAGGGCCAAGTGGCAGAACTTGCCCCATGAATTAGAGCAGAAATCAGCACCGGCCTAGCAGGAGTCAAATGCCTCCAAGCAAAGCAGAAAGCAGCCGTTAGTTGAGCGCCAAGGCTATGGCTAGATCGATCGGGAAATTAAATTTACCATCACCGACCAACTATCCATGTCCATCAGGTGCGCCAAAGCTGATTTATGCAGGCTATTTTTTCTATCCAAGAATTTACTGACTATGTGTATACTGGAAATGTGCATCAGTTCTCCAGTTAATTAACAAAATGCTATGTTGCTCAGTGGTCGGACTGTTTGGGGGAAGATAGTTGGTATGATATAGGAGTATAGATCAAGATATTATATGAAATAACACACGTATTAAGTTCTATCATTTAAATAGTAGTATGTTTTTTGTCTCAAGAAGTGAGAGTATGGTTTAGCGATAGAAATCTTTCAGATTTTAGGGCCCCTTCGGACTTCGCACCGGGGCCCCGAATTTCTGGAGACGGCCCTGCCTAGAGGAGTGCTGGCTCTTCACGTCGGCGAGAAGAGCTTCCTCCGCCGCAGCTACCTTCCTCGGCTTCGTGAAATCGCGCCGGAAATGGTCTCGCTGCCCGCAGTTGTAGTAGCGGCCGCGCCGTTTCCCGCCATTGCGCGAAGTTGTGCTGCTACCTCCGTCGTCGCCCGATGCACCGCCCTGCTGCTGCTGCCGCGCCGTCCACTGAGCCGCCGTGAGCAGCAGCTGCCCGTCCGCCCGCTCGCCACCGTCTTGCGCGCGCCACTGCATCCTCTCCTTGAAGGCCTTTAGCCGGCCGAGCGCCTCCTCGAACGGCATTTCCTCGATGTCGCAAAACTGCTCGATGCCGGCCACCGCGGCGTACAGCCGGTCCGACACCGTGTCGAGGAGTTTCTTGACCATCGCCGCTTCGTCGAGAGTTGCCCAGAGGCCAGAGTACCTCGCCGCCATGCTCCTGACATTGCCGGTGTAAGCATCCAGCTCGTTGCCATCGTCCATCCGAAGACAATTGAACTCGCCGCGCAGCCTTCACCCGATCGGTGTGGACAAAACGCACTTTGAGGTAGTCCCATACCTCCTTCGCGATGGGCTTCGTCGCCACCTGCATCAATACTTCCTCCAACAGTGCGCCCAGAAGCAGTGCCCGTGCCATCTTGCTCTTTCTGGCGTCGATCGCGGCGCCCTCTGCCAGCGCAACCACGCACCACAACCCCTGGGCATCAAGGATAGCCTGCACCTTGATCGCCAAGGAGGTTTAGTTCACGAGCGTCAGCGGCGGAACCGGCAACGACAGCGCGCCACCACCGCCGTCTCCGTACGGGACCATGGACATCACCGCGATCGCCCCCTGCAACCTGTGCTCTAATGCCAATTGTTGGTGCAGCTCGACCTAGCACTCGACGACGATCACCGGAGACACGACCGGAGAGGAAGAAGGTGGACACAGATGTTTTACGGGCGCACAAACACCCTGCAGCACGTACGGCTTTTTCTGTTTTTCTCCTCGAGCGCGAAGTCGATCACCGCAGCTCAATACACCGGCGGGAGTGGGGCTTTATACTCGCGTGCACAGACATGCCAGCCCACGCCCAAACGCAACCCCACTCACACGATCTCCACGCCCCGCACTCTGCGGCTCGCGCGCTCGGCGCGCACGCACGCGCACTACGCGGCTCACACCAGCGCCCAACGCGGTCTCCTCTCCTCGTATTTCGCCAACTAACAACCACACACGCGCTGACACACACACGCACCCGTGTCCGACCCAGACCGCACCAGGCGCACATGCACGCCGGTCGCCACCTGGCCGGCCACGGCTTATTGCTGATAAGTTTGACGCCAACTCAGGTCGGCGTCTGAGATGAAACAAACTGGAAATTGCAGTGCATCTAATGAGGACAGTGGATTGATTCTAAGTATAAAGATCAGGGACTTTTTTTAATATCATAGTTTTAAATAGCGCTAAGCCTCTTAGCAGCGGACCTCTTCTAAACGGTATACCGTGCTATAGCGGAGCTAGAGCAACTCTAGCAGACCCCGCAAAAAGCCCCGACCCGCAAAATAACCGCCAAAATGTGGGTCGGCGGGGAAAATCCCACCCGAACAGACCCCGCAAAGGCGGCCGGTCCGCAAAAAATTTTGAGGGGCGCCGCAAAATCTCGGCCCCAACCCGCGAATACGCGGGTTTCCCCCTCGCCGCTGCGGTGCCCTGCATATAAGCGGAAGCGGTTGGTGGGGGGGACATTTCAGCCCGCGCTTTCCCCACCAACCACCTCCCCTCTCCCCCTCGCCCCGCCGCCGGGCCGCCGCCCAAGATTCCGGCGAAAGCAGCCGGCGGGAGCACGCCGAAAGGCCGCCACATGCACGAGGCCTCCCCTCTCCCCCCTCCTGCGTCGGCGGGCCGGAATGTTGCGGATCTGAGGCCCTTCATCGCGGGCCGCCGGATTTGGCTTTTCCGGCCGCCGGTGGCTGCCCCAAGCGATGGAATGGTCGGGGAGCATCTCTCGCAGCCCCGGCAAGGTCGCATCGCCGCATGCAGGTACGGGTTCATCCTCCCGCTGCCGCCGACGGTTTGCGGGCATGGATTCGTCCGGCCGTCCATTAAGGTGCAAATTTAGGATTTCCGGGCCGGGAGGAGCTACGCCAGATCAGACCCCGCAAAGCCGACCCGTAAAAGAGCATATTCCGCGAATATCCTTTTTTACGGGTCCGTTATGCGGGGTCTGCATCTGCGGCCGTCCGCGCCGGCCCGCAAAGCTGTTTTTCCGCGAACTGCAAACGTGTTTTGCGGGCCGGCCGGATGCGGGGTCTGCTAGAGATGCTCTTATAGCGTGCTATTTAAAATGTTTGTTCATGTGTTTGGATCAAAGTCTCTTAGCACAAGAACTCTATGTAAACGATATAGCGCGCTATAGAATTTAAAACCAAGAAAAATATGACAAAAATGGACCAAACCACCCTTTAATAGTAGCTATTGTCAAAAATTGCAAATGGTGCACGGGCACCATGGTGCCCTTTTGCAAAAAGAAAACATTTTGTACAACGCAAAAAAAAAAAATTGTAATTTTTTGTATACACACACACACACACTTGTATACTACATGTGTGTAAAATTTCGCAACATTTTACTATCACATGTGGCGTACAAAGAAAAGACAATTATGTATTTTCAAATGGGCCATTTTTTAGTTTTTGTGCCGAAGATTGTTTTTTGTACAGCTTATAAGTTACATTTTTTTCCAGAACAAAATTTCATGGGTTTGTAGTGAACACATACAAGTTTTCATAGTTTTTTGTCAATATTTTTTGGAACTTCTAAATATGGTTTTTTTTAATTAAAAAATGGACACCATGGTGCCCGTGCATTATAACTTCGCACTCGTATAGTATAGGTATATATATAGATATAGATTAGGTGAGTTTTTTTATTGCAAGAGTTTGATTTGCATAATGTTGATAGAAGGGGGCTGAAAATCTTGTCGTAGATAATTTGTCTAGGATGAAAATATTCTTGATGACCCAATACCTGTCAATGATAGTTTTCCGGATGAGCAATTAGATTTTATAAATGCTTCTACTTCTCGATAAAATTCTTGATATGCAGATTAATATATACCACATAATTACACATATCAACAAAAGAAGAACTTGTTTGATTTAAGACATTACTTTTGGGATGACCCATATTTTTATAAAGGAGTAGATTGTGTTATTAGATGTTGTGTACATGAGCATGAGCATGAACATGTCCTAAGGAAGTGCCACTCTGAGGCATTTGGAGGACACCATGCGGGAGACAGAAGTGCGCATAAGGTGTTGCAATTTGATTTTTACTGGGCTACTCTCTTAAAGGATGCACGTAAGTTTGTCCTCTCTTGTGATGAATATAAAAAAATTGGTAATATTGGTAGACGCCAAGAAATACCTATGAATTATTCACTTTTTATTGAACCATTTAATGTCCGGGGCTTTGATTATATGAGACATTTTCCTTTCTCTAATGGATATACTCATATTTTAGTTGTTGTTGATTATGTTACTAAGTGGGTAGAAGCTATTCCAACTAGCTAGTAGTGCTGATCACAACACATCTGTTAAAATGCTTAAAGAAGTTATCTTTCCGAGGTTCGGAGTCCCTAGATACTTAATGAGTGGCGGTGGTTCACATTTTATTCATGGTGCATTCCGTAAAATCTTAGCCAAGTATGATGTAAATCATAAAATTGCATCACCTTATCATCCTCAGTCTAGGGGCAAGAATTGAGTAATAGAGAAATGAAATTAATCTTGCAAAAGACTATTAATAGATCAAGAAAGAATTGGTCTAAAAAACTTGACGATGCACTTTGGGCATACAGGACTGCATATATGAATCCTATGAGTATGTCCCCATATAAGATGGTTTAGGGAAAAACATGTGACTTACCTCTTGAGTTGAAACACAAAATTTATTAGGCAATTAAAAAGCTTAATCATGATTTGAATATTGCCGGTGAAAAGAGATTATTTGATATTAGTTCTCTGGGTGAGTAGAGAATGCAAACTTATGAAAATGTCAAGTTATTTAAAGAGAACGTTAAAAGATGGCATATAAAGGAATTCACAAACGAGAATTTAATATCCATGACCAAGTTATTTTGTACAATTCTCGTCTTAGATATTTTGCAGGTAAACTTCTCTCCAAATGGGAAGACCCCTCGAGAATATTCATTCATTATAAGAAGTATTTTCGGCTTGTCCTTTGCTATAAAAATGATTGAGCTAACTTGCTGCACCTTTGTTACTCTTGTTACTTGTTACGAATTATCTTGCTACCAAACTATCTGTTACTACTACTCACATCACTTGTAGAGAATACCTTGCTGAAAACTGCTTATCAATTCATTCTGCTCCTCGTTGGGTTCGACACTCTTACTTATCGAAAGGATTACAATTGATTCACTATACTTGTGAGTCATCAGCGTGTGTTTGGTGGCCTTCGAAGATTTGATGCAATTTGTGATGGGGACAGGCTATCTGGTCCAACGTGGCTGACGCGCCCAGGCCTCCTCATACCCGCCCTAGTGTAGGAGCTATGCCCTAGAGGCAATAATAAATGTTATTATTTATCTCCTTGCTCATAATTATGTTTATGTTCCATGCTATAACTGCTGTGGTTCCCGAGCCCGTATATCCATAAAGGCTCTGGGGAAAACCCATGTGCACGTGTGGAATAATAAACGGTAAAAAGTATTCCTAGTCATGCCTCTAAGACTAGCTCAAGTGTTGCATGATGATTATGTTTTCCCAATCATGGGCATGTCTATGCCAGCAGCTTTGAGGGCACAATGTTAGAAGAACATTTGTGTTGAATCGACCCGATTGATGTTATACTATGAGATTCATTCATCACAAGTTAATGGTTGATAACACAGAGATGGTTAACGTTTGCATGATTCCTCAGACCATGAGAGTATCGAGTTTCTTCATGCTTGATTCATGAACTTTGGGGTTTGTTAAACGTCATCCGTAACTGGATGGCTATTACGGCGGCTTACGGGTTCATGGGAAAGTATGTTAAGTAACTTGATAGCTCAAGATTGGGATTTACTCCTCCGACGATGGAGAGATATCTCTGGGCCCTCTCGGTGTTAAGGTATCCATCATCGTCTGGCCAGACACTTTGTGATTTGATCACGGGGATGCCAGAACACGGTAACGAGAAAAGAGAACAATACCGGTAACGAGGTAACTAGCATAGTGGACAAGTTGTTGATCCACGGGAATGCCAACATGTCTCGCCTCGGGTATTTGTAACATATCGCGAAGCAACAGGAATAGCACACGGCAACTGGAGGTTCACTCGAATATTCATTCGTGTGGGTATAGGGGTCAATATGGGTGTCCACGGCTCCGATGTTGATCATTGATCGGAAGGGGTTCCGTGTCATGTCTATACTTCACCGAACCTATAGGGTCACACGCTTAAGGGTCATCTATCTGCTGAATACTAGACAGGGAGTCTGAGAGAAAATCACCGGAAAAGTTTCGGACACCGAAAAGTTTCGGACAGCGGAAAAGTTCCGCAGAGAGAGGTCACCGGATGAGTTCCGGTGAAACTGAAAAGTTGTTTCAGGGGATACCATTAAGTCAAAATGGTTTCGGCACGTGCCTGATAATTCTTGGAGGATACCAGAATCATTCTGGAAACTTCTGGGAATTTTCTGGAAGAAAAACCGGAAATGTTCCGGGGCTGCCGGAACCGCTTCAGATGCTTTTCGCAGATGAAATCACTAAACTGGAATTGTTCCAGAACGCATTGAAAATTATTTTAGTGGGTACTGGAAATGTTCTAAGCCCACATAAATATTTTCAGTTCGAACGGACGCTGAAAAATGTCGTCGTGAATAGTGAAAGTGCTTTTTGGGAATTTTATGGAAAGCACCTTTTTGGAAATTCCAAAAAGGGCCTTCTAGAAGGGGAAGGAGGGCATGGCACCTCATGGGGGGGGGTCCCCCCCCAAGGGTGGCCGGCCAAGGAGGTGGAGCACCATGGTGCTCCACATGGCACTCCCATAGGGCATATTCCCTTTTGGAAAGGGATATTCCAAGGGCACTTTGGGGTTTTTGTGTGACAATTTTACCCCTTGGCTAGCCTATATATAGGAGTGATCTTGGCAGCCATTTCCCCATCCCTTGCTCTCATACACATGCCAAGATGTTATCTGGCTTCTCTCTCCCTCCCACGAAAAGAGTTTCGTAGAGCCGAAAGGCTGTTTGGGTTCCGGCAGGAACTAGTTCTGGACGGCGAAGCCCTGCCGGATAGATGACACCGTATGTGTGCAACTCTGTAGAGAGGTCGTTGTTTCGATCTGTAGGAGATATGCCCTAGAGGCAATAATAAATGTTATTATTTATCTCCGTGTTCATAATTAGGTTTATGTTCCATGCTATAACTGCTATGGTTCCCGAGCCCGTATATCCATAAAGGCTCTGGGGAAAACCCATGTGCACGTGTGGTATAATAAACGGTAAAATGTATTCGTAGTCGTGCCTCTAAGACTAGCTCAAGTGTTGCATGATGATTATGTTTTTCCAATCATGGGCATGTCTATGCCAGCAACTTTGAGGGCACAATGTCAGGAAGGACATTTGTGTTGAATCGACCCGAATTGATGTTATGCTATGAGATACATTCGTCATGAGTTAATGGTTAATAACACAGAGATGGTTAATGTTTGCATGATTCCTCAGACCATGAGAGTATCGAGTTTCTTCATGCTTGATTCATGAACTTTGGAGTTTGTTAAACGTCATCCGTAAATGGATGGCTATTACGGCGGCTTACGGGTTCATGGGAAAGTATGTCAAGTAACTTGATAGCTCAAGATTGGGATTTGCTCCTCTGACGATGGAGAGATATCTCTGGGCCCTCTCGGTGTTACGGTATCCATCATCGTCTGGCCAGACACTTTGTGATTTGATCACGGGGATGCCGGAACACGGTAACGAGAAAAGAGAACAATACCGGTAACGAGGTAACTAGCATAGTGGACAAGTTGTTGATCCACGGGAATGCCAACATGTCTCACCTCGGGTATTTGTAACATATCGCGAAGCAACAGGAATAGCACACGGCAACTGGAGGTTCACTCGAATATTCATTCGTGTGGGTATAGGGGTCAATATGGGTATCCACGGCTCCGATGTTGATCATTGATCGGAAGGGGTTCCGTGTCATGTCTATACTTCACCGAACCTATAGGGTCACACGCTTAAGGGTCATCTATCTGCTGAATACTAGACAGGGAGTCTGAGAGAAAATCACCGAAAAAGTTTCGGACACCGAAAAGTTTCGGACAGCGGAAAAGTTCCGCAGAGAGAGGTCACCGGATGAGTTCCGGTGAAACTGAAAAGTTGTTTCAGGGGATACCATTAAGTCAAAATGTTTTCGGCACATGCCTGATAATTCTTGGAGGATACCAGAATCATTCTGGAAACTTCTGGGAATTTTCTGGAAGAAAAACCGGAAATGTTCCGGGGCTGCCGGAACCGCTTCAGATGCTTTTCGCAGATGAAATCACTAAACTGGAATTGTTCCAGAACGCATTGAAAATTATTTTAGTGGGTACTGGAAATGTTCTAAGCCCACATATATATTTTCAGTTCGAACGGACGTTGAAAAATGTCGTCGTGAATAGTGAAAGTGCTTTTTGGTCATTTTATGGAAAGCACCTTTTGGGAATTTCCCAAAAGGCTTCTAGAATGCCTTAGGCACTAAGGAAGCCCCCTTGGGGGGTCCCCCAAGGGTGTGGCCGGCCAAGCATGGTGGAGCTCCTTGGAGCTCCACATGGCACCCCTTTTATCTTTATTCTTTTGTGGAAAGGCATAAAGTGGGGGTACTTTGGGGTTTTTTTGTATGACATCTTTACCCCTTGGCTATCCTATAAATAGAGGTGGAGGGGCAGCCCTCCACACTCATCCCTTCTCACATACAAGTGCCATTGCAATGATCTGGCTTCTCTCTCCCTCCCACGAAAAGAGTTTCGTAGAGCCGAAAGGCTGTCTGGGTTCCGGTGGGAACTAGTTCTGGACGGCGAAGCCCTGCCGGATAGATGACACCGTATGTGTGCAACTCTGTAGAGAGGTCGTAGTTTCGATCTTAGTGCCCGAGGGGCTGTTCGTGAGTCCCTCCCGAAGGGCTGTCCAAGTGACGGTCCAAGTTCTGTGAGTCCTCCCGAAGGGCTGTCCAAGTGACCGTTCGAGTTTCAAAGGTCCTCCCGAAGTGCTGTCCGCGACACCGTCCGGGGGACTGTTCGACCGCCTCCCAGAGGGCTGTCCAAAGAGAAGACGAGGGTATACATCCTCGCGGTTAGGAGGTTGTAAATCCTAGCTGCGGGGATCTGCACCGCCGATCGTCATCGACTCTACTTCCGCTGCGCTACGAGTCGGTAACGAAAATGATCAAACCTTGTATACAGCCTCCATAGTGGTCCTGGGCTGGTGCGTAGGTCAGAATATTTTTGTTTTCTGCTGCGTTACCCTATAGTGGCATCATGAGCCGTGCTATGCGTAGATGCAGGTTGCGATCTAGAATACATAGTGATGTATGGGTGTTGCACAATATAATTAGGTAGTAGATGAGTTCTATTACTGAAAATTATTTGTGCGGGTAGCACATGAAATCTGTTACCCGATGTTCTTGTTGCTTCCCTGGAATTTGCATATTTCTGATCTTGATAACAGCATGGTGGAGTTTCAATGTTCTGGCAATCCGCGATCCTGATTGATCAACGAAGTGCTAACAGTTCATTGAATTCCACTGTAGTTAAAAGGAAAGATGAAATTTCGCAGACGAAAGGGCAATGCAGATATGATCTGCATGGGGGTCATGCGTATGACGAAGTTTAGTATGGGGCTCGAGATTTTATTATCTCGGTTTTCATACACCCTGGAAAGTTAATCTAGCGACTTGAATTATCATACTTGATGATGGACGTTGGTAGCTTCGGTTTGTTTCGAAACCTTAGAAGCCACGTAAAACAAGTTTTTGCTTGAACCGATTAGAGACGTCTAACTTGGTTTTGCAGTAGGGTTTGCATGTGCATGTGATGTGGTATAGCAGTGCTCATAATAATTTGATTATGTATGAGATGAGTATATGATGTAAATTAATTAACATGACCTGCGTGTCATGATTCGGCATGATGGTTGGAGCCATATGATTGCACTTTAATGACCTGCGTGTCAACCTTATGTAATGCACTTATTTTATTAGCTATAGAGATAGCAATATTATCTGGTGCATCGACAAGGTGGTGGCAATCTTCGCGAAGGTGAACACCGACGCGAATGCCGAAGACGAAGAAATACAAGAATTCTCCGTCAGAAAGGGCTATACCATATCATGCTATTATGAATTGCCTGAGATGTTTATCCCTTATGATGCACCCTTATTGATTGCGCGGTAGTCGCTTTTTATTAGGGAGATCTCTGACAAAAATATCATAGTTGATAGTGTTCTCCCAAGTGTAGCACCGTCACGGCACCTAACTTTTCGGGGTGCGCCATGACTAACATGGGTACGAACGATTAGGGATGTGTGAGGCGGGTGAGTTCAGACCTCGCAGCGAGATCACTTGGTTATCTTTGACGTTCAGGCATGACGGTCATGAGCTCGGAACACGCCCATCGAAAGATGAACAAGAGTCGCATAGAGATGTGATTGGCAGGTTGGCCTACCGGTTGAGATTTTCGCCATCAGTGGTGACTAACATCAATGACGAATAATCAAAACACGGGTCTTGAATCACTCACAATCAATTATGAGAGATATTGATTTGAGTGGGAGCGCACTGTAGAATTATCTTGTTTAATTCTCAGTGCAATTAATTTTGAACACTGTCTAAGTGTGATTTGCATAATAGTTGTAGAATAATGGCTCGCGTTTCCACCTTCCCTATTAAAATTGAATAGCTGTTAAATATCTGGTTAAAACTTTACGGTTGGTAACGTAATGTGAGGATTATCCTGAAGAGTGCCAAGAAGGATTTTGTCCTATCGCATACTTTGGTATTCTCTCGCTTATGCTATGGATCATGTGACTCTCGTCCTTCGATCCAAAAGCTAGAATTCCGTTTCAGTTAAGTGCAATATGTTTGTTTTCATGAGAACCGAACTTCGAAAGTTTGGATAGTTATGTGATATTCATGGAATCTGAAAATCATTTTCAGAGACAGACAATGGCTAAAAGATATGAGATATCCAAAGCAATGTTTGTTTGCAAACTATTAGTAAAAGAAGTTTACTATGCATTGGACTGATAAGAGAGGGATCCAGAAGAACGCCTATCATATGATAAAAGGTGAATAAAACAACAACTTAAGAGAAAGGAAGTGTCCGAAGGGTGTTAGTGAAACTTTCACGCCTAGGAAGTCCGAGGCTAACGCCACTCTTAAGTTGGGTGCTTCTTCTGAGAGTAGGAGAAATACTAAAAGTTAAAACTGTTAGAAGTATAAAGGCAATAAAGAAGAAGACTGGAATATCCAGCTCATGTATGAATGTCATACAAAGTTTTTGATGTATAGAAGGCTGGTCAAAGATATAGTTCTTGGGAATTATGGTTAAACATGTTAATCACTAATTCTTGGGTATTGTGAGACAATCACAAAGATACCCGCTCGATTGCATTCTGTTGCAACTCGATGTAAGAACTACTATGGCCTGAAAGACTAGCCAGGAATGAGGTTGAGATACACACATGGGACATAGTAAATGTTACTATACCTTCCATCGGTGTATTACCTATGTATTTACTTTCATAATTCATTTTAGAGTTTCACACTCTAGCCCTTTGCATAAGGTATCTTGCAAGAAGGTCGTTCATAAGAGAACTTTTTATGTTCGGTGTTATGAATAACATAAGAGCCATACTTTCATTATGAATGAGATGTATGTTATGAATATTGATAATAATATATTACCTCTGGATTTACATTCATAATTCATTTTAGAGTTTTACACTCTAGCCCCTTGCACAATGTTGTTGCAAAAAGGTTGTTCATAAAAGGAACAATTGTTGTTCAGTATTATGAATAACATGAAGGGCCATGCTTCCATCCTCGATGGGACGTATGTTATGAATATTGATGGTAATATGATACATCCATAACACTGACGCTAAATATCATAAAGACTAAAAGAATACCACACAAGTGTGGCACTGCATTTGGTCACATTGGAGAAACCCGCATGGATAAAATCCATTATGATGGATTTTTGAAGTCATTTGATTTTGAATCATCTGACACTTGCAACTTTCCTCCGAAAAGTGAAGTAACTGAAATACCGTTCACAGACCATAAGGAACGGACAACAAACTTATTGGTGATCATACATTTGATGTGTGTAGTCCGATAAATGTTGTTAGTAGTGGATTTATCTATCTTCAGAAATGACTCAAGTAGATATGTGGATATTTACTTGATGAGACGTAAGTCTGGATCTTTTGAATTCATTCGAAAGGATTTCAAAAAGGAAGTAGAAGTTATTGTAACAAGAAAATTATGTTTCTACAATTTGATTGCAGAAAGGAATATTTGAGTTACAAGTTTAGCGAATGTCTGATGAGTTGTGAAAGTAGTTTCATAACTTGCACCTCCCGGAACACCACTGCAAGTGGAAAGTCCGTGAAAATGTAATCGAACCATTTATGACATGGTAAGATCAAAGATGACATAAATAAATTTGCCATTATCCCTTTTAAAGAGTGATGCTTTAGAGACTGCGGCTTTTACACTGAAAAGAGCTCCATCGGGTCTGTTGAAATGACACCATGGTATGGTACGCCCAACCATGTTATATCTTTTCTTAAACATTTGGAATATGGGGCTTGTGTAAAAGGTTACAAACCTATTCCAAATCAGACAAGTGCTACTTTGTAGGTTATCCCAAGTCATTGGGTATTCCTCCCTCACTATACCGAGGCAAATAGGTTTGCCACAAAGAACAGTATGCTTTTTGAAGAAAATGGTTTTTTCAAAAAGGTGAGTGGGAGAATAATGCAACTCGACGAGATAACCAGTATCTCCGTCATCAGGTCAAAGGAAAGAGACCTTGGAAGTAATTCCAGAGTTTCCTACTATGACTGATACGGAAGTCTCTACAATAAAATGTATGGACTTCGGTCGAACTTGCAGCTGAACCACGTAGGCAAGGCTCGTGCAAACCTCTCAGGTGCGCAAACGAGATATTGTTGTTAGACAACAGTATACCTACGATACACAAGGAAGCATTGATGGGCCTTGACTCCGAAATTGGCTAAATGCCAATACAATCCGAGATAGTCTCCATATAAATGTTTCAAGATTAAAACCTTGATACACCTTTCAAAAGACTTAGAGTCTAACGAATTTTATGGAACTAAAAACTGATACGGGTAAAAATGTTTTATCCATAAAGCTCGACTTGTTGCATTAACGAGTTCAAGGAGTTGACTACGATGAGGTTGTTTCATCGTAGCGATGCTTAAAGTCGGTTCGGGTTGAACTAGCAATTAATACATATTTCAATCATGAGATATGAAACAAAGGATGACAAAAGGATTTCCATCTGATGGAAATAAAACCAAGGACTTGCATGTGTTACAGTCTAAGGTATTTTGTCATTCCAGAGGATGCTAGTAAGTATGCAAACTTCAGAGTTCCAGCACTGGACAGAAGAGAGCAAAATGGAGTTGGAATCTTCGTGTTTTGATGAAATGGTCAAAGGGGTTTGACTTCATCAATGGGTAACGAAGATGCTTATGATTCAAGAAAGTAAGTGGGAGCATAATAAAATTTCTAAAAACGTTGTGTGCTTGACACATTGTTAATTGGAAATAAATTTCTTGACACGAATTAGGACTTCATTTGAAAATAGTTTTTCGATGAAGTGCTTGGGCAAAATAGCCTTTATATTAGGCATGATGATCTATGGAGATAGATTTACCTAATGGGGCTGAGCAAAGATACATATTGACAAGATGCTAAAACCTTTTAGCATTAAAAACGTCAAAGAGTGATTCTTGCCGAAGTCACATGGAAAGAGTTTTTGCAAGACTCGGTGTCCCAAAAACACTGATGAGCAAAATACATGATGGAGATTCCACACACCTTCATGTTTGGATTAATCATGTATTCCATGGTATGTAAAAACAACCAGATATGTCCAATACTCCAAAGTTGTTGCGAGTATAGATACCAAAGTGATCAAAAGTACTGATCATGGGACAACAGTGAAAAAAGGTCATTGAGTACTATAGTAGCACTGATGACATGTTTTCTCGCAAGCGGAGATCATGAAGAGTTCGTTGTAAAAGGTTACATCGATACAGTCTTTATCCATGCTCCAAGCGATTTTTGATTAAAGTTAAGGGTTTTGTGCAATACACAATATGGTGGCACGGTAGTTGGAAATTGTTCCAAACAAGATACTGAGGCGAATTCTATAACAAAGGCTAAGTATGTTGACGCTTTAGAAGCGACAAAGAAGTTGTTAAATCATATAGTTCATTCATGAACTTAGTATGGTTCCAAGAAGGCTTGGTCAATGGGACACTATTGCAGATAGTTGCTCCATAGCTCAGTCTGAGGAATCAGGTTTCGACCAATGATTCACACATATACAAAGCAAGGTGTACACAAAATATGAATTTTGTGAAAGCGTGAAAACGCGAGGATATGCAAAGATACACATGGATCTGAAGTTGTCAGATCCGTTGGACATCAGGCTATACCACATGCGAAGCATATTTTACACCAATGTGCCATAGGTGTAAAGTGCATTAACATTAACTAGATTATTGACTCTAGTGTAAGTGGGAGTCTGTAGGAGATATGCCCTAGAGGCAATAATAAATGTTATTATTTATCTCCTTGCTCATAATTATGTTTATGCTCCATGCTATAACTGCTGTGGTTCCCGAGTCCGTATATCCATAAAGGCTCTGGGGAAAACCCATGTGCACGTGTGGAATAATAAACGGTAAAAAGTATTCCTAGTCATGCCTCTAAGACTAGCTCAAGTGTTGCATGATGATTATGTTTTCCCAATCATGGGCATGTCTATGCCAGCAGCTTTGAGGGCACAATGTTAGAAGAACATTTGTGTTGAATCGACCTGATTGATGTTATGCTATGAGATTCATTCGTCACAAGTTAATGGTTGATAACACAGAGATGGTTAACGTTTGCATGATTCCTCAGACCATGAGAGTATCGAGTTTCTTCATGCTTGATTCATGAACTTTGGGGTTTGTTAAACGTCATCCGTAACTGGATGGCTATTACGGCGGCTTACGGGTTCATGGGAAAGTATGTTAAGTAACTTGATAGCTCAAGATTGGGATTTACTCCTCCGACGTTGGAGAGATATCTCTGGGCCCTCTCGGTGTTAAGGTATCCATCATCGTCTGGCCAGACACTTTGTGATTTGATCACGGGGATGCCGGAACACGGTAACGAGAAAAGAGAACAATACCGGTAACGAGGTAACTAGCATAGTGGACAAGTTGTTGATCCACGGGAATGCCAACATGTCTCGCCTCGGGTATTTGTAACATATCGCGAAGCAACAGGAATAGCACACGGCAACTGGAGGTTCACTCGAATATTCATTCGTGTGGGTATAGGGGTCAATATGGGTGTCCACGGCTCCGATGTTGATCATTGATCGGAAGGGGTTCCGTGTCATGTCTATACTTCACCGAACCTATAGGGTCACACGCTTAAGGGTCATCTATCTGCTGAATACTAGACAGGGAGTCTGAGAGAAAATCACCGGAAAAGTTTCGGACACCGAAAAGTTTCGGACAGCGGAAAAGTTCCGCAGAGAGAGGTCACCGGATGAGTTCCGGTGAAACTGAAAAGTTGTTTCAGGGGATACCATTAAGTCAAAATGGTTTCGGCACGTGCCTGATAATTCTTGGAGGATACCAGAATCATTCTGGAAACTTCTGGGAATTTTCTGGAAGAAAAACCGGAAATGTTCCGGGGCTGCCGGAACCGCTTCAGATGCTTTTCGCAGATGAAATCACTAAACTGGAATTGTTCCAGAACGCATTGAAAATTATTTTAGTGGGTACTGGAAATGTTCTAAGCCCACATAAATATTTTCAGTTCGAACGGACGCTGAAAAATGTCGTCGTGAATAGTGAAAGTGCTTTTTGGGAATTTTATGGAAAGCACCTTTTTGGAAATTCCAAAAAGGGCCTTCTAGAAGGGGAAGGAGGGCATGGCACCTCATGGGGGGGGGTCCCCCCCCAAGGGTGGCCGGCCAAGGAGGTGGAGCACCATGGTGCTCCACATGGCACTCCCATAGGGCATATTCCCTTTTGGAAAGGGATATTCCAAGGGCACTTTGGGGTTTTTGTGTGACAATTTTACCCCTTGGCTAGCCTATATATAGGAGTGATCTTGGCAGCCATTTCCCCATCCCTTGCTCTCATACACATGCCAAGATGTTATCTGGCTTCTCTCTCCCTCCCACGAAAAGAGTTTCGTAGAGCCGAAAGGCTGTTTGGGTTCCGGCAGGAACTAGTTCTGGACGGCGAAGCCCTGCCGGATAGATGACACCGTATGTGTGCAACTCTGTAGAGAGGTCGTTGTTTCGATCTGTAGGAGATATGCCCTAGAGGCAATAATAAATGTTATTATTTATCTCCGTGTTCATAATTAGGTTTATGTTCCATGCTATAACTGCTATGGTTCCCGAGCCCGTATATCCATAAAGGCTCTGGGGAAAACCCATGTGCACGTGTGGTATAATAAACGGTAAAATGTATTCGTAGTCGTGCCTCTAAGACTAGCTCAAGTGTTGCATGATGATTATGTTTTTCCAATCATGGGCATGTCTATGCCAGCAACTTTGAGGGCACAATGTCAGGAAGGACATTTGTGTTGAATCGACCCGAATTGATGTTATGCTATGAGATACATTCGTCATGAGTTAATGGTTAATAACACAGAGATGGTTAATGTTTGCATGATTCCTCAGACCATGAGAGTATCGAGTTTCTTCATGCTTGATTCATGAACTTTGGAGTTTGTTAAACGTCATCCGTAAATGGATGGCTATTACGGCGGCTTACGGGTTCATGGGAAAGTATGTCAAGTAACTTGATAGCTCAAGATTGGGATTTGCTCCTCTGACGATGGAGAGATATCTCTGGGCCCTCTCGGTGTTACGGTATCCATCATCGTCTGGCCAGACACTTTGTGATTTGATCACGGGGATGCCGGAACACGGTAACGAGAAAAGAGAACAATACCGGTAACGAGGTAACTAGCATAGTGGACAAGTTGTTGATCCACGGGAATGCCAACATGTCTCACCTCGGGTATTTGTAACATATCGCGAAGCAACAGGAATAGCACACGGCAACTGGAGGTTCACTCGAATATTCATTCGTGTGGGTATAGGGGTCAATATGGGTATCCACGGCTCCGATGTTGATCATTGATCGGAAGGGGTTCCGTGTCATGTCTATACTTCACCGAACCTATAGGGTCACACGCTTAAGGGTCATCTATCTGCTGAATACTAGACAGGGAGTCTGAGAGAAAATCACCGAAAAAGTTTCGGACACCGAAAAGTTTCGGACAGCGGAAAAGTTCCGCAGAGAGAGGTCACCGGATGAGTTCCGGTGAAACTGAAAAGTTGTTTCAGGGGATACCATTAAGTCAAAATGTTTTCGGCACATGCCTGATAATTCTTGGAGGATACCAGAATCATTCTGGAAACTTCTGGGAATTTTCTGGAAGAAAAACCGGAAATGTTCCGGGGCTGCCGGAACCGCTTCAGATGCTTTTCGCAGATGAAATCACTAAACTGGAATTGTTCCAGAACGCATTGAAAATTATTTTAGTGGGTACTGGAAATGTTCTAAGCCCACATAAATATTTTCAGTTCGAACGGACCCTGAAAAATGTCGTCGTGAATAGTGAAAGTGCTTTTTGGGAATTTTATGGAAAGAACCTTTTGGGAATTTCCCAAAAGGCTTCTAGAATGACTTAGGCACTAAGGAAGCCCCCTTGGTGGGTCCCCCAAGGGTGTGGCCGGCCAAGCATGGTGGAGCTCCTTGGAGCTCCACATGGCACCCCTTTTATCTTTATTCTTTTGTGGAAAGGCATAAAGTGGGGGTACTTTGGGGTTTTTTTGTATGACATCTTTACCCCTTGGCTATCCTATAAATAGAGGTGGAGGGGCAGCCCTCCACACTCATCCCTTCTCACATACAAGTGCCATTGCAATGATCTGGCTTCTCTCTCCCTCCCACGAAAAGAGTTTCGTAGAGCCGAAAGGCTGTCTGGGTTCCGGTGGGAACTAGTTCTGGACGGCGAAGCCCTGCCGGATAGATGACACCGTATGTGTGCAACTCTGTAGAGAGGTCGTAGTTTCGATCTTAGTGCCCGAGGGGCTGTTCGTGAGTGCCTCCCGAAGGGCTGTCCAAGTGACGGTCCTAGTTCTGTGAGTCCTCCCGAAGGGCTGTCCAAGTGACCGTTCGAGTTTCGAAGGTCCTCCCGAAGTGCTGTCCGCGACACCGTCCGGGGGACTGTTCGACCGCCTCCCGGAGGGCTGTCCAAAGAGAAGACGAGGGTATACATCCTCGCGGTTGGGAGGTTGTAAATCCTAGCTGCGGGGATCTGCACCGCCGATCGTCATCGACTCTACTTCCGCTGCGCTACGAGTCGGTAACGAAAATGATCAAACCTTGTATACAGTCTCCATAGTGGTCCTGGGCTGGTGCGTAGGTCAGAATATTTTTGTTTTCTGCTGCGTTACCCTACACCTAGATTTTGGCTCGATATGAGAGGTGCCGGTCAGCCCGGGCGTTTAGGGACGGTAAGAGGAGCCTGTCTGGATTGGGTTTTTTTTTTGACCCGTCAGCGACCGGTCAGTCCACCCGGGCTTTTGAGGCCGGTTTGAAGTGCCCGGCTCTAGATGCTCTAAGAGCACTAGTGATCAACCCGTGCATTTGCACGGGCTAGCACTTTTAATATTAAATATGACAAAGTGGGTACCAATTAGAAATATTGGAGAGTAATATGAATATATTATTATTGGTTTTTATTATTATATTGGTAGACAACATGGCTACAAATTCAAAAGTTGTTGTTTGTATCATTTGTTCATGACATATAAGTTTGTAAAAGGTATATTCTCAAGTTCCCCTATTGAAGCATATATGTTCCCGTATTTTCACTACCTTAAAAGACATACATCTTCGTTTCTTCCACAGAAGTACAGTAGAATTTGATCATAAAACACGTCGCTTCACGGATTAGATTTTATATGTGTATAACATTTAAGCAAAAGTCCTCCCTGGGGAACATTGGATTGCACCTAGTTCTGTTTGATCATATAAGAATATGTTTCCATAGACAATGATGGACATGCACGGTTTTCTATCAAAATATGTGCCATTGTAGCAAATAATATTTGTTAGACATTTCTATTTTATCATACCTTTAGGAGCCATATATTATCTAGATTTTAAGTTGTTGACTTAAAAAAAATTCTTACTGAATTTCTTTTATGAATAATAACATGGCTGGGAACTTTGTGATATATTATTCTGATCTAAGCTGTGCGTACCAAAAAATCTTAAAGAATTTCATTTATCATTGTGCCGAATGATACA
This sequence comes from Thinopyrum elongatum, assembly GCA_011799875.1. NCBI lineage: Eukaryota > Viridiplantae > Streptophyta > Magnoliopsida > Poales > Poaceae > Thinopyrum > Thinopyrum elongatum. The sequence continues at coordinate 50,253,449 of CM022303.1, read as the reverse complement.
TCCAGATATTTTTTGTTACTATAATAATTTAGGTGGTTCAAAGATACTTTAATATATATAATTTTGCCTTACTTATAAGGCCAAAATAAGGATATGCATTGATGTACTATATATGCAGGTAATAAGTATTAGCATTCCGCACATGTGAAGAATAGCATGTGAATCCATGTAATTCATCCATTGCAAGCATGCCATGCAAAGGAGTATATCGGCCAAAAGAATAAGTATGGTGTGCATGCATAACAATAATATCAATGCTAGAGCTGATTTAGCATGTAAACTGAACTTGCAAGACACCACTATATTGCACCTGGGGACATCGGATGCAGCCAGCACCCAGCAATTTATTGAAGCAGCTCGTCACGCCGGTCGGTACACGCCGTCGCTTCATGATATGAGCCGCTCCATCCACAGTGATATATGTTTGTCAAGCAAGATGCGCTCATCCACATCCTAACAAATTAGTTAGCGAAGTAGACCGGCCTTTCCTTGCAGACGATCGGCAAATGCTCCCTTGTTCAGACCGTTTATTAGGAGTAGTATGCAGATCAGTAGAATTTGTCTGGATTTAAATTTTAAAAAAAACTTGGGAAGATGTAAAATAGAACTGAATATTCTTTTCAATTACATGGATGTCCTTTGCTTTTCAATTACTATTTAAAATAGTCTCTGCATACGATTTTTATGCAGGACAACCATGAAATATTATTTGTTTGTATTGTATATCGTAAACATGATCTGATGGACTACTCATTCTCGAGGATATTGATCTGCTACAGCTGTGCTATCTATGTCAACAAAACTCGCCAATGAAACTGAACCATAATTTAAGTGGCCCAGTGTGGCCAACCCAACAAATCAAAACTTAGTCTGATTCCTCAAAAATATTGTATTCCTAAAATAAATAAATAGAGAATGACACATAAACTACTTTTAATATGATTTCCTATGTTCTTTGTCTCCCCGACTATACCCATTAATCTTAAGTCTTGATTCGATCCAAGTCAATCTCGACCAACTCCACTTCTGTGGTAGTCAAACTTCCGCTCAAATCTTCTTTGTAAAATTATACTGAATCCGCAAAACATGTTAGATTTATTTTCTGAGCTGGCATATAGAAAAAATATGTAAGATGCATGATGGATTGCATTGTGAAAAAAGAAAAATATAAATGCAAAACCCATCTCTTACTACACTTGGTTCCATCTGATCAAAGTTCAAACAGCTCCTTTTTGTAAATAAATCATTGCGGGATAAAATAAGGAACTGGAATATTGACCATACTTGGAGAACTGAGATTGAAAGGTCGAAGGGGAGCACAATTAGGAGATCCCACATGTTTGAGTTGATCGTACGTTCTAAATCAACATATCATGAGATAAAATCATGTACTGGAATATGCATGCTAGATGGCTTGATAGGATCTTACCTGACCTGCTAAATCAACATCTTGGGGTAAAATCATGTACGTATACATGAAGGATTACTTCACTTGAAAAGTGAGATTCCACTTGATTTAACTGTCAAAAATGACAGCCGCCGGCCGTAGGTGGGAGAGCAGGATTGTACGACAGGTGGAGGCAGCGGCCATGTAGAGGAGTCCCCGCTGATTTTACTTGGCAGGATATTTAATAGATGGAGTGAAATCAGCCGGGTCGTGGATTCTTTCCTTTTTCTCGTCAGAGTTTTTATTTGGATGGACACTTTCCTTATATTTTGTGGCTTTCATTTTTTTGATGGACTGGATTTAGGCTTTCCATTTTTTTCTTTGACGTGAGGATTTACTGTTTTTTTTAAACTAACGTGAGGCTACAGATCCTTTTGTCGTTGGAGTTTTTATTCGGATGGACACTTTCCTTTTATTTTGAGGCTTTCCTTTCTTTGATGGAACGGATCCAGTCATTCCTTTTTTTGTGAGGCTTTTTTTTTGTAAACTAACGTCAGGCTACAAATCCAGGCTTTCCTTTTTTTACGTGTGGCTTTAATCCAAGCTTGGCTTTTTTTTTTTACGTGAGGCTTTACTTAAAAAAAAAACTAACATCAGGCTTTATTTTTCATTTTGAGGGAACGGATAGAGGCTTTATTTGTTTTGTATACCACTAACGTTGAACGTGTCAGATGTCTTTTTTGTGGAACATGACAATCTGTGTTACATGAGTTTTCTTTTTATCCTGGACGTAAATTGTACAATCCAACGGTGTAATTAATTTTGATGATGTGAATTAATGAGAGTACTTGAAAGGTGCCTTCAATTAGTAGATATAGAAGATCTCTGCTGAGTTCCCATCCTTTACCCCATAGAGCCAAGCTAGGTATAGACGACACAATATTCAATGTAAGAGAGGGGAGGGGGATAGGGAGGGAGGTTCCACGGTGTAGTACCACACCATGTAGATTTGTCCTTGCGTGTGGGTTGATACAAAGTGCAAATGTAGGCACCTTCTCCCCACCAAGATAAACACTTTATATATTGAGTATGATATATGTATATACTAGCAAAAATGCCGGTGCGTTGCAACGGGTGATAAAAAAGAGCACAAACCTTGAGCGTGCGATAAACATGGCTCAAGACCTCTCACATGTACACGCCCATTATTTCAACACATCATTTCACCTGTATCGCCGCTTATTCTCCTTTCCAACACTCGTCAATGCATGGTGGCAATGAGACATCTGGTTGTGGTCAATTGCCAAGGCAATGGACTCGGCCAACACACACCCTGCTAATCTATATGTTGACGTCTCGGAGCCCGTCACCATCGAACCAGGTGAACTCTGAAGCACGACAACTCTAGAAGAGTCGTTAGATGGATGCACTGCCCCTGCCATGCTGCAACATACATAATCGGCTCCTAACAGATCATGACAAAGCGAGAAAAAAATGTTCTTGCACGATAGCACCACTATTATACTAAAATAACATAGCACATAGGAACATCAATGCCATTGTTCTACATTTATTAAAAAAATTACTTAGAGAAGAAGTGGTACAAAAGAAATAAAAATATGACTAAATTGCACCTAATTCTTAAATAGCTCTCTGGCTTAGACAAAATGGGTCATAACAATGCAAGCATGACAAGAAGAGTAGTTAAGTGCTAAAGTTCTACACTGCAGCGTCAACACAACACTAATTAAATCTATTATAAGCTAGCTCCGTTGGCATATGGGCACTTGGAAAACGATGTAATTTATCAAATAAACAAAATATACAACATGCGATGGGACTTGCATTATTATCACACGCATTGGTAGTGTGCAGACATTGCTATGTGTCTGATCAAATTAAAAAATAATTTTATGAAGAAAATCAAATTAAATACCTGTGCAACACTCGTAGAAATATGCTTACTGGCTGGAAGCTTCCTCAAGTAAGCCGGCCACCGTTGGACGTTTGCACAGTAAATGTGCAAACGTTTACTGAACAGGTTGCACGATACGCAGCCGGTCCCGGCTGCCACACGCCAGTGCTGGTTGAGCGCGCCGCCGTGCTTTGACTTCGCAAACTGCCGTGCTTGCTCGTGCCACCGCTAGTTTTAGCTTCGTGGTCTGATGCTGCGGCCCACTGTGTTGCCGGTTGTCGCTAGTTTTCCGAGCCCCTGCCGGCAGATGCACATACCCCACTCTCGCCTGCTGACCTTCGCCATGTGTGCGCTGACGCAAGCTTCACGCCTATCAGTAGGAGTCGTTGCAACACTCCTAGTTGTCACCACCATGGTCCGCTGCCACTGCCAACCACACGCTTGGCTTGGCACACCGCGTGCGAGCCACGCCCGCTGGCCATCGCTGGGTCGCAGACCCGCACCATCATGCCAGCATGCCAGTGTGAGCCGTAGTGTTGAAGACGTGCCTTGGCCGCCCACTATGTTACCGGCTGCCACCGGTGTGCCGAGCCCCCATGCCGGCCGATGCACGTCACCCACTCTCGTTTGCTGGCCTTCATCCTGTGTGCACAATCGCGAGCTTCACGCTTACCAGCAGGAGTCGCCACCATGCCCTGCTAGCAACCGCGTGCACGAGCGCCAATGCGCCTTGGCCCGGCTGGCCAAGAGCATCACGTGCTACCACCATCAGCCCTAGTGTTTCGGACGTGCATCGACCGCATCAGATGCACGAGCTGATCTACCCAAGCCAGCGAGAGACTCTGCGAATGTCCCTCTGCCGAGTGTCGCAGTTTTAGCTGGGCTCGAGCTGGGCTTAAGAGGCGAGTTCAACTCCCCTAGCATATAATATTATCGAATCTATAGTGCCTGACGTTGACAAATTGTTCTCTTTTCTAAGAGAAAAGTTCGGGCTGGGCAAGCAAGATAACTACGACTGGCAAGAAGAAAGACCAACAGTTTTTTTCTTATTTATGGATGGCATTGGCGGGTAATCTTTACCGACTCTAGACATACTTTAAATCTCAACCGTCAATCTTCATTATTAACATAAAATCAACGGATATAAAGGGGTGACGGATGAAGAACTAGGAAATTTTCCGTCCTTTAATATTAGGTAAAGCTGGGCTTAAGGGCGAGTTCGACTTCCCTATCGTATAGTATTATCGGGTCTATAGTGATTAAGAGCATCTACAACCGGAGGTTGCAAATTTGGACCCTCAAGCGCCAGCGGACGCGTCCGGACGCGCCCGCAGACAGTGACCGGGCGTGCCTCAAATTTTACAATTTACAACCACGTATCCTATTTTCAAAACATCTGTTACATGCAGGGCCATGCACGTCGATCATCCTGTCCATCTTGGGCCTGCTGGGCACCGAAAATTGCTCATACTTAACATTTTCACACCAATATTAGTCTCACCTCACCGACTGATGAGCTAGTCGACCAGCTTAAATATCTGGGTCGTCTAGAAGGGACAAGCTTCTGACATCATTGCATCCTTTGTTAAGGATATGGACTCTTACTATGAATCTTCTATGTTTATCACATAGAAGATTCATAGTCAGGGTCTATATCCTTCACAAAGGGAACATTGGTGTCGGCTTGTCTTTTTTTGAATCATGTCCATGCATGAAAACAAAATAAAAATCTACTGTCATTGTAGTAGAGGTATCAACGTATATGGTCGAGACAAACTTGAAACTCGATGAACAATCATCGGTCAATGAAATGCAATCTAGTGTCAAATATATCTCGATCACACATGCCAGAATTGATAGACCTACACAACAACAACCAAGCTTGCCGCCATCCGCTGGCGTAGCTATTTAAGCCAGGCGGCGTCTGTCTCGGCCGGCGATGTGAGACTAAAATTTGGTTGCACCGATGAAAGATGGAGGAGCTTCTGTCGCGGCAGGTGGAACCGCTACGACCTGCAGCGGGGTTGGCGGGCGTGCCCGGGCGCCCCCATATCCGCCTCATATTGGGGCTGGATATGAGGGGTGCCGGTCAGCCCGGACATTTGAGGCCCGTTTGAGGCGCTCGTCTGTGTCAAAAAATCGTGACCGGGCAGTGACCGAGCGGCCCGCCTGGGCGTATGAGGCGTGTTTGAGAGGTCTGGTTGTAGATGCTCGAACGTTGACAAATTGTTCCTTTTTTTATAAATTGTTCTCTTTTTTAAGAGAAAAGTTCGAGCTGGGCAAGCAAGATAACTACGACGGGCAAGAAGAAAAACCAATCTTGTTTTTCTCACTTATGGGTGGCATTGGCGGGTAATTTTTATCAACTCTAGACATACTTTAAATATCAACTGTTCATCTTTATATTTAATATAAAATTAACGGATATAAAGGGGTGACAGATGGAGAACTATAAAACCTTTCGTCCTTTAATATTAGATAAAGATAAAGATAAAGATGCGCACTTGAAATTTAAGTACAACTGTACAAGTCACTTGGGTTTTGCTTATTTGGTAAGTTTAAGGCAATATTTGTCGCAACACAATCATCATACACGTTGTAAATTATAATGATGCTTTGATTTTTTTTTAACTATGCTTTGATTAATATCTTTATTTCTATATTTATTGTTCCGTGGCAAGGCACGGGCGTTCAGCTAGTTTTGAGGTAAGAGACGAAACCTTGTCTTTTTTTAGACAAAAGAGATAAGAAATAGACAAAAAGATGTGCATTGAATGTCCAGAATAGCTAGTATGGCCAAAAAAAGAACTATGCCACACCTTAATTTCATCTCTCTTCTCTTGGCAAAGAGGCACCGCTATTCCCTCCACACCACACAGCCTATTCTCCTCGAAACAAAACCAATCATCGACTACTTCGACAACGTCGTTTCTAGCATTAACCCCCATGAACGTTCGATTGCTCGACATATAATGCAAATAGAACGGCCAAGAGCTAAAAGCATGAGCAGCAGGGTGGATGAGTCGGAGCTAAGGAAGGTCTTCCAGATGTTCGACAAGAATGGTGACGGCCAGATCACCAAGAAGGAGCTAGGTGAGTTGCTCAAGAACCTGGGGATCTACATCGCGGACGACGAGATGGACGCAACCATGGCCAAGATTGATACCAACGGTGATGGCTGCATCGACGTCGAGGAGTTCGGCCTACTATATCGCTCCATCCTCGATGAAGGCGATGGGCCTAACGATGGCAACATGGGCGACGAGGAGGAGATGAGGGAGGCGTTCAGTGTCTTCGACCAGAACGGCGACGGCTACATCACCATTGAGGAGCTGCGGTCCGTGCTGGCAAGCCTCGGCCTCAAGCAGGGTCGCACCGTTGAGGAATGCCGCCAGATGATCAGCAAGGTCGATGCCAATGGCGACGGCCGGGTCGACTTCAAGGAGTTCAGCCAGATGATGCGCGGTGGCGCGGCCGATCATGAGGATTGACTTTATTGCATGGGAATGGTTCATTGTGGTACTATTAGTAGTTGTAGATAATTAATTGACTTTAACATGCCAATGATTCAATGTGGATTGTATACATAAATACAAATACATGAGTATGAAACGACCAACTCTTCTCTTTTAAAAAGACGGTGAGGCTGCCTTCGTCCATGTTTTCATTTTTTGGTTGGATTGGATTCATTATACGTTGTAAATGGTATTTATCACGGAAAACGGTAGGGTGAAGAAGCAAGTATTCCCCCTATCCACTTTGGCGCCCCTGCAGGCGGCAGGGGAGGCAACGCGCCGCCACCGGGCCCGGACCCCCCTCTTCCTCCTCTCGGCGGCAGGGAGCCTACTCCCCCTCGCGGGTCGATCTAACCTGGTTGGGGCGCGGCGCTATGCATCGACAGGCGACGGTGCTGGTTGTTGCGATGGTGGCGTGTTGGGCTGCTCGCGGGCGAGTGCATGGTGCTGTGACCTGCGGTGGCTGGTGCCCAGCTCTCCAGATCTGGGCGACGGGTGGTGCGTGCTCGGCAGATCCGACGCATGGATCTCGGAGGGCGACGTGGGTTGGGCAGTGGCCCGATGTGGCTGCTTCTCCTGTCGTGGATGGCAGCGGCGCGGTGTGGCTCTGTCCCCTGCGTGCGGTGGCCTTCCTATGGCGTGGTGGCTCCACAGCAGATCAACATGTTTGGCTACGGCAACGACTGGCATCTGGCCAAGCGTCGGCTCATCTGCAAGTGGCCTATTTCGTCCCTCGGTCCTGCCCCCCTATTGCGTGTGCTGCGGTCACCGAAGGGCTAGTCCACTCCCCGTCACCGTCCATCATTGTGGCCGCCCAAGGATGGGAAAGGAGGGATCTTTCCGCTCACCACTTTCGCCGGCGTAGCTGCACGTCTCAAGTGGGGTGGTGTTGGGATCTTGGATGCCGGGGTGGCGGCCCTGGTGGTGGAAGGTGCAGTGCTCGTGGGCGAGACCGCGGCACAGGTCTGGGCTGGTTTTCATGGTCGTGAGAGAGGCATGGTGACCGGTGCTCGATGCTCAATGAGGATGGTGCGGTGGGTGTCCTCGTGATTGGTCGCACCACTTTTCGAAGGCGGGGTTTTATTGCCTTGGGTCATTCCATGTCTGGCCTTGGCCAGGCCGACGGTGATGGCGTTTGTGGGCGTCGTCTACTTTTTTAGGGCATCGTCATGGCTTCCTTCGGGTGGTTCCGGGTGAATACCTTGATTCTTTGGATCAGGCGGCGGCAACACTCTGGTGCCGTAACCTTCTTGGAGGTGCCGTCTTAGAGTCCTCGATTCATCGGGCGCGGCTTCATCTCTTCGTGTGTGGTTTGGGTGACATAGCCGTGTCTTGCACCATTGTATTTTTCTTTTTTTTTGCAAATTTGCACCATTATATCTTGCCTTGGGTGTGTTTTGTGTGGTGTCAAGTTGTAAGTGTTGGGTTGTATGGTCGTTGCTTCATATATAAAAGCGGGGCGAGAGCCTTTTTCGGTTATACGTCATAAATTTGTAGGTGGAAATACCAGCTCCCCTCATAGTGTTGATGTTAATTGTTTTTTTTAAGTTCATTGATGTTAATTGTTTGTTGGCGACGAGCTAGCCATGTTGTGCGTGGCGTGCACCGCGTGTTGTCGGTGTATTAAGCTAAAGTTTTCCATGTGTTAGAATAAATAAGGACCCTGATAAGTACCACACATATGGGCTGAAGGAGGCCGGGCCAAACGCCCTTCTAACCAACCATCGTAACACATCATTTTTTTTCTTTCCTTCAAACATGCATACAAACAGGGACGAAAACAGATGGTGTCAGCGGAAATCTTTTGGAGTTTTGAAACTATAAAATGTTGTATCTCTTATATGAAAAATCCGATTGACAACCGTTTTCACCATTAAATTCGCCGCGGAGAGGACTTCAAAACTAGATCCCATATCGATATGTTTTGACGATATTTTTTTGCATCAAAAGTTGCCATGTATATTGCACATAAATTACCATGGTGTTTACACTGAAGTTGCCATATTATGTTTCAACTATTTTTTCTTCTATGTTTAAAGTAAATTTTGACATGTTATAAAAAAGGGAATTAAGAAACTAAACTTGCCATTGTGAATTACTAAAATTTTCCATGAACCATAAAATAATTTTGACATGGTTCATAATTTTAAAAAAATACGTCGTCAATTACTTTAAAAATGCATCGTCAATGACTCAAATTTGCCATGAACCAGAAACTAAAATTGCCATGGTGAATTACTAAAATTTGCCATGATACATGCACTAAAATTTGCCATGGTTCATACAAAAAATAATTTCCATGGTCAAAATACTAGAATTGCCATGGTCAAAATACTAAAATTGCCGTGATCTATAAACTAAAATTGCCATGATCTATAAACTAAATTTTCCATGATGAATTGCTAAAAATTGACATGATCCATGAATTAAATTTGTCGTGGTTAATTACTAAAAATTGCCATGGTCAATTAATAAAATTTTCCATGAAAAATAGTTGAAATACAATGGTAGCTTTAAATCTAGAAAAAAATGAAACATATCAGGGCAATTTTAGTGTAAACACTATGACAACTTCAGTGTAACATCATGTCAACATTTGGCCCAAAAAAAGTCGTCAAAACATATCAATATGGTATCTAGTTTTGAAGATCTCGTTGAGACGGATTTAGTGATGAAAACGGATTTTTTTAATCGGATTTTCTATTTAACAGATAAAACATTTTGAAGTCCGATAAACCAAAAATATTTCGCTAATGTCATCTGTTTGATGTGCCAAAATGGATGATAATGGGGCGTTTAGACAATGTTGCTTCGTGCCACACGTGTGGCACTTATTATTTGGGATAAATAATTATATGTTTGGTTGTTTGACTGGTTGTTATTTGGGAATAGATCATCGATGACACGTGTTGGGTAACATCCATCCATTACGGCAATAGAATGCTAGGAATTCAAATATATCAAGGCAAAATAAAAAATAAAGTTAAACCTATACACCAGCCTCCTTACAAATAAAATCTACAGTAATACATTACTTAATCCAACACGTATTATATACGCGTAATGCATCAGATGGGGCAAGAATCTCCCCAGTGGTGGATCGTGGGGTGGCGAGGATGGCGGCCGGGGACGAGGACACGGTGAGGACGGCGGACGCCAGACTTCTATAGGGCTCGTGGGTGAGAACATCGGCAACGGGCATCGGGCGTACCGGCACGATGGTGTGTCGAACGGCGACAAGGACAACGGCAAGGATGCGTGTCGTGCGGCGAACAGGGAGGTCGTCGACAGTACATCGGAGAATGAGGGTCGTCAGGGAGGAAGAGAGAGCATCGACAGTACTCGAGAGGCAGAGACTGGTGGAAGGCATGGGTTTGGAGAGTTATTCCGCAATCCCGTGAGGGGGCTGTCTGTATAACAACAATTAGCAGCATTTAGGTCCATGGGCGCACTGCCGACGTAGAAGCGCTGACTAGCAGCACCCATGCTAAAGGAACGCTGCTAGTGTACTATTTATATATTTGTATAATGTTATAGACCATTGTTAGTTATGGCAAGCGCTCTCACCCTGAGAAGAGTTCTAAACTTGTGATCAATCCCATGTAACCAGTTGCCAAATACATTAGCAACATTACATGAAGGATACAAGCCAGAAGCTATTTGGATGACTGACCATATAGAACGAGCTAATTTGCATTGGAAGAATAAATGTTTTATTGTCTCCTCATGGTGACAAAAGACACATTGCAGACTTCCATGCCAATTTCTCTTAATAAGGTTATCTTTAGTAAGAATGACTCCGCGACGAAGATACCATGCAAAGATTTTATTCTTAAGAGGTATCTTCATCTTCCAGATCTTCTTGTTATTATGAACTGGCACATCAGACTGGATTAAAGCTCTATACATAGACTCCGCTGAGAATTGTCCATTCCCATGGAGGTTCTATCGGAATACATCAGACCCATGTGACAATTGCACTGTGGACAACCGCTGAAGCGAAATGTTCCACAATTGTAGTCTCGGTCCAATTAAATCTCTTATGAATGTCACATTCGGCGGAAATGATTCCATCACCGTGGCGATAGTATCACCTTGTGGCGCACAATGTTGTATAGAGACACATATTGTTCCCGGAGTGTGGCGTTTCCTAGCCACTTGTCCTCCCAGAATATAATTTCCGAGCCGTCCTTAATCGAGAAGGGTCCATAGCAAAAGAAACATTTCTTCGTAGCCATTAGACCCGTCCAAAAGTGGGAATCCCCAGGCTTCCAATATATTTGGGATACCTCCTTGGAACCCACATATTTTCTTCTTAGGAGGGTTTGCCATACACCATCTTCAGTTAGTAATTTAAACTACCATTTGCCGAGGAGGCCCTATTCTTAACTTCAAGGTCATGAATGCCCAACCCGCCTTGGTCTTTGGGACGGCAAACCATACTCCATTTAGCCAGCCGATATTTCTTTCTCTCGCTATCTCCTTGCCAAAAGAATCTCGATCGGAAGTAATCCAATCTATGTAAAACTCCTTTCGGCAACTGAAAGAAGTAAATCATATATAGTACCATATTACTTAGTACTGAATTTATGAGGACCAATCTTCCACCCAGAGACAGCAGTTTACCTTTCCAACTGCTAAGTCTTTTTTGCAGTCTCTCCTCGACGTTTTTCCATTCAGCATTTTTTAGTCTCCGATAATGTATCGGTATTCCCAAATATGTGATAGGAAATTGGCCCAACCCGCATCCGAATAGTTCAGCGTACAGGTGGGCCTCGTCTTGAGCCTGGCCAAAGCAAAACAATTCACTTTAATGAAAATTGATCTTAAGACCCGAGAGTTGCTCGAATGTTGATAAATATGTTTTGTTTCTTGACACACTATTGTCATTTCTCACTAATCAATTCGACTTTGTAAAGCTATGAAGAAGATGCACAGCGCACTGAGAAAATCAAGAGGTGTCCATATAGTGTTATCCTTTTCGATCAGGTGGATAAGGCAGATGCCTCGATATTCAAGGTTGTTATCCAACTCCTCGATGATGGCGCGTTGACCGATGGCAAAGGATAGGTCGTAGATTTCAAAAACACCATTATCATTATGACCACAACTCTAGGGGCAGAGTACCTAACAACAAGAGTGGCCGGAGAAAACACAATCAATGCCGGACGGCCTCTTCTTATGGATCAGGTTCGTGAATCTCAAATTGCACTTGTAAAGGTCATAGTGAATGTCCGCTGATTTTCCTGTGCACTTGTTCGTACAGGTTCAGAAACACTTCAAGCCTGAGTTTATCAACAGATTGAGTGAGGTTGTGATATTTGAGCCGCTTTCACATGATGAACTGAAAGAAACAGTGAGAATCCAGATGAAGGATGTCATTGCCACAGTAGCTAATAAGGGTGTCTCTCTATTTATAATGACGCCGCATTGGACGTCATTTGGTCCGAATCATACGATCCGGTAAGTGTAGCTTCTTTTAGAAATCTCCACACGATTAAGATCCCTAATTTCTATACAACTAATGTTGTATTTGTGTAATTTTGTGTATGTTTTCGGTAACAATGCTTGCTTTGGTTTCACAGGTGTGTGGCGCAAGGCCCATGAGGAGATGGGTGGAGAAGAATGTGATGACAGTACTTTCGAACATGTTGGTCAATAGAGAAGCTTGTGAAGGCTCCACAATCTCCATAGATGCCGCAGATGATAACAGGGGGCTGAAGTACAAAATACTGAAGAAGGGGGTCGTATATCCATAAAGCAAGTGATGAGTTCTGCCATGGTCAATCCATAGCAGCATCTGACGACAACAGTGGATGTATATATGTCATTAGTGATTTACGATGGGTATTTAGCTCTTTGTAACAAAATGGTAGCACACATATACAAATATATCCAAGTTGATCAAGGTTACTGATCTGTGGTAATTGCAGTAATCATGAGTTTTGCCGTGGTCAGTCCCTGCAGTAATCATTTCTTTGTATCCAGAAGGTTCATAATTTCAGTAATACTGACACGTAAACTGTAATTGCAGTAATCATTTCTTTGTATCCAGAAGGTTCATAATTTCAATATTGTTGTTAACTTACAGTCAGAAAATGAGCGCCACCTAACTTTCATATGTGTTGCATATGTATGTATTTTGTATTATGACATTAATGTTTGTCATGGAGTTTGTTCTTCATTTACTATAGCTATGACCGTGCCCTTGTTTTTTTCGTATTCAGGAGGGGTACCAAGGCTTCAGATTCATGCTCTTCTGACATGGAGGCTGTAATTGCTTTTCTGCAAGAAACTTTAATTAGTTTGACCACAGAAAAGGAAGAACTATCTAAAGTAGAGCTTATGCTACTGGAACAGGAATATCGTGAAAATAGGTTTAGTTCCGCACAATCAAAGACGAATTCCTTGAGCGACAAGATTGCTGTATTGGTATACTTAAAAATTAAAATGGCTTTTTGTTTAGAGGTATACTTAAAATGGCTTTGCAACTATCTTTGGCCAGATCCCCCACATCTTTTGTCTAACCCTAAAAAAATTCCAACATGAAATTTCTTTTATCTGTGATATAGACAAAAATAAATGGATCTGAGCCTTTCGGTAGAAAATAGGATGCTTCTCAGGGAAAAGGAAGACTTGGGAACAGTGAGTGGTTACTGTTTTATTCAAAGCATTGACGTCCCACGTGATTTGTTTCATTTTTTGTGCTCTGAAATGCAGCAACTTACTGATGTTCTTCTGGAAATGGAGTCGGAAAAATCAATATGAATAGCAAAGGAGAAAACATATTTGGAAGCTATGTAGCAATTGGATATAACAATGATGAGAATAGTAAATTGTCAGAACATTTGATTTAGGTACCTTCAATGGAGTTTTTCATGTTCCATTTGCTACGTACAGTTTATGTACCTGCCAGATCTATGATTGGTATTTGATAGCATGGTGGTGAAAGTAAAGCCCGCCTGATACGAATTTTTTCTGTCGATTTGTTTCTCAGTGTTTCATATATTCTAAGATCATTTTGGGCCCCCATTAAAGAATCCTCTCATTTTCCCCGCAAAAAAAAAAATCCTCTCATTTGAGTCCAGTATAAGTTGTAAATCACCATCTTGCTATCAAATGCTATAACCAACTATAGTGAGATGCCTAGAACTTCTTAAACGGACTTGGTTTGGCCACGGCATCAACATGAGTCACAAACTAGCCCATGCTTGAGGATATGTGTGGCTATCATAATTATATGCACTCTGTGCAGTGAGCAACTATTGAAATTTTGATGTGTGACTCATGGTTTCAAGTTAATGAAACTAGGGCAGTGCCCTGTTCTTCATAAATTTTGTTGAAAATTTCACTAACAGAACTTGATAAAACCTATGAGTGTGCACTTTTTGCATATCAGTTTACAGTTGCACAAAAGCTCCAATCTCTACAATAATTAGTGACTGAGCAACAAGTATACACGGAGAACAGATGTGGCAATGGCAACATAGCTTTACAGATCCCTACCATTGAATTGGCCTATAATCCGGCCACATGGTTTGCACCTTTATTTCCTTGGGGCACTGGATATTGACTTTTGGCAGGTGTCGCATCCTGAATAAAACCAGCGACTTGTGCAATCTATATATATCGAGGGAGACTGCGCAAAAACATGGTATCCTAAAGAAAAGGAGCATTCATGGAGAAGAAGTCATTGCATATGCTATCTCACAGTGGGATAGGAAGCACCCGAGCTTAGGATTCAGGATGACACCAGATTATTTGGTGTGCTAATACGACATACGAAAACAATTCACGGCTAGCACTCGACTATAGTTGTTCCAGCCCTGGGGTAGAAGAAGCTAAGAAAAATAAGAGGGCTGCCTGCCTGCCTAATCATACATGCTGATACATGTATTAGCCTAAGTCTATATAATCAGCCACATGATGGGCCAATGCGTACGTTAGTTGGTCGACTCGTCCCCCCGCGGGCGCTAGTTAGGCTTCTGGAGTTGACTGGACTTCGCACTTGCTTCTAACGCGGTAGCACTGCCCGCAGTCGCAGGGACGCGCTTCTTCTTAGCCTTGCCTTTGGTGGCCACAGCCCCTGCTTTGCATCCGCACCTTCCTCATTCGCCACCGCCCATGTACCTCTCCGATTGCCGCCCAGGCATCCTTGAACATCCGCAGCCCCCCTCTGCCCCCTGCCGATGATGTTTATAGCGGACACCATGCCGGGACGATGTTCGGTCAAATGCCAATGAAGTTTTTTGTTGAACATTTTGGTGTTTCCTGGAGTAATTCGATGGCGGGGTACTCGGTGACCGAGCATGAGTTGTTGTGCAATACGTGGTTGGCCATAGCTACGGACTTTATAGGCAGGAACTCAAGGGGCTCCATCTTTTGGCAGCGGGTGCATGCTTAGTCTCCGTAGCGAACAAATTTCGGGTCCTACGACATGCATATCATCCATGAACGCAATGTGAAGTTGATCACATCGATGGTAGCAACTCTGACATGATTTTTTGCCGTGTGATTCACTGAGTGGAGACAATGTGTCCACACCATTAGGGAAAAGCCTAGCAGTAGCGCTGGTTTTTGGGCTAGCAGTAGCGCGGGTGATCGCCCTACTGCTGCGGCGCTACAGCTAAATGGTAGCAGTAGCGTTGGTCTACCCGCGGTACTGCTATACCTACTTAGCAGTAGCGCTTTTTGGAGAACGCGCTACTGGTAGTGACTAGCAGCGCACCTCTCTACCCTCGCTACTACTATTATTACGTATTCTATTTTTTTTATGTCGTATTCATACACCATTATACAAGTTTTCATACAGTAGCAATTTAAAGATTGTTTTTACATCATAATGAGTTATTACATCACTGGGTGAAAGAACCGTGGATTAGTTTCAAGTGCATGGATCCAAAGTGACCAAGTCATGGATTAGCTTGGTCGACTTGGTCACTTAGGATCCATCCACTTGAAACTAATCCGCGGTTCTTTCACCCAATGATATAATAACTCATCATCATCATCATCATAATATCATTAACAACTTATCATCATAATGTTGGTAAACGTTGCATGAAAAACAAAAAAAAATCTGCGCACACGCAATGATCTATCCATGGAGATGCATTGCAACGAGGGGGAGAGTGTGTCTACGTACCCTCGTAGACCGTAAGCGGAAGCGTTTCACAACGCGGTTGATGTAGTCGAACTTTCTTCGCGCTCCACCGATCGAATACTGAACGTAAGGCACCTCCGAGTTCTGCACACGTTCAGCTCGGTGACGTCCCTCGCCTTCTTGATCCAGCAAGGTGTCGAGGTAGTAGATGAGTTCTGTCAGCACGACGGCGTGGTGACGGTGATGGTGAAGTGATCCTCGCAGGGCTTCGCCTAAGCACCGCGAGAATATGACTGGGGGTGTAAACTGTGGAGGGGGCGCCGCACACGGCTAACAATTGATGTTGTGTGTTCTAGGTGCCCCCTCCCCACATATATATAGGTGGTAGGGGGAGGGGAGCAGCCAGGGTGCGCCCCAAGTAGGCCGAATCCTACTTGGGGTCTTCCCCAATTCGCCCCCCCCCCCCCCTTATCATAATTGCCCGAAGGAAAAGGGAAGAGGGAGAAAGAAGGAAGGGGGGTGGGGGCGAACCCCCTCTTCTCCGTCTCCTATTCGTCCTCCTGCCATAGGGGGGGGGGCGCCACCCCTTGTGGGCTGGTGTGCTTCCCTCTCATGGCCCATATGGCCCGTATATTCTCCCCGGGGGTTCCGGTAACCCCTCCGGTACTCCGGTAAATACCCGATACACTCCGGAACACTTCCGGTGTTCGAATACTATCGTCCTAAATATCAATCTTTACCTCTCGACCATTTCGAGAATCCTCGTCACGTTTGTGATCTCATCCGGGACTCCGAACAACATTCGGTCACCAAATCACATAACTCATATAATACTATATCGTCATCGAACGTTAAGCGTGCGGACCCTACGGGTTCGAGAACTATGTAGACATGACCGAGACACCTCTCCGGTCAATAACCAATAGCGGAACCTGGATGCTCATATTGGCTCCTACATATTCTACGAAGATCTTTATCGGTCGAACCGTTATGACAACATACGTAATTCCCTTTGTCCATCGGTATGTTACTTGCCCGAGATTCGATCGTCGGTATCTTCATACCTAGTTCAATCTCGTTACCGGCAAGTCTCTTTACTCGTTCCGTAATACATCACCTCGTGACTAACTCCTTAGTCGTTTGCTTGCAAGCTTATGATGTGTATTACCGAGAGGGCCCAGAGATACCTCTCTGATACTCGGAGTGATAAATCCTAATCTCGATCTATGACAACTCAACAGACACCTTCGGAGATACCTGTAGAGCATCTTTATAATCACCCAGTTACGTTGTGACGTTTGACAGCACACAAGGCATTCCTCCAGTATCCGGGAGTAGCATAATCTCATAGTCAAAGGAATATGTATTTGACATGAAGAAAGCAATAGCAATAAAACTGAACGATCATTATGCTAAGCTAATGGGTGTGTCTTGTCCATCACATCATTCTCCTAATGATGTGATCCCGTTATCAAATGACAACACATGTCCATGGTTAGGAAACCTTAACCATCTTTGATCAACGAGCTAGTCAAGTAGAGGCTCATTAGGGACACAGTGTTTGTCTATGTATTCACACATGTATTTAGGTTTCCGATCAATACAATTCTAGCATGAATAATAAACATTTATCATGAATAAGGAAATATAAACTAACAACTTTATTATTGCCTCTAGGGCATATTTCCTTCAGTCTCCCACTTGCACTAGAGTCAATAATCTAGATTACATTGTAATGATTCTAACACCCATGGAGTCTTGGTGCTGATCATGTTTTGCTCGTGGAAGAGGCTTAGTCAACGGGTCTGCTACATTCAGATCCGTATGTATTTTTCAAATCTCTATGTCTTTCTCCTTGACTTGATCACGGATGGAGTTGAAGCGTCTCTTGATGTGTTTGGTTCTTTTGTGAAATCTGGATTCCTTTGCTAAGGCAATTGCTCCAGTATTGTCACAAAAGATTTTCATTGGACCCGATGCACTAGGTATTACACCTAGATCGGATATGAACTCCTTCATCCAGACTCCTTCATTTGCTGCTTCCGAAGCAGCTATGTACTCCGCTTCACACGTAGATCCCGCCACGACGCTCTGCTTGGAACTGCACCAACTGACAGCTCCACCATTCAATAAAAATACGTATCCGGTTTGTGACATAGAGTCATTCGGATCAGTGTCAAAGCTAGCATCGACGTAACCATTTACGACGAGCTCTTTGTCACCTCCATAAACGAGAAACATATCCTTGGTCCTTTTCAGGTACTTCAGGATGTTCTTGACCGTTGTCCAGTGATCCATTCCTGGATTACTTTGGTACCTCCCTGCCAGACTTATGGCAAGGCACACATCAGGTCTGGTACACAGCATAGCAAACATGATAGAACCTATGGCTAAGGCATAGGGAATGAATTTCATTTTCTCTCTATCTTCTGCAGTGGTCGGGCATTGAGTCTGACTCAACTTCACACCTTGTAACACAGGCAAGAACCCTTTCTTTGACTGATCCAGTTTGAACTTCTTCAAAACTTTATCAAGGTATGTGCTTTGTAAAAGTATTAAGCGTCTCGATCTATCCCTATAGATCTTGATGCCCAATAGATAAGCAGCTTCACCGAGGTCTTTCATTGAAAAATTCTTATTCAAGTATCCTTTTATGCTATCTAGAAATTCTATATCATTTCCAGTCAACAATATGTCATCCAAATATAATATCAGAAATGCTATAGAGCTCCCACTCACTTTCTTGTAAATACAGTCTTCACCGAAAGTCTGTATAAAACCATAAGCTTTGATCACCTCATCAAAGCGTATATTCCAACTCTGAGATGCTTGCACTAGTCCATAGATCGATCGCTGGAGCTTGCACACTTTGTTAGCACCTTTAGGATTGACAAAACCTTCTGGTTGCATCATATACAACTCTTCTTTGAGAAATCCATTAAGGAATGCAGTTTTGACGTCCATTTGCCAGATTTAATAATCATAAAATGCGGCAATTGCTAACATGATTCGGACGGACTTAAGCATCGCTACGGGTGAGAAAGTCTCATCGTAGTCAACTCCTTGAACTTGTCGAAAACCTTTTGCGACAAGTCGAGCTTTGTAGACAGTAACATTACCATCAGCGTTAGTCTTCTTCTTGAAGATCCATTTATTCTCTATGGCTCGCCTATCATCGGGCAAGTCCACCAAAGTCCACACTTTGTTCTCATACATGGATCCTATCTCAGATTTCATGGCCTGAAGCCATTTATCAGAATCTGGGCTCATCATAGCTGCTTCATAGTTCGTAGGTTCGTCATGGTCTAGTAACATGACTTCCAGAACAGGATTACCGTACCACTCTGGTGTGGAACGTGCTCTGTTCGACCTACGAGGTCCAGTAGTAACTTGATCTGAAGTTTCATGATCATCATCATTAGCTTCCTGTCTAGTTGGTGTAGACATCACGGGAACGGATTTCTCTGATGTGCTACTTTCCAAATTTGAGAGAAGGTACAATTACCTCATCAAGTTCTACTTTCCTCCCACTCACTTCTTTCGAGAGAAACTCCTTCTCTAGAAAGAATCCATTCTTGGCAACAAAGATCTTGCCTTCGGATCTGTGGTAGAAGGTGTACCCAATTGTTTCCTTAGGGTATCCTATGAAGACGCACTTTTTCGATTTGGGTTCGAGCTTATCAGGCTGAAGCCTTTTGACATAAGTGTCGCAAATCCAAACTTTAAGAAACGACAACTTAGCTTTCTTGCCAAACCACAGTTCATACGGTGTCGTCTCAACGGATTTAGATGGTGCCCTATTTAATGTGAATGCAGCTATCTCTAATGCATAACCCCAAAATGATAGTGGTAAATCGGTAAGAGACATCATAGATCGCACCATATCTAATAAAGTATGGTTACGATGTTCGGACACACCATTACGCTGTGGTGTTCCAGGTGGCGTGAGTTGTGAAACTATTCCACATTGTTTTAAATGAAGACCAAACTCGTAACTCAAATATTCGCCTCCGCGATCAGATCGTAGAAACTTTATTTTATTGTTACGATGATTCTCCACTTCACTCTGAAATTCTTTGAACTTTTCAAATGTTTCAGACTTGTGTTTCATTAAGTAGATATATCCATATCTGCTCAAATCATCTGTGAAGGTCAGAAAATAACGATACCTGCCGCGTGCCTCAACACTCATCGGAACGCATACATCGGTATGTATTATTTCCAATAAGTCATTGGCTCGCTCCATTGTTCCGGAGAACGGAGTTTTAGTCATCTTGCCCATGAGGCATGGTTCGCAAGTATCAAATGATTCATAATCAAGTGATTTCAAATGCCCATCTGCATGGAGTTTCTTCATGCGCTTTACACCAATATGACCTAAAAGGCAGTGCCACAAATATGTTGCACTATCATTATCAACTTTGCATCTTTTGGTATCAATATTATGAATATGTGTATCACCACAATCGAGATTCAACAAAAATAGACCACTCTTCAAGGGTGCATGACCATAAAAGATATTACTCATATAAATAGAACAACCATTATTCTTTGATTTAAATGAATAACCGTCTCGCACTAAACAAGATCTAGATATAATGTTCATGCTCAACGCTGGCACCAAATAACAATTGTTCAGGTCTAAAACTAATCCCGAAGGTAGATGTATAGGTAGCGTGCCGACGGCGATCACATCGACCTTGGAACCATTCCCGACGCGCATCGTCACCTCGTCCTTAGCCAATCTTCGTTTAATCTGTAGCTCCTGTTTCGAGTTACAAATATGAGCAACCGAACTAGTATCAAATACCCAGGCGCTACTACGAGCATTAGTAAGGTACACATCAATAACATGTATATCAAATATACCTTTGTTCACTTTGCCATCCTTCTTGTCTGCCAAATACTTGGGGCAGTTCCGCTTCCAGTGACCAGTCCCTTTGCAGTAGAAGCACTCAGTTTCAGGCTTGGTCCAGCTTTGGGCTTCTTCCCGGGAGTGGCAACTTGCTTGCCATTCTTCTTGAAGTTCCCCTTCTTTCCCTTGCCCTTTTTCTTGAAACTAGTGGTCTTGTTAACCATCAACACTTGATACTCCTTCTTGATTTCTACCTCCGCAGCTTTGAGCATTGCGAAGAGCTCGGGAATTGTTTTGTCCATCCCTTGCATATTATAGTTCATCACGAAGCCTTTGTAGCTTGGTGGCAGTGATTGAAGAACTCTGTCAATAACACTATCATCTGGAAGATTAACTCCCAGCTGAGTCAAGTGATTATGATACCCAGACATTTTGAGTATGTGTTCACTGACAGAACTGTTCTCCTCTATCTTACAGCTATAGAACTTGTTGGAGACTCCATATCTCTCAACTCGGGCATTTGCTTGAAATATTAACTTCAACTCCTGGAACATCTCATATGGTCCATGACGTTCAAAACGTCTTTGAAGTCCCGATTCTAAGCCGTAAAGTATGGCACACTGAACTATCGAGTAGTCATCAGATCGGGCTTGCCAGACGTTGATACGTCTCTAACGTATCTATAATTTTTGATTGTTCCATGCTATTATATTATCTATTTTGGATGTTTTATATGCATTAATATGCTATTTTATATGATTTTTGGGACTAACCTATTAACCTAGAGCCCAGTGCCAGTTTCTATTTTTTTCCTTGTTTTAGAGTTTTGCAGAAAAGGAATACCAAACGGAGTCCAAACGGAATGAAACTTTCGCGATGATTTTTCTTGGACCAGGAGACATCCAGAGGGCTTGGAGTGCATGTCAGGGAAGCCACGAGGCAGCCACAAGGTCGGGTGGCGCGCCCAGGGGGGTAGGGCGCGCCCCCCACCCTTGTGGGCCCCTCGTGACTCCACCGACGTATTTCTTCCGCCTATATATTCTCAAATATCCCAAAACCTACCAGGGGAGCCACGAAACCACTTTTCCACCGCCGCAATCTTCTGTACCCATGAGATCCCATCTTGGGGCCTTTTCCGGCATCCTGCCGGAGGGGGAATCGATCACGGAGGGCTTCTACATCAACACCATTTCCTCTCTGATGAAGCGTGAGTAGTTTACTTCAGACCTACGGGTCCATAGCTAGTAGCTAGATGGATTCTTCTCTCTCTTTGATCCTCAATACAAAGTTGTCCTCAATGTTCTTGGAGATCTATTCGATGTAATACTCTTTTGTGGTGTGTTTGCCGAGATCCGATGAATTGTGGATTTATGATCAACTTATCTATGAATATTATTTGAATCTTCTCTGAATTCTTATATGCATGATTTGATATCTTTGCAAGTCCCTTCGAACTATCGATTTGGTTTGTCCAACTAGATTGGTTTTTCTTGCAATGGGAGAAGTGCTTAGCTTTGGGTTCAATCTTGCGGTGTCCTTTCCCAGTGACAGTAGGGGCAGCAAGGCACGTATTGTATTGTTGCCATCGAGGATAACAAGATGGGGTTTTCATCATAATGCTTGAGTTTATCCCGCTACATCATGACATCTTACTTAATGAGTTACTCTGTTCTTATGAACTTAATACTCTAGATGCAGGCAGGAGTCGGTCGATGTGTGGAGTAATAGTAGTAGATGCAGAATCATTTCGGTCTACTTGACACGGACGTGATGCCTATATTCATGATCATTGCCTTAGATATCATCATAACTTTGCGCTTTTCTATCAATTGCTCGGCAGTAATTTGTTTACCCACCGTAATAATTTCTATCTTGAGAGAAGCCTCTAGTGAAACGTATGGCCCCCGGGTCTATTTTCCATCATATAAGTTTCCGATCTACAATTTCCGTTTCCTATTTCTTTTACTTTGCAATCTTTACTTTCCGTTCCATTCCCATTTTTATCTATGGAGTCACAACCGAGGTCGTGGTAAATCCATGAATTTGATTCGATTTGTTTTTCTTATACTATAGAAATAAACCATGACAAAACAACCAACCCAGCAATAGGCAAGGACTGGCTGAAATCCCTTTCTGGATCCAGTCTATCCGTATCTGCTGTCCCTTCCGAAAAGCTCGTTTGCAATAGATATAGGGTTTACCAACCTCAGGCATGGACATAGACACCAGATCATTTTGATAGAAATGAGGTAGACTGGAAGCTGAAGCCAATAGACCAATGGAACTAATCAATCACTTGCTTTCCCGAACTGGACAGCTAAACCAAAAATATTACTTTACCGTTTTTCATCTCTATCAGATCTCACTTTTGCAAATAGTCATTAAGGGATTGACAACCCCTTTATCGCGTTGGGTGCAAGTTGGTGTTTGTTTGTGCAGGTATTCGGTGACTTGAGCGTTTTCTCCTACTGGATTGATACCTTGGTTCTCAAAAACTGAGGGAAATACTTACTCTACTTTGCTGCATGACCCTTTCCTCTTCAAGGGAAAAACCAACGCAAGCTCAAGAAGTAGCAAGAAGGATTTCTGGCGCCGTTGCCGAGGAGATCTACGCCAAGCCAAGACATACCAAGTACCCATCACAAACTCTTATCTCTCGCATTACATTATTTGCCATTCGCCTCTCGTTTTCCTCTCCCCCACTTCTAAAACGATTTTCGAAAAGATTTGCCTTTTTATTCGCCCTTCTTTCCGTTCGATCTTTTGTTTGCTTGTGTGACCATGTGTCTTCTATTTGCTTGCATCTTCGCTTGCTAAAAATCTATTGATATGGATCCTCATCCACTTGCTAATCTTTTTAAGAGATCCAATTATGATAAACCTATTGCTAGTGAGTTGAGTGCACTAGATTATCTTTATGAGTTTTTGCTTGAAATTCGTGAATCTGAAAATTGTGATGAAGTGTTGAAAGAAGAAAATTATAAAGTGATTCACGATAGCTCCTTGAATGAAAAGCATGATTGCAATGATGTTATTATAAATTCCATTAATGTCAATTGTGTTAATGATATGCAAAACCCTAAGCTTGGGGATGCTAATTTTGCTATCTCTACTACTTGCTGCAATGATCACAATGGGGGTGTTTCTTCTTATGATTTTGAAATTTTATTTAAGCCCCATGATGAATATAAGATTGATAATAATGTTTGCAATAGTATTGACAGTGGGTTTGGAAGAGTGTCAACTTTAGATCCCACATATTTGGAGAATATTCAATCTTATGAAATTTTTGATAAAAGTGGGTTTGGAGAGGTCATGACTTTAGTTAATGTTAATCCCACTATTTTGGAAGAGTGTCAACTTTGCATGCATGTGGATCGTGTTGAGACACTAGTAGAAAAAGGCCCATTTGTCCCGGTTCCAGAGGCCCATTTGTCCCGGTTCTGGAACCGGGACTAAAGGGTCGGGACTAAAGCCCAATACCTTTAGTCCCGGTTCGCCTACGAACCGGGACAGATGGGGCTCCACGTGGCCGTTGCCGCTTGCCCAGGCAGGAGGGCCTTTTGTCCCGGTTGGTAGCACCAACTGGGACCAAAAAGCATCCATGCGTCAGCAGTTTAGGGGCTGGGGTTTTTTTTTTGAAAGGGGGGGGGGGGTGGGGGGTTTTGGGGGTTTTGTAGGGTTAATTTAGGGGTTTCATATATTGTGTTAGCTAGCTAATAGAGAGAACTGTCCTCTCTTATCTCCGTGCTTGGTCGACGCTACGTACTATATGTATAGAGTGGACTCGACACGCTAGTTAGTAAGCAAATGAAGGAAACCATTAAGTACACAAGATCGTCATGAACATATACAGAGAGAAGTGATCGACCTCCTCCTTCTCCGAGAGATTGGTCGAACAACAAGTTTTCGTATATCTATCCGACGCTACTAGCTACATATATACAATATAAGATCTCTTACAATCCCTAACATCTGATGTCAAGTTCCACATGGTATTCGCCGGCTGGATTGATGTTGTGGTCAAGAAAGAATCCCGCCAATTCCTATTGAATTGCTTTTATGCGATCATGTGGTAGGAGTTCATCCCGCAGCTCCCACATCTAATTTGAAGAAGGGGGTCAATACATATATATGAATGAAACTCAACACAAATGATGGTAATAAAATAAAATTGTGAATATTATTGCTTACGCACTTCATATTGTTTTTCAGAGTAGCCCCGCTTAGAGGTCGTCGCGTTGTAGATGTACTCGCAAACGTAGTATCCACAAAAATTATTCCCGCCTTCCTACCACAACCATTTTACGAGAAATAGAGGTCAATCAAACTGATAATCAAGCATTATATATAAATGGTATTGATGAAACTAGATAGAATCAATGGGAGATGCGCGAAACTAGCTAGTAGTACTTACTTTCGGGTGTGTAAATCGGAGCTTCCCCGGCAGTCCCGGAGCTTTAGCGGTGAACTCTTTCCAAACCCTGCCAGGCAAAGAAAACAATTACTTGATATCAGGAAATGAACAAAGTTGCCGATATGGTGCGATAACGATCGATTGAACTTACTTCTCGAGCATTTTAGTCATGGACGCATACTCCTTGGGATCTTTTCGTCTCGAGTCTAAGACGGCTACTAGTCCCTGCTCAAGCTTAATCTCTAGGAGAATAAAGTGGAAGCTGCGCACGCATGCATAACTCATCAATTACATTACTATAACCTCGAGTAATAAGGGAAACCGAATATGCACAAGACAGTAACACTCACTTGAAGTTGTAAGGAAAGAGTATTTTATCTTTGTTTTGATTTCGAAGCAACGATTGTAGCAAGTTGGCCTCAGTTTCTTTGGCATTATATTTAACCGTCCATTCATCTATGAGATTTGTGTTAATGAACCCAATATCATAGATTTGTGCTTTTCTGCATTTGACGATCTTCAATCTGCATAATATAGTGAGGATAATTATATATACATGCATTGAAAGAGCTGAGCTATATATAGAGACTTAATTACAGAAGTAGTACTTACAGACAGTAGCAAGTGACGATTATTTTATCGAGGGCCTTTTGATTGAAAAACTGGAAGAACTCCTCAAATGGAATAGACAACAGATCAATTCCAACGAGGTCGTGCTCCTCTTTAACTCTCAGCGTCAAAGTATCCTTCCCAGACTCGCTGCAGGTGTCCATGTACCACTCATGGAATCTTCGCATCATCGTTGTTAGAGGAGGATGACCAGGTTTGACGAGAGGCTTCCCATGCCGGTATTTGTGTTCGTCCACCTCCATTATATCAAAATGTGCATCGTCGGGCAGGTAATCACCAGGATTGGTACCGGGCAGCATCCCTGGCAGATTTGCGACGATATCGCTAGACACCTTAAGCGGGGGGCATGATTGGTTCGCCTGTTCGCCGAGCTGGGGAATTTTTTCCCACTTCTTCATTCTTGTAACCTTTTGTCACTTGAAGTAGTTCCCGACCGGCGCGCTCCTTGCACTGCCTTTTTAAGAGCGCGGACATGGTTGTCATCCGGCGGTGGCGGTGGTGGTCGCTTCAGGGCATCCAAAGTGCACTTCAATTTCACCGGTTCTATCTTCTCCTCCGGTGGTGGATTTTTCTTTGCAAAAAAGTCCTTCACTTGGGCTTGACAGATCTGCGCGTTTTCCTCCTCGGTCATCTCGTATGGTAACTTCTCTAGAGGCTTGAGAGATGGACCGAATTTGTATTGCCTCCCGCCTCTGGCTGTACTGCTAGACGCCGGAGCAGCCGGAGCGGCTGTGGCTGTCTTCCTTCGTTGCTTACGAGGCAGAGAAGGAGGCGGAGTGCTACGACGCGTCGGAGCAGCCGGAGCGGCGGCGGCTGTCTTCCGCTATTGCTGACGAGGCGGAGGAGGAGGCTGGCTGCTCGGACGCACCGGCGCAGGCGGATAAGGAGGCGGAGTGCTGCCACGCGCCGGAGCAGCCGGAGAAGGAGGCGGAGTGCCTTGATCACTCGCCGGAGGAGGAGGCGGAGTGCCGCCACGCGCCAGAGCAGCCGGAGAAGGAGGCGGAGTGCCCTGATCACTCGCCGGAGGAGGAGGCGGAGGAGGAGGCGGAGTGCCCTAACTCGCCGGAGGAGGAGGAGGAGGCGGAGGCGTCCAGTTCGGAAGGTTGATGAGCTCCTTCCGCCATAGACATGGAGTCTTCAGAGCAAGACCCAGCTGAGTCTCCCCTTCACCGGTAGGGTGGTCAAGCTCGAGCTCCTCAAATCCCTCCGTTATTTCATCAACCATCACAATAGCATAGCCTTCTGGAATCGGAAGGCAGTGAAAAGTTGCGCCAGGTTCAGGAGGTGCAACAGAGCCAACAGCCGCCTTGACTTTGAGGTGCTGCCATTGCGTCATAAGGTGGCAATCTTGAGCCTCCGTGATAGCATCCACGGGGTAGCTGGGAGCCGTGAAGTCAGGCTGCTGAAGAAGCTCGGTGGAAGCCATGCTACTTCTCCGCTGAGATGGCGGGGTAGCTTCTGGGGTAGCTCCGGCAGGTCGCTGGCTCTGAACTTGTTCCTCTAGCGCTCGTACCCTTGCATTCAGCTTCTGCAGTTTGGTCTGCTCCACATTCCTCCTCCTCTCCCGGGTTTTGTAACCGCCTGCGCTGGGAAACCCAACCTTCCACGCAACGGAGCCTGCCATGCCTCGTGTTCGTCCTGGGTGCTCAGGATTCCCGAGGGCCTATGTGAGCTCGTCGTTCTCTCTGTCGGGAACGAACGTCCCTTGCTGCGCTCCGGCGATATACTTCTGAAGCTTCTTGACGGGTATTTCAAGTTGCTCCTCCGTCCAATGGCACTTCCCTATTTTAGGGTCCAAGGTTCCCCCAACCCCGAAGAACCAAGTCCTTGAATGGTCTGGCCAGTTCAATGTCTCTGGTTCGACCCCTTTATCAAGCAGGTCCTTCTCAGCCTTGTCCCACAACGGCCGGGCTTTGAGGTAGCCACCTGACCCCGTGCGATGGTGATGCTCCTTCTTTGCAGCATTTTTCTTGTTTGTCGCTGACATCTTCTTACTCTTCTCCGATGTCTTGTGGGCCACAAATGCGGGCCAGTGATCTCTAATCTTCTCAAATCGGCCGATGAATTCTGGAGTCTTCCCTTTATCGACAAATGTTGATTTCAACTCATTCTTCCACCTCCTGAATAGATCTGCCATCTTCTTAAGAGCATGAGCCTTGACCAATTGCTCTATAACTGGCTTATCCGGATGCTCCTCTGGTGGTAGGGTGAAATTTGCCTTCAGCACGGTCCAAAGATCATCTTTCTATCTATCGTTGACAAAAGACACTTGAGGGTCTTCGCTCTTAGGCTTATTCCATTGGTGGATGCTGATCGGGATCATGTCCCTAACAAGAACCCCGCACTGAGCAAAAAATGCTTCCTTGGTCCGGCTGGGTTCAATCGGTTGGCCATCGCCCTTGATTGCTGTGATCGTGAACCTTTCATCCTGGCGCAACCTTTTCTTCGGGCCTCGTCTCGTTAGCGAAGTTTGGCTCGATCCGGAGGGCTAGAAAAGAAGAAAGAAGAGAGTTAATATGTGTACATACCAAAACAATTAATGCATGAATTAGCTAGTCAGCACAGGCTTAATTAATATATATACCTCGCCGGACTTTGCAACAGCTCCTTCCTCCGTTCGCTCACCGGAGCAGTCATCACGGTCTCCTTCTTCCACCGGCATTCCGTCACCGGAGCCATCATAATCATGTCCTTCCACCTCCATTGTTCGATCACCGGAGCCTGCTTCACCCTCTCCTTCCAGACCATCGGTGTCGTTGAGATACGACAAGACATCACCTCCGCCGAGGATTATGTCCCCCAACAATTGTTCTGCTTCGTTGTCTCGGTGCTCCATAGTTTCTGCAAATATTACAACATGGCAATTAATATACAAACATGATAGATGGATATATTAGTGCAAACGTAGACCTAGCTAGCTCGACGCTTCTACGGTTTCGGGTGGCCTCGATAACGCTTCTAGGGTTTGGGGTGGCGCCTAGGCAATGCTTCTAGGGTTTGGGGTGGCCTCGACAATGCTTCTAGGGTTTGGGCCAGACCGCCTCTCTCATGAATGTCCGACGTCCGGACCGACAAGGGATTTAACAAAATGACGCCATTCTGGATGTGCAGAAAATGGTCCATATTTTTCCTGATCTCATCTACCCTTCTATATGTCACGTTGTCTAGTGTCAAAGAATTCAAGAAAACCATGACTTCATCATTAGCCGGAAATGATAGGCGCATAATGGTACGAAGCTCTTCAAAGTTGTTTTGGAACGGAGTTCCCAATAGAATAATTCGCTTTTTGGTACAAAGTTCAGCAAGAGCCTTCCGAATATCGCTATTTGAAAGGCCTTTGCTGAAATTCGTACCAAAAGGCGAATTATTCTATCAGGAACTCCGTTCCAAAACAACTTTGAAGAGCTTCGTAGCACCATACGCCTGTTACTTCTGGCAAATGATGAAGCCATGGATTTCTTCAATACTTTGACAGACAACGTGACATATAGAAGAATATATATTTATAGATGAGATCAGAAAAAAATTGGATCAACTTGTGCACATCCATAATGGCAGCATTCTTGATAAATCTGGACCCTCGACCCCTGGACGACCCTCGACCCCTCGGCGACCCTCGACCCTCTACCCTAGTTCACGACCCTCGACCGCTCGGCGATCCACGACCCTCTACCCTAGTTCCCGACCCTCGACCCCTCGGCGTTCCTCGACCCTCGACCCCTCGGCGCTCCTCGACCCTCTACCCTAGTTCCCGACCCTCGACCCCTCGGTGTTCCACGACCCTCGACCCTAGTTCCCGACCCTCGACCGCTCGGCGATCCTCGACACCCTCGTTCCCGATAAAAATTAAGAAGAGGGAGAAGAAGAGAAAACAAAAGAGGAGAAGCAGAAAAAAAAAGGAGAAGAAGAAGGAATAGAGGAGAAGAAGAAAAAATAGATTAACTATTTTTTCTTCTTCTCCTCTATTCCTTCTTCTTCTCCTCTTTTTTTCTTCTTCATCCTCTTCTTAATTTTTTTCTCCTCTTCTTCCTCT